>CM055845.1:13979623-14304623 GCA_029490765.1 Euthynnus affinis
CTTCAACACTCTTCTCAATGCGCCCTATCTTGGAGGTCAGGTGGAATTTCCCTGCAAAGAGACAAAAGGAGGCTTACTATACGGAGGTTCCAAATTCACAAATTGACAAAATGTCTGCTGAAATTTACTGGCTGAATGGACACTCACTGACAGTACCAGTCAAAAGTTTGGACATACCTTCCCATTCACTTAAATGAGAAAGTGTGTCCAAACTTTTGATTGGTACTGTACATAGAGAACACAAAGACTAGGTTTCATAAGTCTAAGTGATTCAGGTGGCTTGGTGAGGAAAATGGGCCAGACATTTTTTTTTTAACCACATCCATTCCAAAACACATTTCTGAAGCTTGAAACTTTATAATCCAACACTATAAATAATATATATATAATAACTATCAATTCCCTAACACACAATTAGCAACAAAGCTATACTTTCTCCCAGCTAAATTATAAAGTTACAACATGAAGCAGATGAGTAAAACTAAAGGGTTTCCGTTGGTTGAATTAGGGCAATTTTCTATTCGGTAGACACGAAGGGTGATCAGGCATGGAGACAGTTATTGAAGACACTAGCCTAACATATACTTTGTGGCAGTGTGTATTAAAAAATTCTGAATGTTCTATGTAATTTCTGGTGGCCTAAAACTGCAAATCAGCATGCTACTGCTCTCTCCCATTTCTAAATTTGGAGATGCCAACAAAAGTGGATGTTACTGATCCAGCAGGTAGTGAATATAACAAGCATGTACAGCTGTCTTAAAGGACACTTCAAATTTTAAAAATCTGTATGAAATTAATTGAAAAATATAATTTCTATTTTTGGTACATAGCGAATGTGCAATCACGTCTGTGTAGCCCAACATTATGTCTATAATGCTCTTGTGTGATGAATTGTTAGTGTGCTTTTTTTATCTGGCAGATTTTCATTTTCATTTTCATACTAGAATTTTATATATTCTTGAGATGCTATGTTAAGAAAAGCTCGATGACTCATCTGTGTGAAATTTATTGTGACAACACATTATAATTTCATGGAGAAAAGAAGAACAAGATAGTTGTTCCAAACACAAGCCCCAGCAATATGCTTCATGCTTAATTTGGTCCTCTTTGAAACGAGTCTACTTCTATTCCACACAAGATCCTCTCTGGTAGAATGAATTATGCATCTAAACGATGCAATTATGCCTCTAAGCCACAGGGATATATTAGGCATCCCAAAATAATGAAGTATACTTATTAATTAGATGTTCTATATTTTGTTTTGGACTGAAAATAGAGCTATAAAATGTTAAATATAAATTTCTCACTCAATGCAAGTGGGAAAAAGTCAAACTGCATATGCACTATACAAAATACAGACTTAATATACTGGCACAGAAAAAAAAGGTTGACTAAACAACCAAAACTAGGAAAAGTGACAAAATGAATGCACCCACCCAATGAAACCCTTGGTGTTATGTACTTTCTTTTGAACTGTATTACACATATCTCTGAAAAAGTATCCTGCAGAGAATCCAGATTTAAAAAATTGCACCAAAATCTGTGTGATTGTCATGTTTTTGTTTTTCAACAATAGCCAATAACTTATTTCAGAACAATAGCAAAATAAGGGTAACACTGATATGTGCTTAACTGTACCAAGGCAAGAAAGCAAAAGAAAGTTGCAAAAGTGAATCGTAACAGAGTTTTCACTACTCGTTGGTCTGCCAGAGAAAATTGCTGCCTCAGTTTGTGGGTGTGTTTATGCAACCCTACACTGCCATTAGTGTTGTGACCACACATTGCCTGCCATAACAGTTCATCCATATCTGTGTGTTTATATCTAATATAGGCCGAAGAAGAGACTTAAGCGACAGCAGATGCACTTCACACCGACTGCGCTGTCAAGTGAAATATTACTACAATCAGTGTTTCCCCTTGGGTTTTTTTTTTTTTTTTCAGCAGCGGTGCTCTTGTGCGCACGCAAAGCCCACGATGCCAGGATCCGCATTTGCCAACACCGGCAGTGGATTAACTTAAAACTACCATAGAATTGTTCCAGATAGGTTTATCCACGTCCACAGAGTCATGTGTGTGATAATTTACAGGAGCATTTGACACCAGAAGGGCTCTGGAGATCCAGAAAAGTGTCACTGTAATAAATGTCAAAAAAATGAAATGCCTCAACACAGTTGGGGGGTTTGAGGGTTCTCCCGCAAGAAAATTTGATGCTATTTGACTAAAAACTGAAAAGCTGTTCCAGGTGTTGCAGCAAAGTCGCTATATAAACTCAATAATATCTCACTGGAAACAAATCTAAAATGTCAGCAAAATAAATAATATTCTTGACATCAAAATAGTGAGTGGAGCTTAGAAAGAATGAATAACACAGATATCAGTCATTCATACTGTCTTCTGTCCTTTCCTCTGCTGCTGATGTGATTTCCCTGCCAGCAGGTACTGCTGGTAGAGGCTGGTCTGGAGGGGGGCTGCTGTCTCAGCCAGTAGCTAAGTTTACAGTAATTTGACTAGTTTTATTATACGTGGCAAACTAAGCTAAACATTTACAGCAGCTACATACAGCCAGCTTTCGTTTTAGCTTGTTCATAACATTATTAGTTATTAGCTTAATGAGTGTGCTGTGGATGAACATACCAGGTGTAGATGGGACACTGCAGACAAAGCAGGTGAAAATATTGTTAGTTAATGCTTGTTGAACAGGTGGTTTGATAAATTACTCTCATTGGCTTTTTATGTGCAAAGATTTTATTGCACTTATAGTAATGAGAGTAGTTGTCGTCAAATTGAATAAAACTTTATCTTTCACTTCACCTGGTTCTTGTCTCCACCGTGGCCTTACTGCTCTGTGTGTGTGTGTGTGTGTGTATGTGTGTTTGTGTGGAGGAGCTGAGACTCGCCCTCAGTCAAACACTGACACGGAGTGCAGAGGGGAGGGCAGAGAGCAGAGGCTGCTGCGTGACCATCATGATACTAGTTCCCTTTCTCTCGTGGTTTGCGTTCATTGTCATTATTACATAAGGGAAGTTTCAGCAGTGGCGTTCATCATTTAGCAGTGGAGCTGCACTGCTGTTGAAAGCATACAAAGGGGGGGAAACACTCACAGTATACTGATGCTCAATAAAAATTCACATTTAGTGATGTGATGGTGAAAGGCAAATTTAAAAAAAAAAAAAAAAAAAAAACTGAAAAGAGTTTTTTGCCTCACTGCCTTAAACATTATGTTGTTTAGATCGAGATCAGGTTTTTTGCACAACTATTAAACTGGCAGAGATAATGTAACTATGAAAATCAACTCCTGAGTATATACACCTCATTCAATATATTATCAAACAAGACACTCTCATCCTACTCAATATGAAAACCAGACTGATGATAAATAAGACTAGAGAAGAGTAGTGAAAACTATGTGTTGTTAGTCTAGTTAGCATATAACAATCTCTATTCTAAATCAACAAACTGCTATTGAAACAACCACTTCCCTGTATGGATATGACTGAAAACAACCACTGATCACAGTTATGTGGCTGTTGACTGAATAAACAACTGTGAAACAAAACTGACATATTGATTTGATGAGTGAACTTAGAAACTAAGCCATGAAGACTATAGATAATATAGAGACTTGCCATCAGTGCTGGTGAGGACGAAGATCTCTGCCTGGGTCTGTTTCTTGCCACCAACAGTTTTGGGGAACCAGTGCAGGTCAATGGGGTAAATGTCCTCTGCCAGTCTAACAACCAGACTGGTCTCATTGGTCAACAAGTTCCACTTGAGGATCTGGTGGTCTTCACTGCATGAGTACAACTCATCAGCTGTGGTCCAGCCAACACAACTCACAAGTTCCTTATGTGAGCTACTATTAAGGAAAGTGATCAAAATAAGTTATTAGGACAAGTATTTTAATTGGTCATGTGAAACACCATTGTAGCTTCTTCAATAAAAAAGGTCATACGAAAAAATAATGAACAGATCCTAGATTTGGTACGGGTTAGGTGTTAGCAATATGAAGTAATCATGTACTACAAATCAATTACTACTTCCAATGGTACTAGCAATAATAATGATAGCAATATCAAAGTCTTCGACGTTGTGTTTGCTACATACTACATTTCAAGATCTACAGATACACATATATAAGGCTTAATAGTTGAAGACGTCATAAAAAGGATATGTTTGGGTTCCTTTAGCAGCGATGTTTTCAGTCTCATGGTGAATGATTGTGCTATTGATCCCTGTTGAGAAGATGAAATGGTCGTTTAGGTTAGTGACAGTAACTCACACAATAAAGTTATGTATATTAGACTAATGTGAAACTACCTTATCAATAGAAAAAATATATAGAAGACTAAAACCTGCACGTATGAACTGTATCCCGTGAAATAAGCGACACAGCTGCTTTCATGCTCCGATAGCAGCAACGGTGAATGAAACAAGCGTCAGCAGTTGCTACGTTACCTGCAACTGTTGCTAGCGTGAATCCTCCGCTGTCCCAGAGTCTTGCTTGTGACTTGAATGCTAACGTTAACTTGGTTTTCTGGTTAGAATTGACATCGCTTTTTATAGTTATAGACTTTACTGCAGGGCAATCGTTAAGGCATGAGTGTCATTTACGCCAGCGAAAGATGCATATGTAGTCAATACAACAAGCCTGTCCATCTCCAATAAGCAATTTATCGCTAACGTTATCAAGTGCTACCTTTTGGTAGCCATTTAATGTGGGTCAGCTTCAATATTGTGTTCTCGCGATAGTTGCAAATCTCACTTCCTTGACAACGGATATTTCGAATTATTTACAAGTACAAATAACATCTTAAATAAATGTATTGAATGGGACTAAGTAAAATCGAAAAACCCTATCATTAATCATCGAACCATCGAATAATAGCTCCTGATATGCAAAATACTCCTCGGGGTGGGACCTTTTCTAACTGTAACCAGGCAACCGTTTGAATACGTAGAAACAACATTAGGCTTTGAATCCGACAAAATTATTGAATAAAATTCAACATTGAAAAGGTGAAGTATTATTACACCTGTGTTTTTTCGTCATATTGTTTTGTCAAATGATTATCATTTGCTTGGAACCAGACGGAGTTGGCTTCGTCCCCTTTTTTTGAATTTCGTGTTTTTTTCCCCTTGCCCTTTGAACGGTCCATGGTGCCTTGCGTCAGTTTGTAACGAATTTGGTTCGACGGCTCAGTTTAGGCGCCATTTACAAGTTAGAGTTTTCAAGTGGGAGAGCGAGTCGGAGCGACACGGGGCTGAAATTTGTGGATTATATTTGCCAAGTTTTGGATTAACGAATACTTTTTTTCGAATTCGCGATTTGGACCAGAAAGGAAGACTCTTGACAGACCGTGTGCATATTGTGGAAGGTACACAGAAACATTTTAGCAACAGTATAATGAGTGGGTTCCGTCTATTTGCTGAAACGCATAATGTTAACGTTAGTTCAAAACCAGATTTGCCATTAACAGCACATTAAGTCGAATTTTAACGTAAACTACGGTGGAAAACGCACAGACTGGCGTTAACATACTCCAGGATGTATTGAGAGACAATCCCTTTTTGCTTTTATGATATTTTAACGCTAAAATAGGCTTTTCGTAGACACGCAGTCCTAACAGTAACTTAACATGCAAGTTTTCCGGTTGTCTACGCTAATGTTAATGTTGCAGATGGCTGTTAAACATTTTGATGCATTATCTTTGTCTGGTTAACGCCAATCACTATTGCTTTAGCCAACGTTAGTTGGGCAAACGCTAAATGGAGCGCCCCTTTTAATTCAGACAACGCAAACTTTGAGTGCAGTTAACGTTACAGTGTTTCGTTATAGATCCACAACGCAGATACGTTTGCTAGCCAAAGTTAGCCATTACATTAGCCTTAGCTTTGTTGCGTTGTTTAACACCAGAAACTTATACCAGCTAACTTAACGTTAACAGCAGCAGAGTGAACATAACACAGTAACGTGGCTTAGTCAACGCTAGCTTGAGTGTTATTTCATTAGGCGGCCAAGCTAGCCTGACCAAATTTCTTACTTGACAAACGTACGTGTACGCCAGTTATAACGTTAACGTTACTATTAAGTTAGTCCAACGTTACCGTTCAGTTACACTCGCTTTTTGAATACGCTTTCCAATAATCTAAGATAGCCAGTTAGATTGCCCCGTCTATACCCCCGCCCCAACATAACTTACAAGGTGACGGGATTCACGTTAAAATTACGTTAAGTGTCAGTTTGAGACCCCGTTCAATTTAGGACGGTGTGTCTTTACCACAGAACAGGGAAGCCTAGATATCCTAGCTGCGTATATTCAGTAATGGCCACAACCATGGCTAGGCTAAGAGCTCTAGGGAGATAATTTAGCTATTTGCATATTAACAGATTGTGTTTTCCAGCTAACGTGACGTTCACCTTATTTTTTCCGTTTTTCCTCAATACCACGAGGGCTATTATAACAGTAAATAAAATGTATACTTTAGTTGCAGAAGATTACGAAAACGATTGTGTAAGGAGGGGGCCATTATACTGTTATTTGTTATTAGATAGAATAGCATCTAATTCTCTATAAGCATCACGTAGATAGGCAGCTTGATCACTGCCATCTCATCAGGCCGAGAGCCATTTTTTCTACTAAATAACGCACTTTGTTTAGGTCACAAACTCATAGACTCGATTCACGTTGTTACTTTATTGTTACAACACTATGTTACCATATTAAAAATAGTTAGATGGGCGGCAGTGAGATCTGACTGTGGTAATGATTAAAGCCTGACAACTGGGTAGCTGCGTGTGTGACCGACTAAAAGAGGAGTTGGGAGATTGACAGGCGCAAAAACCACTCATGGATATTCCTTTTTACCAATGACCCCTTCAGATTTAAAATCATGCCATCTAAAACTGCAAAGAGCTCAACTGCCTCAGCCAAGCAAAGAGGGAAAGGGTCGCAGCCCCGAGATGACTCCGAAGACGAGCTGGATATACCCCCTCAAGAAACCAACTCCAATGGCCAAGAGGAGGCACAGCCGAGAACTGGCAAGTAACAAAAGAGTGTTTTGGTGTCTATGAATCTAAATAAGTTGTGTTCACTCAATGGCGTTGCGTGTATTGCTGTATTGGTAGTGGCCAATTGGCACAGCTCTGAAGCTTATTTTTCTTGCTTGAATCTCAACACGTAGTTAGGATGGCTGATATATTTTTTTTTCAAAGTGCCAGTCATCAATACATGTATTATGATTTTTGAGATGATTTTGATATCGTCGAGTGAACGTCTTTTCCCGGATCTTCTCATCAAAGCGAGGTAATTTATTTCGGATAATGAAGTGCCTTATGTAGTAGTATCTAAAGGGGGTTAATTCTTTTATAACTTGATATTAAATCATTTGTATGCGATGATTCAGATGCACATTTTGGTATTAACTGGTGGTTGTAGGTCCTTACAGTACGTTTTAATGCTTCACTGTGTGTCTGGCTGCAAGAATTTCATTTACAAACATCGACCCCCATAGCTTGTTTATGCTTAATATGAGCACAATAGATTTTGGACAGGTCATTGTAGCTTGGTGTGATGGCAACGTAAATCGGTTTTACGTTATACCTTATTATCACAGAACAAGAGTTTCCCCTGGCTGTGTTTTGAGTACAGTTCAGCATGAGTGAAAATGTGACGTTGATGATTGAAATTTACACTTTGGTTATTTATCATCGACGAAATGAATGTGGCGCATCTACTCTCACGTATCAACGCTTCTCGTGGAGAGAGTTTGTATAATAATGTGGGTTCGTTCATAAGCGGCCATGGTCTTTCTTTTTTTTCTTATTTTTTTTCTTTTTTTTGTTGGTTGGGCTGGCTCTTGTTTTTAAGAACAAAGAAAAATAACGCCTGTCAACTTTCTTGTGAGTCTGCTGTTGTCTAACTTGCTGCCTGTGTTTTGTTTGTTTCTTTTTTTTTCTTCCTCCCCTTCCCCTCCCCCCACGCATCCCACTGTCCGTCACCTGAAACGACGAGCACAGAGGAATAAAAGTTGTACTTTTTTGTGTGTATGTGTGTGTGTGTATATGTGTGTGTATGTGTGTGTGTGTGTGTGCCACAGATCCGTCTCACGGGGAGGTTGACGAGGCGCTTGATAATCGAAGTTTGGAGCAGATTCTCGGTAGCATCCCTCCACCCCCGCCCCCCGCAATGACCAATGAACCGGGCGCTCCTCGCCTGATGATAACACATTTAGTTAATCGCAACTTCAAATCGTACGCAGGCGAGCAGATTCTGGGGCCTTTTCACAAGGTACGACCAAACATGATTACAAATATAAAACCCCTGCGTGGGAAATACTTTGTGAATGTGTTGTTTTTAGTTCACAGATTTACCAGCATGTGTAATGTTTCTCAGTTTTATTTCAATTTGTCTTTAATTTCATAGTCTGCAACTGTAAACAAGTTGCCTTGTGTAGTAGTAGACACAAAAAAGTACAGAATTATTAATGACATTACACTGTAACAGTTATTGGATTTTTTTTTTTTTTTTTTTACTTTTTTTTTTTTTTTTTTTTTCAAAGTGGAAAAAGTCACACTCCTCCATTTTGATTTAGTTAGTGTATCTTACAAGGGGTAGTGTTTTGGTGATATGCTGACATTTTCCTTAAATTATGACTTTCTTTTAAAGTTTCTCTTTTCACCTTTTTCTGTTCTCCTCATTGTTCTGCAGATATGAGTACAAAATAAATCTTAACTACACCCACTCAGGGTACATCCACCATAACTATCATACTGTGCTGAAATGTTAATTTATAGCTTCCAGTGTGAAGACATTTACATCATTTGTATGTGGATGTAGTATATTTTTATAAAATTCATTTATATTATTTTTAAACATTTTTCTCTTTCTTTTCTCTCAGCGCTTTTCCTGCATCATTGGTCCAAATGGGAGTGGGAAGTCCAATGTGATAGATTCAATGCTCTTTGTGTTTGGATACAGAGCTCAAAAGATCAGATCGAAAAAGCTCTCAGTGCTGATTCATAGCTCTGATCAACACAAAGATGTGCAAAGCTGTACTGTGGAGGTGCACTTTCAAAAGATTATTGATAAGGTATATATATATATCTATATCCACATCTCTGTCACACAGATACACACATACACTTGCTCTGGTCTCACATAAATTAATCACCACGTAGCCCAAATTCAAAGGGACGATAAGAAATATTTTCCTGTGGACACTTATTTTTGTAAAATTAATTTTTTTTCCCTTGAGGCCCATGAGTTAATATTGCTGAAGTCTTATCACACCAGGGCCTAAACAGAGACTCAGATCAGTCATGAAAGTTCAACTAACACCCACAGGTGCCATAGACAGTTCATAACGTGCTAGAACTGGTTTCTTTATTTTTGAATAATTTTTTAAATGTGTCATTCACTGACCAGGCTCTATTTATTTGATGGTTCTGTGAAATATCAGTAATGTGGGTGTGTGCATTAAGAGACAAATATAGTTTCATACAAACAGAAGACAAATTACTTTAAAAACGGACTGTAGTCCAGAGAATTAGAGTTAAATATGTTTCTATATTTGATCTGCCACATGGAGTGTGAGTAAGTTTTACCTTGAACACTGTTAAACATATCTAAGCCTTTTCTGTTTGGGCTTATACATTCATAGTAAATTAAAATCAAGTTGTTGAACTAATGGCATCATCCTGTGAATTTTACCTGCTTTATAACCTGCTATTTCTGAAACTTAAAAGATTTTTTTTTAGAAGTGGTGTACACAACTTAAATTATCAGACTTGACTCTAAACTTTAATAATCTTCCAGGCAAAGAACCTTTTATTTTGCTTTGCATGTATAAGCTGATTATCTTTTTATAGCATGTTGTTTTAATTTTGTTAATCTGACATTATAGAATACACTCCAATATTGACGTGGTTTATTTACATGTCAGTCTAGCTGGCCTACATCTGTTGTGTGATTTTTATTTATTTTATTTTTTTTAAATTTTTTAAACTGGACTTTTTAATTGTTTCTAATGTGGGGTTTTATTCTTTTGTCACCTTCAGTGGATTTATCAGTATTATGAGTTTTATCATTTGATGTGTAGAGCTGTTTGAGTTTCTCCTGAACTGCTCTGCTCTGCTCTAAGCTGCTCTTGTCCTCTGCCCCTCCCCCCTCTGAGCCAGGAAGGAGATGACTACGAAGTCATCCCCAGCAGCAAGTTCTATGTTTCCAGGACTGCCAACAAAGACAACTCCTCAGCCTACCATATCAATGGCAAGAAAGCCACATTCAAAGAAGTGGGGGCTTTACTCCGAAGTCATGGTATTGACCTAGACCACAACAGATTTCTGATCTTACAGGTAATTGTACATTTTTTAATGTAATTTCCTCTTCCACTTCTAACTCTGCTTCTTTTTTCATTTATTTATTTATTTATTTATTTTATCCCTGCTGTGACCATCCCATTCTGTCAAGAGATTTCCTGCTCTTCGTTCTCTACCCATTACCCAGTCCTCCTTTTCAAGTCAAATGTTTCATGGCTGTCTTAAAGCCATGCCTGTGTGTCTGTGGGAATAACCTGTTGCACTGGAATTGGAAAGGAGAGGGTGTGCCCTCCAAACAGCCCTTAAACTGCTATAGCAGCGCATCATGGTTTGAAACAATGTGGAAAAGGTGCGAACCATAATTTGCTGCTTTAGAATTTTAAGGAAATGCAATTTTTTACCCATACGTGGACCTGGATGTACATGGCTGTATTTTATCAACTAACTCAGATTTTGTAGTGGGAGGGGTGGGTGGGGGCGAGGGGATCTTTGATGAGTTTGACCTTCCAGTGGGGACAGGTTGGACCTCCCTTCCCCTCCCTTTCTCATGTACCTGCCACGCTTTAGCAGCACGTAAATATTGGCGTGTGAGAATAGACCCCAACCCCAATATTAGCAGTGCTGCTTCAGTGTGGCTGGATCAGACACCCTCCTCCATTATCATGGCCTTAATATAATTTTGTTTGTTTGTTTGTTTTTGTTTTAGTCCACTGTGAATGTAATGCATTCCTTTTTATATTTTTACATTATTTTTCTTGTTGGGTTTTTTTTATTTAATTTTTTTATTCAGCACTGTGTTGAGCTGAGTTTGAATCAGTTCACTGGTTTACACTCCTACCCCTCTGACTGTATTACATGTGTGACCTACCTATTATTACTGATTAACTCGGGGCTTATGGGGTGATGGCTTATGCCAGAGTAGTACAAAATGGCTGATTAAATCTTTGTTGTCACAATTTGTTAATTATATTTTTTACACTATTTTCTAGTTTCAGGTGAACATTTAGTTTCTATCTTCCACTGTGGTTTTGTGGTTAGCTGGGTACTTACAAGTGTCCTGCTTGACTCTCTCTTTTTTTTTTTTTTTTTCGTATGTGTGTGTGCATGACCATTCTCACTGTCAATGACATGGCTGCATGACTATGGGAAGAGGCTTTAGCTTGTTCTCCAAGGTCAATTTTCCAGGCCTCTGGCTAAGGGAAAGCTGTCTATTTTGTGCACTGGTCAGAGCAGAGGATGACGTGGGACTTTTTTCCCCCTTCCTCTACTGGCTTCTCCTTTCTTTCATACATAAAAGTAATATGTGAGCTGCCTTTTTTTCCTACACATAAATAGGATGTAATTGGAGACTTTTAAGTTTTTACTATATCTGGATTTAATTTGTGTTTAACTTGAAATTTATTATGTAGCAATATTGTTATTCTAAGCCAGCCTATCTAAAAAAAATAATTAAAAATGAACACACATTCAGACATATAAAATTACACCAGGGACCTGTCCCTGACGTTGGGCCAAAGCAGTGTACATGTGCAATATTTGGAAATTGAACTGAAGTGTAACTACAAAGAGTCAAAATGTGCATGCTATCAAACGCATTTGCTTTTAAATCACTTATAATTCAGTCATTACAATTATAACACAAGTTCTGTAATGAGTACTGTGGTGAGTTGGTGAGGTGATAATGTGTTAACCTAAATATTTTCTCTTGAATCTGAATGTTGCTTTTTTTGGGGGGGGGGGTTTATTTATTTATTTATTTTTGAAGAATGAGTAGTTAAGTATTTTAGTTTGACATCTTTTTTTTTTGTTTTGAATTAATTTAACTGTTTATTAAGCTAAATATAGTACTTGGTAGTATTCTTATGTTATCTTAATGAGAAAATCTAGTGTGTGCTCAAAGGGAACTTCCAGAAAGTAATTTTTGGTTGACTGTACATGACTGTATGAAACTGCCTCTGTGTGTGTGTCAGGTCAGCATTATTGCAAGTTTAGGGTTGAGAAATCAACTGACCACATGTCTTAATAGTGAGTGTTGTGCACATGTTTTTATTATATTATTACAAATTATACGAGTTGTTGTTTTGTTCAAACTTTAGCTCTATGAGTTTCCCTGAATGATTGCATGTCTGTGTCCATGTATGTTCTCACTTTCTGACTTGTACCTAGGGTGAGGTGGAGCAAATTGCCATGATGAAGCCTAAAGGTCAGACAGAGCATGATGAGGGTATGCTGGAGTACCTAGAGGACATTATTGGCTCCTGTCGCCTCAAGGAGCCCATCCAAACCCTGGCCCGCCGCATTGAACTGCTCAATGAGCAGAGGGGAGAGAAGGTGATATATTGTATACTCACACACTATATGATCACACATTCATAAGCTTACCAACTTTCCTTCCTGTGTCATTTTGTTGTACATATATACAGATACGGTTCGATTCTGATTTTTTTTCTTTCTTTTTTCTTTTTTCTTTCTTTCTTTTTTTTTTTTTTTTTTTTTTTTTTTTTTTTTTTTTGAAAAAAATTTTTTTTTTATTTTTTTGAAATTTTTTTTTGGATGTCTTTTTTTTGGATGGTTTTTTTTTTAGAGGTGTAATTGTGCTGAATGTAAGATAAGTTGGCACTTGGCCCGGCCAACTACTCCAGACATGATATATGACTTTCATAGAGGTCTTTTTGTGTACACATATTTACTTCTGAAGGTTGTTCAATGTTAGTATGTTGACAAATTTCTTTTTTATTTATTTATTCATTTATTTGTTTTTGTTTTTTTTTTGTTGTGTTTTTTTTATTAAATATGTATTTTGTTGTACTATGTAAGTAATAAGATACTGGAGTGATTAAAAACAGTGCTATTACAGCTTTCATCATAATATTTCTGTGGCATCAGAATGATGGAGATACTGTCCAAACTACATATCTTGTCTGAACGTGGCACTTATGCATATAATTTCTGACTAGAAACTTTATTTAAAGTGTTGTCATCTGATACTAAGTACTATGATGTTCACTGCTCTAGCTCAACCGAGTAAAGCTTGTGGAAAAAGAGAAGAATGCTTTGGAGGGAGAAAAGAACAAAGCTGTGGAGTTCCTCACCCTGGAGAATAACATCTTCAAACACAAGAGTCAGCTTTGCCAATATTATGTGTAAGTACACCAGCGCAATTTCTCTGTTCTTTACAAAAGCAAACTAAACAATAATATAATCTCATTAAATTTCAATTTAGACCCATCAGTAGCATAGAGAAGAAAAAACATGTCAACTATTTTTAAACCTTCAGAAGCAAAGCATGACCCATAGTCCTTTGCTTCATGTGTGGAATTATATAGTTTAATCTCTCACTGGTTTTTGCTGATATCTCTTTGCCATTAGTCATGATCTGCAGAGGCGTGTGGTAGATAAAGAGCAGGAAAAGCAGAGGATCCTGGAGGACAACAAGGAGCTCACTGAGAAAAATACGAATGTATCACAGGAGATGGAGAAAAAGAACCAAGAACTCAAAAATGTGGAGAAGTAAGACATTTTTTGTTCTTCCTATTCTTCCATCTTCAAAATTAGTGTAATATGCTCAGAAGGTTAGTAATTTCAATAATTTTGGGGTTGTTGTCAAAGCATTTCTTGCCCTCAAGCCTTTGTTTAGAGGCAAAATTCCAATTTAGGTAAGACAAAGTATAGAAGTTATAATAGTAAATTGTGTGTGGTAAAGTTTGAAGTGCTTGAAAGAAGTTAAGACTATTGTTTTTCCCTTCCAATAAAAAAAAAAGCTTACATTTGATGTTTTAGTCAACATAATTTTAAAAATGTGGTGACCATAAATTGCTTTTAAAATTAGTTTAAAATCTGTATTAAAATCTTCTTTTGAAATGGAAAATGAAGATAGAGAAATGTGGCTGAGCATTACTATGAAATGCTTGTTGTCTCATATTAAGAAACCAAGCCCATTAGACTTAGGTATATATATTTCCTTTAGTTTATCTAATACTTGAGTTGATCCACCCCCCCCCCCCCCCCCCCCCGATTGACTTGAGCATACCCAGTAAAAATGCTGTTTCTCCACCAGGAAACAAAATAAGCTCAACAAGTACATTGAGACCCAGAAGGAGAAGTTCACTCAGCTGGACCTGCAGGATGTTGAAGTGCGTGAGAAGATTAAACACTGCAAGAGCAAGAACAAGAAACTGCAGAAGCAGCTGGAGAAGGACAAAGAAAAGGTGTGTTTAACCTTAAAATCGTCTTCCACTATTATACCCAGTTCAGTGATTTCATTTGACATGATGTTACTGTTTGCTGCTGTGCAGTAGATGTGAGTATTTCACCCTGACAGCGTCACAGTGGGCAATTCTCACAGTGTTTAGAGGCACACAGACACACAATCTGTCAAGAGAGGATATCTGTTGCATACAATACATACCCATTAACAAATACAAGTTCGCACTATGAATCAGGACGAGCTAGCAGTGGTGGTATGACACTCCAGTTTTACATGTTTATATTGTCCTGGGGCCAAGAGAGAAACATGGGCACTAAAAATACAATTTCCGTTGCCTATAGAACACAGGTTCTGTTTTGAGGCCAAGAGAAAAAGACATTTGTCAAGGCTTTACACAACATATATAGGAGTGATTAGTGAATTACAGAATTATTCCAGTTCTCAAGAGTTATTTGCCATCATAAACATGGATTCTGTAATCATAAATTTCATGGTAGATAAAGAATTTAAAATGTCCCTTGCACAGATGAACTAGGCTTTCTATAAGTTCTTTAAAGATAATAGAATTTTGTGTTAAACAATATTGCAGATAATTTGGTGTTTAAACAAAAAGTCTGGTTGCTGGTAGAGTTGTTGTTTTTTTTTTTTTTTTTTTTTTTTTAGAGAAATCGAACTGAAATAATTCTCCATGATAGCTCTAGCTACAGCTACACAAAGAAATACTGAGGAGAATCAGATAGCCTTTTATCAAAAACGTCAAACATTGCTACTGAGGGACATTGATCTTACACATGATGCCCTGTCTGACTGAGAAATCATGCTGTGTCATTTGCAAATGTATTTAGGGACTCTGCTTTAATTTTTCTTTTTTTTTCTTAATTTAGCAATAGGCTAATCCCTGGATTTCTTCTAGATTAAGTGACATTATCCATAAATAAATAAAATTTTAATGGCAGGAATGGCCATCTACCCTAAACTTGCCACTAGGGGGCTGTGAAGTAACACACAAGATGATTGTCAGTGTGTGCCTAATGACAGCACACTCATGCTCTCTTTCACTATTAATTGTATTCCTGTCTCTTAAGACTAACTTTTTTTTTAAACTTGTGCACTTAATGGGGGGGGGGGTTAGGGTTAAGGGCGTTAGGGTTAGGGTTAGGGGGAATCACAGACAAACCTAGATTTAAGAGTTTCTTGTAACTTGTTATATCTTCTCATCTCCCTCCCTGCTGTAAAAGTCTAATCTGCTCCACCTACAATGACTGTGCTCTGGAAATGTCTTGGTCAGAGGGGGAGCAGGGCAGAAGCGGGCAGACCTCTGGGGAGCAGTGTTCTGCTGTGTGGTAGTCAACTATGGCCTGGCTTGTGTAACACTCCCAGCAGCCACATTCACATTTCACCCGCAGTTAACCCTACAAAACATAGACTATATACACACCACTCCTTTGCCTTGTTTCAGCCCTGCCAGGCAGCAGACTGTTGTGCCAGTCTTAACCAGGGCTTGCTCAGTCCTGAATGTGTGTTTATAGTTGATTACAGTTGTGTGTTTTGGCCTTCTTCTGAATGTGTAGCACAGTTGCTTGTAACTGGCACTGGAAAAAAAGTGATTCAGTCCATTTACTTTACAGCTCTTGTCTCCTGAATTCTTCAGATCTATTTATTTGATAGTCCTCTAATTTAAGAGGTAAAGGGAGAAGTGTGTGTTAATGAATTGTGTCCTTAAGTTGAACCTAGACAGGTGCAGCCACTGTTGCTTAGAATCCAAACTTGGACATATCTCATCTGTTACTGTACCTTCTCCTGTCTGGCTCATCTTTCAGTTGGAGGAAGTGCGCGGTGTACCAGCCAATAGTGAAAAGGCCATCTCTGAGGCAACAGCTCACAAGGAAGGGCTGGAGAAGCAGAAGGTGAAAGAAGAAGAGAAACTTAAAGAGGTGATGGAGAGTCTGAAGGAAGAGACCAGTGGCTTACAACAGGACAAAGAGGTGCGTGACTACATCGTGCTTTCACTGTATCATGCTATATTTAACTTTGCAAAGTAAACACTTCTGTTAAACATATTTACTCTCCTTTTTTTTCTCTCAACATTCCCAATATCTCCTCCCCTTTTTGTATTTTCCAGACCAAAGAGAAAGAGCTGATGGAGCTCAGTAAGGCTGTAAATGAGACCCGCTCTCGCATGGACCTGGCTCAATCAGAGCTTGACATCTACCTTAGCCGCCACAACACCGCTGTGACACAGCTCAACACGGCCAAGCAGACACTTCAGACAACTTCTGACACGCTGCGGGAGCGCCGCGCAGCTATTAAGGACCTGGAAGTCAAAATACCGCAGAAAGAACAGGAGCTCAAGAAGGTAAAACTGAAAATCAACATTGCTGTGTGATAGCATTTTTTTCAGGCAGAATTCACATGAGACATTTGGCATCTGTCAGTAAATAATTTGTGTGGTATAGAACATCTCTGCACATCGGATGGGAACTTGTCCTTGAATATATCCCCCCTTTCTTCTACAGGACGAGGGAGAGCTGGAGAAGCTGATGAAGATGGATAATGAGACCAGGGAAGTGGTGAGGGAAATGAGGCAGAAGGTGGATGAAGCCAAGAGCTCTCTGTCCTCCAACCGCAGTCGAGGAAAGGTCCTGGATGCTCTCATGCAGCAGAAGAAGAGTGGCAGAATCCCTGGTATCCTTGGAAGATTGGTAAAAAGCTGTTATATTATAAAGTACATGCTCATCATTACCACAAATATCATCAATATCTCAGTTATAAATTATCATCAGGAACACTACCATGGAACATACCTATAAACTCTTTAGCAATTCGCTTGTGTGGTCACAATGCTCAGATTGTTTTGGTTTTTTTTGGTAGGGAGACCTTGGAGCCATAGATGAGAAGTATGATGTGGCCATTTCCTCCAGCTGTGGTGCTCTGGACAACATCGTGGTGGATACCATCGACACAGCTCAGAAATGTGTCACATTTCTCAAAGAACAGAACATCGGAGTTGCTACCTTCATTGGTCTTGACAAGGTAAAGATGATTACACGCAAGAGGGTGTAAACTTGTCTCTCTTGTTTTGTTTAGGTGTAAACAACATCAGCGTCTTTAACCACTTACAGAAGTTGTTCTGGTTTTGTCAGCAGGATTTCTGATCAAAGGCTCACATGGTTTGTGCATCTTCTTATTCTTTCTCACTGGCTTTACTTAGATGAAGGTGTGGGAGAAGAACATCAACACCCCCATCCGCACCCCTGAGGACAGCCCTCGTCTCTTCGACATGGTGAGAGTGAAAGATGAGAGCGTGCGACCAGCTTTCTACTTCGCCCTAAGGGACACCCTGGTGGCCCAGGATATGGAGCAGGCCACAAGGATGGCCTTCCAAAAAGACAAGCGCTGGAGAGTGGTCACCCTGAAGGGACAGATCATCGAGATGGCTGGTGGGTGGCCTCCTGCTTTTTCTGTCATAACTATCTATACCCTCTCTTTTTTTTCCCTGGCTCTTATAGTTATGTAACTCGGTGAAGATAATACAGTTGTCATTATTTTACTGGTCTGACTGTCCCCCTCTTGTCCCCTGTGGTCTGATGTGTTCGTCACAGGAACCATGACTGGAGGAGGAAGAATACTGAAGGGCAGGATGGGTTCCTCTATCGGTACAGAGGTCTCTCAGCAGGAGGTAAGTTCAAAATACACACGTCATAAGTGGCCCATAATTCACTGTGATACACATTTGGTCCTGCTTTTAACTCAACTTTTTTTTTTTTAGATAAAAAAAATCATATTATCTCCAAGATGTAGGAACGCTACATTGTTTTGCTTCATTTTAAAACAACAAGAATCTTAAAAGAAACAGATTTGATTCTAACTTGTTGCCCTCTGTGTAAACATGTTATTGCAATTTGCATTTAATTGAAAGCAATTAATAGTTACAACAGTGATCATTTATTACAGGACATCTGTGCTGATTATGAACTACAAAGAACCTTTAAGACATAATTAAGTTCTTGGTATCAAAAAACTGATTTCAAAGGAGAATTTCTAGTCCTTTATAGAAAGTGGATGACATGTCATTAATAACTCCTAATTCATACTATGAACTTGGATAACTTTATCGTGTTTTCTTTCCAGTGTGTTTCCTAGAAGTGATTTTTTTCAGGGCCTGCTATCAGATAAGCACCACAGCAGGCCATTTACTGCACAAAACATGATGATTTTCATGTGTTTTCTGCAGCTCGACCGCATGGAGGGCAAGCTGAATGAGAATGTGTCGAAGCTGCAGGGCTGCCAAGAGAGAAAACTGCAGCTAGAGGAGAACATACAGCGCTTCCGGCCACAGCTCCGAGACATGAAGAACACCTTGGAAAAATACGCCAACAGCATGACTGTACAGCACATCTACCTCTTCCTTTTCATACTCTGTGTTTCTTTCATCCATTTGGATGTATTTATGATCTAAATATTAATCTCTACTATTCATAGCTATAACAATAACATGTGACAGTATTGACTCATAACTTAGTGCTCGTAGCAATCAATTGTTTTCCCTCTTTCCGTCCTTCAGAGTCTCGCTGACCAGGAGACTCACTTGAAGCTCCAGATCAAGGAACTGGAGGCCAACGTGCTGGCTGCTGCACCAGACAAGGCCAAACAGAAACAGATGGAAAAGAGCCTGGAGGCCTTCAAGAAAGGTAGGATCCTCCTGTAAACTGTAAAGACAACTTTGGGTTATGTAACGCTGAGTTGTGATAATAGAATTAGCACCGTACATGTGGTCGAGCCTCATTCGGACAGAAGGTTACAGGAGGGATTGATATGACTTTTAAGTTAGCTTGAGCTTTAATTCAGTTTTGGAGCTAATGTTTAAATGAGTCTACATACCACATGACCGTTTCATTCATGAAAATGGTTGTCCAGTTTAATCCCCCTGAATATAAAGCCAAACAAATCTCAAATTCCAACGTTAATATTATTGTCTTCCTTCTCTCTTCCTGTTCTGTCCATTCATACGCTCTCTTGCGCTCACAGACTTCGAGGCAGCGTCCAGTAAAGCCGGGAAGGTGGAAAATGAGGTGAAAAGACTCCACAACCTGATCGTGGACATCAACAGCCACAAGCTAAAGGCTCAGCAGGACAAGCTCGACAAGATCAACAAGGACCTCGACGACTGCTCCTCCACCATAACCAAGGCTCAAGTTGCCATAAAGACCGCAGGCCGGTGAGGAAACATGTACAGTGATACTTTGTTTTAAGTTAGTAGGATCAGCCACTTTATTGTCTGTTTACGATGAAATATATAAAATACAGTCAGAAATATTGAGCCATGAACCCTAGCCCTAACCCTAGCAGCTTAGTTTGAGTGAATGTGTTGGTATAGTGTCAAAGTTTACTTTACTATTAATCTCAAAATATGAAACTTTCCTCATTGTTAGTTCTTGATTCTTTAAATGTCATCATAGAATTATTTTAAGACAAATTATTTTGCCTCACTGACATACAATACATAACACCTCATACCTCATACATAGAATTAGGTTACAGGAACACTCATTAAACTCCACTTATTCCTATTGTTGGCATGTTTTTTTTTTTCCATTTATTTAGACAATATGCCGACAGTAGCAACTAAAATAGTCATCTAGTCATCGGTACCTGTAGCTGGAACATTAAGATTGATCTGTTTGTTGAAGCAGAAACACACTGGTGGTTGCATTTGATGTGCTTCATTCAGCTGGAAGAGCTGTCCTGCTGATGACAAACACAGTGAAAGTTAAGAACTGAGACACTGAGGCATCCTGTGTGTGTGTTTATATATGTATATTTTATATCATTTTCCAACTCATTGATGCTCCTTAGCAGTCCTCACCGTGGTCAGGAATAACGGAAGAAAAACAGTTTTTCTTGTTGAACAAACGTTGCAGCTCTATGAAAACTATCCTGTCATGTTTTCTCTAATCGAGAAGCATGTCTTAAAAGCCAAAAAAAACGCCAGGTACTCTGGAGTCTTGGATCACCAGCAGTGTTACAGAGTTAATGTCGAGTGACGGTGCAGGTGACATATTGTTGACATTCATAGAGAGCAAGAGGCAACGATATTTAGGTTTAACATGCTGAGTCCAAGTGGAGGAACAGTGTTGTATCTTTCAGTGGTCTATCAACACCGTTCCTGACCAGATGATGATGGAGAGAAGGAGGAAGAGGAGGTTTGAAGTCAACAGCGCGGTCATAACCATGTTTGACACAAAATGTATCTGTCCTTTTTGTGCACGTGGCTTAACTGTTCACTGCTATAAACATCAAATCCTCTGTGTTTGAACTCTGACTGAACTCTGTAACAACCTGGGGGGAAACACACTCCTAAGTTGGAAAAGTTTGTAGACATGATTTTCACTCTAAAGTAGCCACTCATTAACAGTCTTGTACAGCAAAGTCAAAGCCGACAGTATCACTAGTTCTTTTTCACTTGAACACGCGTTACGATGCCACCACCTTCACAGAGGCTAATTTCTTTGCGTGTGTGTGCGTGTGTGTCCGTGTCCTCTGTTCAGAAACCTGAAGAAGTGTGAGGAGAGTGTGAGTCGTGTGCAGGGTGAGCTGGAGGAGAATGAGAAGTCTTTGGCTCAGTTCGAAGAACAGCTGAACAAACTGGAAGAGGAGGCCGGGGAGATCATGAAGGCCTGTCAGGAGGCTGAGGTCGGCACTCTTCTTTCATTAGGGTTCAAACCCTGAAGGGGTAGAACCCTATTGTTTTTCTTCCGATTATTATTATTTTTCTCCACTAAAAGTCTCTGAGGCTCAGCAACCATAAGTCCAAAACCAACCACATACATTAGGTGGGTTCCTATGCCCCCCCCCCCCACTCACACACCAATAACCACCCATGTCAGCCAGATGGTGGCGCTATAATATCGAACTTTACATTTTGGACTATAACTTTTGAACCATAAGTCTCACAAACAAAATTCCGGTCCCTATAAAGCTTTCCATTTAAGCCATGCCCATTTGCACCTAGATAGATTTTCTGCCATTTTAAATTTTGCCCAAATCAGTTTTTTCCTCCTACATTGTTTGAGCAATTATCACCAAATTTGGTGTACTGCCTTGGGGGACCGAGATAGACAATTGTTCTATAAATGAGCAAGATCAGTCCAAAAACATGGCCACCATCCATCAAGACCTTTAGCCTTTTTTTTTTTTTTCATTATATATTACTGTATTTAAATTACTTTTAAGGTAACGCTGTAGCGCTGTTTCCTTCTGTCCTCTAGGCATCACTCCCCGAGGTGCAGGAGCAGTACCAGGGGGTGCTGAAGAAGATAAAGGTCCTGCAACAGCAGGAGCACGCGCTGCAGGAGGAGTCCCTCAGTGTTCGGCTCCGCATTGAGCAGATAGAGACCACCATCACTGAACACAACAGCAAGATCAAAAACTGGCAGAAAGAGGTGTGTGTGTGTGTGTGTGTGTGTGTGTGTGTGTGTGTGTGTGTGTGTGTGTGTGTGTGTGTGTGTGTGTGTGTGTGTGTGTGTGTGTGTTAAAGTACTTTACATAACTTCCTTAATTAGTTTTTTAAAAGTGTTCTATCTTGAGCACTGAAGGAAAGGACACTTGAGGGCATCAAAATGTCAGATACATGTTTTGTTTTGTGTTTTATTTTTGTTTTTTTCCCCTCTCTTCTCTAAAATGACATTACAATATACATACAATGATATAGTTTCTAGTTTCTGTTCACATTGGTGGCACCTCTCTTTGTGTATATGAATTATATTTGTGTTGAAATGTTCTTCAGGCCACCAAGTTGTCCCTTCATACCATTGAGGACAAGCCAGCAGAAGAACTTCCTGTTTATACTCCTGCTGAGCTTGAAGAAATCTCAGATCCAAACGTCATTATCAACAAGATGGTCACATTAGAGACCCAGAGTGCTCAGATGAAGCCCAACCTTGGCGCCATTGCAGAGTACAAGAAGAAGGTACACACAAATACACACAAGCATCCCACAACCTAGTTTATTATTCTAAACTAAACAAGTAGGAAGTGGTAGCAAAATAAGAGGAACCTCTATTTAGAATTTGGATCAAAGGTTTCATCATCACGGCTCATTGTGTGTTCAGGAGGAGCTGTACCTGCAGCGTGTGGCTCAGCTGGACGAGATCACCACAGAGAGGGACAACTTCAAACGTGGCTATGAGGACCTGCGCAAACAGCGCCTCAACGAGTTCATGACGGGATTCAACATGATCACAAACAAGCTGAAGGAAAACTATCAGATGCTTACACTAGGGGGTGACGCAGAACTGGAGCTCGTGGACAGTTTAGACCCGTTCTCTGAGGGCATCATGTTCAGGTAAAGAGATGAAGAAAATGAACAAGATGTAGCTGGCACATTGTGTTCTAGACATTAATCCTGTCCTTTTATATTTGATTATAAATGTCTGTTCCTCTTCTTAGTGTGCGTCCTCCAAAGAAGAGCTGGAAGAAGATCTTTAACCTCTCAGGAGGAGAAAAGACCCTCAGCTCGTTGGCGCTGGTGTTCGCTCTGCATCACTATAAGCCGACGCCGCTCTACTTCATGGACGAGATTGATGCTGCTCTTGATTTCAAGAACGTCTCCATTGTGGCCTGTTACATTTATGTGAGTATGAACCTGTGTATTACATAAAAAATATGGGTTGATGAGGCTTCCCTCCTTCTCATAACTCGATATGAGACTTGCATTAGTCAGTTAATTTTAAACACTGTGCAGCCAGATAATCACAGCCATAATCGCTGACTCATGTGATCTCAGTGTTTTTCTGTTGTGTAACACTGGAATAATGGAGGAGTTCAGAAAAATCACCTGTTTTTAGGAGCTGGATCAAAACAAGTGCTAAGCCTTTAACACAGTGCTCATTATGCTTTTGGATAATTGTTCACTTCGTTCAACATGACACATAATTAATATTCAACTAGGAATAAAATTTAATCATATTAATTAATAATGTTTTGATTCTGTCCCATCTTCATTGCAGGAGCAAACCAAGAATGCTCAGTTCATCATCATCTCTCTGAGGAACAACATGTTTGAGATCGCCGATCGTCTCATCGGCATCTACAAAACTCACAACACCACCAAGAGTGTGGGAATCAACCCCAAGACCATCGTATTCAAAGAGCACGACGCCGTCACAGCTTAAACCTTTTTAAAGGTGCAGTCTGTAGATTTCAGTGGCATCTTAAAGCATTGTTTGTTGCAATCTGCAACCTCACCACTAAATGTCACTCAATCCTACACACGGTGCCTTTAAACCTCGAGTTTCTGTTCAACTCAGATGTCTGTCTTTGCTGTTTTACTTCTCTTGTCACACAATGTAAATATTTATCTTTTTTATCTTATCTTTTTACGATGAAATGCTGCTATTCTTTATCTTTTCAATCAATAAATGTTTGTTTCATCTTTTCCACTCATATGATGTTCATTAACATAATCTTAGATATCTATATATGTACGTTTGCTTTGTAGTAACAGATTTCAATCAACAATTTAGGTGAAATTCCAAACAAAACTAACTGATTCCTACTGAGTCCAAAAAGATATTTTTGCTCTTTCTCATAAAATCATTTGCTTTAAAGGATAAGTTTTTCAGTCAGATGCCCATATGAACATTGAAATTGATCATTTCTCCTGTGAGGCTTCCGCAGTCTGAGTTAGTCAAGCAAAGTGGATCCGTTCCACAGTTACAGCCCTTTTCAGTAAAATTCTCCCTCTTTGTGTTTCGCCGGACAGCATTTTCCTGTTCAGCTGCAGAGGAAGGATCATAACAAAAAGAGGGAATTTGGCACTGAGAAGACCAACTGAAAGATATTGACTTAATTTGGATACTGCGAATAGAAGCCGAAGCCGAGTTTTTCCACAGAAGGAGGCTTTGTTTATTTTGTCCTCCATCACTTGCATTTTAAGTGCATTATGAAGAAATCTATTAATGGTCAGTATGAACATGAGAAATGATTACAGCAAGAAAAATGTGTCTGTTTGTTTGGGTGCCTCGCGTGTGTAAAGACAAACTTGAAAAGTTGTGAAGCTGTCCTGTTAGTCTCAGTGATAAAACCATACAAACATTTTAAGTGAATTACTGAGATGATGTAAAAATGGTCAACTAACAATATATTTAAATATATAATATACCACAGCCATGAACGGGCCTCTATTTACAGACTAATGTCCTGCTCTGAGGTCATGTGACAGCTTGGACATTTCAATTTCACACTACACAGACAACTGTAACAGGCAATAGTTAATTGAACTCACTGCGACACTAATTGACTTTCTCTCTGGCACCCAGATCGCTTCTGAACATTAAATAGGACTCTACGAACAGGATGAGTTTGACCACATTTATTATGACATCTATAATATACAGGAAAGGACAAAAGTTTAGAAAAACAGCCACTAAAACAGGTCTGAGTAATAAAGCATTTGTTAAAAATTTACACAGAAACTGGTGCTGAGATTCGTTCAGTCTGACGCTTGAAATATGATTATTAATTCAGGAATGCAGCGTGACGTACACTGATATAATACACAACAATCAGCCCTACTTAAGTTTGCAGGAGTGAAACACAGGTAACCTTTGTGGGATGCAAAACAGTCTCAAGAAGAGCTTTTCCAAAAGGCAATAATAATTTTAAAACAGACTATATATCAGCGCACCGTTTAGTAAAAAGAGCACCGCTCTTAGCAAGACATATTGGCCCTGGTGGAATTACCAGTCCGCTACGATAAAGCTTTTAAGTGGGGCGAGGTAAAGGCGTAGTGGTTTAAAGGCACAGTAAAGGAGCCACTCAGAGCCGTGAATCAATGCAACATGATCTGTGGAGGCTTTTCGGGACAGCTCTGCTCCGCTCCGCGTCTGCATCCATTCAATGCGCTCTAAATTTCACTGTAAACAGTCTTGTGTAAGGAGATACACGTGCAGCTGTACTGATGTCCTGAGCTTCATGACACAGCAGGAAAGCAGCTGAAATGTCTCATTGCATGATGGGAAAAGTAGGAGTTTCACACACACAGTGTTAAAAAGAGCATGTAGTGTTTCACATGATAAAAGGCTGATGTTAGCAAGGCGGTATGTGACTGTAATCTGGACCATAACGCTCAACAATGATGCAATGTGCGACGATTATATCAACTACTGAAAATGTGCTCTAACATTTTATGTGCAATTTCAATGTTTTCTCCCGGCCTGAAGAGGATAAAAAAAGGGAAAATTCCACCCTCACACTTATTGTTTTGTATCATTCTTTGCATCAAATGTTCATGATTTTTGGTTGAATTTGTTTCTACTATCAAACTAAAAAAAAAAAAAAAACATCAAAATAGATGCAAGAATGTAAATTCTGTTTAAAAAGTATATCAGGGTGGATTTTTTTCCTTTTATACATGACAGTAAAAAGGGGGAAGTGAGTCTTTCTCTGCTTCTAAATAAACGTTGAGGGTTCCAGTTTGGTCTCTTTCAATGGGTCGTCAGAGTTTTGAATAAGGCAGTAAACTGCTGGAGGACTTTTTCTCCCGCTGAGGAAAGCTGACAGCTCCATCTTTCCATAGCTGCCTCCATTAGTGTGTATGCTGACCCCGCCGAGTCCCACGCAGACTCGATGAGTTCGCTGCTCAGGCCGTGAACCAACTGACTGAACCGAGAGAGCAGTGAGAATCCGAGCGACGCCCCTCCGACTGGGTTGACCCACAGCGCCGCCAGCAGCAGCAGCAGCAGAAGACCCAGCAGCACCACTGACGACGCGGGCTGAAGCTCAAACCGCAGGTCCTGGACCCGGCTGTCGGACTGACCCCTTTCAGCTTCAGTCTCCGCACCGCCACATCTGGCACAGCAGCACACTCTGGGAACAGGTGCTTCCTCCAGGCTCCCGACGGTCACGGCGGGCCAGTGCTGCTGGAGGTACTCTGCTGCCCGCGGAGTGACGGAGAGGTTTACCACAGAGGGCAGAGGCGCTTTGATGAACTCCTCCACCCGTTCTCTGAACAGATGCACTTTCTCCAGGAAGACCAGCGGCGAGTCCTCCTCCTCTACCGATGAACCCAAAGACACCAGGTCCAACTGCTCTTCCTGGAGGAAAGTTCACCGTTATCAGAGCTCGATAGATAATGACAGTTAATTACTGGTTGCAGCCATGTAAACCACATTCAAGCCAGTCATGAAATGTGTTTTCAGGTTCATATGGGAGATGCCGTAATTACCAGTTTCTGACTTTTAAATAACATTAATGTCAAGTTACAACTGGGAAAGTCAGATTTTTCTCAAAGCTCAGATATGTCTCACCTGAAGCTTAAAGATCCACTCCAGTAATCTTTAAGACATTAAAAAAAATCTTTTTGTGGAGTAATAAATTGTCTGATATGATTTTTTCCTCTAAAAAGTTCAGTTAACTCTCCTTAAAATCCTAAAATTACATCTCCTCCTCCTCCTCCTCCTCCTCCCTCATTGAAAAATCCAGAAATATATATTAGATAATATTTTTCATTTGAAAAGTTGAACTGCTGGATAAAAGGATGTCTCCTTTTCAGTGTGTGTGTGTGTGCACTGCAGGCTTCCTGTTTCCACATCGCACTTTTATAAATTCAACACTGGACTACAACTGGCTTCCAAACTAGTTGTGATGTCACAAATCATACTTGTAGATACATGCCTTAGAAAC
Organism: Euthynnus affinis; assembly: GCA_029490765.1. Classification (NCBI taxonomy): domain Eukaryota; kingdom Metazoa; phylum Chordata; class Actinopteri; order Scombriformes; family Scombridae; genus Euthynnus; species Euthynnus affinis. The sequence continues at coordinate 14,006,833 of CM055845.1, forward strand.
TTTCCCCCTTCAAGCAGAAAAACGTGAAACTGCGCAGTGAAACATCCAACCGAATAAACCCAAATTTAATGTATATAGTTTTATAGTATCAAAAATATTTTTAACCTTTACAGAGCTCTTCAATCATCCTGTGACCTGAACGCTCACAAGTCAGACATTGAAATCTTTCCCATATGAAGTGAATCATTCATTGACTCATCAGTAGCTCGTCTGACAGTGGAATGTCATGAATGATTCCCAAATGTGTAATTCACTGTAATCACCCATCCTTTATATCAGGGCTGGGCAATATATTGATATCATATCAATACTGTGATATGAGACTAGATATTATCTTAGACTTTGGATATTGTGATATGGCAGAAGTGTTGTCTTTTCCTGATTTTAAACACTACATTACAGTAAAATTATATAATTTTCTAAACTTAGACTGTTCAAGCTGTTCTATTATTTGCCTTCACATATTTATTATATCCACATTAATGATGCTTTTTTGTTTTTTTATAAATCTCGTATAAATATTTTGTGAAAGCACCAACAGTCATCCTTACAATACAGTATCAATATCGAGGTATTTGGTCAAAATATTGTGATATTTGATTTAGTCCATATCGCTCAGCCCTACTTTATGAGTGTGTGATGCTCCGTCTTGCTATGATCTAATGTAAACCAGCCATTAGCCTTTAAATCACACCTGTAGCTCCTTCACCCTGTGGATGAGTGGGTCGTAGGCCCGTGACACCTCTGCACCAGCTTTATCCAGAGCCTCCAGGTAAGCTTGTCTCTTCCTGGTTAGCGCCACCTCCAACGTCTGAAAAAAACGATCGACTTCCTGTCGGTCCTGCCTCACCAGGCCTTCGCAGCGAGCTTTCTCCTGCTCCAGCTGCTCCCCCAGCTCACACACCTAACAGACGGAGAGATTTTATATTCATTTATTTAGTCAAACCATAATTTTAAAAAGGTACTGAGTTTGCCCCATAATCAAACACTGGTCATGTATATGTGAGGACTCCCCACCTGTGCCCATCTCTGCTCAGACAGTCTGGCCAGCAGGAGCGATGGGGTCTCTTTTTCTCTGATGAAAGCCGCCTGCAAGTCATCTATGGGGTGACCCTGGTGCTGCCCGACAGTCAGACACAACCCACAGATCAGCTGCCGATCCTGGATGCAGTACATGTTGAGAGGCTGCCTGTGATGCTCCTCACAAGCTGGGGGTCGTGGCTCACTGTCACTCTGATACTGAGACAGGCAGAGGAGCAAACAGACATGCAAGAACAGATGAGCGAACGAGGCGAGAAGTAACGGCGAAATAAGAAGATTTCAGGCGACTAAAAGTGTCAGCTTGAACACAAGTGGTTCCTTCCTACTTTCTCGATGATGGCCCGAAGAGATACATTGGTGGGCAGAGCGTCTACGCCCGTCGGGGGCAGCTCCACCACACTGCGACAGTTGGGGCATTTCAGCGGCAGGCGTAGCGGACGCCAGATGGAGTAGTTGGTCGACACCTGGAGCAAGTTCTCCAGGCAGCTCTTACAGAAGGTGTGCGAGCACGGCAGGACTCGCGGGTCAGAGAAGAGCGAGTAGCACACCGAGCACGTCAGGTCCTCCTCCAGGTTGTCCATGATGGAGACTAGAGGGCCGGGCTCAGCTCAGCTCTGACGGCTGAGGGAGAAGAAGATCTGGCAGGACAGCAGGATGAATGAAAAGTGACGTGTTGCACCTGTTTGGCAAAATATGTTAACTTACTACAACTGTGAAGTGAATGTGATTGTGACCAGCTTGTTTTAATGATTATTTGTTTGATTCATTTTCCAAGCAAAAATGTCAAACATTCACTGGTTCCAACTTCTCAAATGTGATGATTTGATATTTTTTTTATTTTTTGTTGTCATAAATGATGAAAAACTGAATATCTTTGTATTTTGAACTGTTGAAACATTTGAAGTAGAGCTGCAATGATTAGTCAATGAAGCGAATAGTTGCCAACTATTTTGATGATCAAATAATCATTTTGAGTGATTTTATTTTAAGAAAAAAAGTTAAAATTATCTGATTCCAGCCTCTCAAATGTGAATATTTTCTGGTTTCTTTAGTCTCCTATGACAGTAAACTGAGTATCTTTGTTTGCTGGACTGTTGGTTGGAACAAAACAAGACATTTGAGGACGTCATCTAGGGCTTTGGGAAACGGCGAACATCATTTTCACCATTTTGTGACATTTTATGGACCAAACAACTGATCGATTAATTGAGAAAGTAATTATCAGATTAATCGATAATGAAAATAATCATTAGTTGTGGCCCTAACTTGAAGATGCACCTCAGACTGTGGGTAATTTCAATAGGCCTTTCTCCCTATTTTCATAGATATTTTATAGACAACAATTGAGAAAGATGCAAATATTTTTCATTTCAGAAGTTTAACTTCTGGACATGAGAAAAGTAAATTCTCAGTGTATGTGTACTAGAAAATTCAAGTTTCCACACCACACTTGTCTTGTTCACATGCATGAACCATGATTGGTTTACAAAAACTAGATTTGAGTTGACAGCAACACCATTAAACCGAGACTGAAAGTGAGCCCAGATACGTTTTCCCTCCCTTCAGCAGATACACTTGAATGTTGCATCTTTATGGCCGGCGTTCACATCTCCAGTCCAGTCCTCCTAGTCTGTATGATTAATGACTCCCTTTATTTTAGGAGGTTTACCTAACTGGTGGGGATTGCCCCAATAAAAAAAGAAGTCTAAATCAGCATGTGTGGACGAACAGATTGTACTGAATAACAGCAGAACAGCCAAAAAAACAGCTCAGCTCCTATTACAGGATCAGTTATGTTGTTGTGTTTTTTTTGTGTGTGGGCCTCTCTTGTTACAGCCAACACCGCAGTGACAATAGGAGGCCTTATGCCAGCACCCACCCAGTCCACACACATACACACACACACCCCCACCCGCCCACTCTGTTGTGAGGACTGGTAACAGCTCAAAACCTGATCCATATGTGTCTGAAGTCAAACTGCAAACGATTAGGCGCCCAAATCCAAACAGGTTAACAGGTGTCCTGCTCAATGTGATCAATTAAGCACTTTGCAAAATTACAGTTAGCTGTATAAAAGCCCAAACATTTACTCTTTTACGCCTTAGTTTGAACCGTTAAAAGTTGAGCTCACTTACTTCGATCTGATATGATGGATGAGCTGAACAAGGTCGTTAAATTAGTTCAAACTCTTATCGCTTTGTTTGGTTGTTTTGAGGTTTGGTTTCTTTAAGTTGAAAGCGTCATCCAACCACTGAATGACACGCAAAAACACGCAGTTGTGTCGAAACTAATTAAAGCGACATTTCAAAAAAAAAAAAAAAAAAAAAAAAAAAAAGTGCCGATATGTAACTTAGCTATTAGCAAAACAAACAGTTCATTTTAGCTTCATTTTTAACAAACTCTTTCAGTCCCAAAGCTGGAAACGTTGTGTGCCACAATACAGTCGTTTCAGCTACTTTTTAAAGCAACCTCTCCGCCATGTTGTATTGTCGTTTTTGTTTAACACAATCTAAAAGATGTCTTATAAGAGTAATCTTCGATTTTAAACTCACCGTCTGCTCGGAGTTCAGTGCCTGCTGGTCCAAACAGAGCCTTCATTTCCTGTTAATGTCGGGTTGCGTTCAAATGCTCTCAGTAAACTCACACTCCCCATCCAGCAACGGGTTAAATGAATAAATAAATAAAAAATGTCGGAAAATGGAAAACACGACGAAATTAGTTAAACTGAACAAAATGATTTAAATGTGATATATGATATAATATCTATCTAGAAAGCTAGATAGATATAGATACTTATATGTTGACGTTATAAGTTCTAGTGAACTTAGAAAAGTGTGCAAACATGTTCACCTTTTAAATTTTGTGTTTCTGGTACGTTGAATACTACGCATTGTTTTTGGCTCCGTCTTCACTTAGATGTCAACGCCCCTGTCTTAGCGTCTACAAATCCGACAGTACTTGCATGCATCATTTCTTTATTGACTGTAGTGCGCATGCGGGTAAACGGTCAGTCTGGCCAATCAGGTTCCACTTTATCTCAATTTGAATACAAGCTCAACTGTTGAGAGGAACCAGACTTTTTGGCTGCTCTACAGCATTAAAAAAGTGGGGGGAAACAAACTGATAAATACCACGTTGTTATATTATTCAAAAGCAAAGGCACCTCTTCACAACAGACCACACACACAAACAGTCTCTCGATTTGGGTTTCACTATTTATTTTCTCGAAGACAACCTATCCTGTAGCCTATCTCCCAAAAAGGCTTTTGGGCAAACCACCTTTTTTTCTCTTCCATGTCATAATTTTAGATTTGAAACCACATCTTTGCTAACAAGGAATGCTGCAAAAAGAAAAAAAAAACCCTATGTTCAACAGAAGGTTTATGAGCACAATGTGTAATTATTTACTACAGTGTCTTGAAGTTAACACAAAAAAAAAATGGGAAAGGGTAAGCTTGTACACCTAGCTGGTATAAGAGGAAATAGGAGTATGGGGCTAAGGACTCTGCAAGGTACTAAAAAGGTACAGCAAACTTGTTCATGGGTTTATTTTTCAGAGAACCCACTAAATTTAACTCCAGTCTGACATGTGGGATGCCCTTTGACCTTGAGAAAAAGGGAGGTTAGATCCCCTTTTAGTCTAGCTGAGATACATTAGCAGATTCATTACTGCTGCTCCTGAAATAAACTCATTATTTTCTCAAGTATCACTAAAAAGCATCATTGGATTACTCTAGAAAGACAACAAAGATTGTGGTTGAGTGATGCATATTGGAGAGGTTGTTGGCAGGTCGAACCTATAAAAACCGACCAACACACCTTTCAGAAAGACTTCAGGCCTCACTTTGCAGTACATGTGCAAAACCATACAGATTATTTAGCAAATCGGACACTAGTGAGGGGTAAGGGAAAGGGGAACATGTAACATTAAAGCACAGTTTTACTTAAAATGAAAATTACACTGTATCCACAGCCTAAGGAAACTAAAATACCCTAAAAAGTAACTGTGCTATAGTTTAGTACATGCAAAGGTTATGATTCACAATCCTACGTGAAATGGCCATTGTTCTCTTCTCCCTTGGTGACAAGTCAAAGCTATGGCAACAATACTGCAAAGCAGTGATTTTTGCTGTAATTGAAGGAAAAATAATAGCAAGGGGAACAGGTCATTTGGTTGATTATAGTGATGGTGTCAGAATTTCACAGCATCAAGCCCATGTCTGGTGCGTAGGTTAGGGTTCTGGTGTGAGGGTGGAATATGATCGTCGTCAATCACCTTTACAGAAGCAATGAAACTAAAAGCTGAAAATAAAAAATATCATAAAAAGGAACACACTGGAGGCAAAAAGAAAAGCCCAAAAGCCACCAAATGCATCTTAATACAATGCACTGCTGCTCCACGCCTGCCAATAGCATTGTCCAGTGTCAATTAATACTAACTTAACAATAATTGAAAACAAAAAATAATCCTTGCGATGACGATGATTTTTTTTTTTTCCATATCCAAAGTTCTTCCGTTCAGGGATTTGAGGATCAGCCTCTCTTTCAAAGGCAGAATTTCTTTCCTGAAACCTTTTTCTAACCTCATTGTTGCGTTTCTCAATTTTTGTTTCTCTTCAGATGTTGTATTGGTATCTTTTTCCCGTCTCTGCATGCGTTCTCACCCAGTCTTGCATACTCCCAGTCACGCACGCAGCCAAGCACACACAACTCATCCATCCATTCTCTCGCACATGCGTCACGCGCAGCCGGACTCCTGGCCTCGCCCGCCAGGGGGAGAGGATGGTGCCCCATCGGGGCGTCTCGTTGGAGGAGATGAACCTGGCTCCTCAGCACTGAGTCCAGACATTCATACACAATGGGTCCATTCACACACATGTCTGATAGCGTGGCCGATTGGGGGAGGGGCACATTGAGGGTGGCGCCCTCTCTAGTCGGAGGACCGCAGAATTGTGATGGTTTGTGGTTCATCTCAGTTCATAATTATAGTTCTATTCATTTCTGCATTTTGTTGTATTGAAATATTTCAAGATCTCTTGATTTGTTATTTTTGGATGTCCTTGGTTCTCCCCGGGCAGACATCGAGTTTTTTTGTTGTCATTTGAAGTAGTTTTCTGAAGACGACAGCTCCAATAACACAGAAGTTATGTCGGCATGTCTCTCAAACGCATTCGATGTAGATGTTTTGCTTTTTTTGCAACATGTAGCCACTCATTCTCACTCGCACCCACTCGCCATCTCAAACTTCATTTGGGCTGGTTCCCCTGGAATGCCAAATGAAATCCACACATTTTTCTCTCAGATAAGATGCAGCCATGGATCCCACGAGCCAAGCACAATGGATCAAATTTCTCACACTCTCGCTCTCTCTCGCTCTTTCTCTCCTAATTTTTTTATGTTGAACAGAGTGCTGCATCGTGAACAAAACTCCAGAATACCCCAGATGCCGTCTAGAACTGGAATCCCTCGGCTGGCACGTTGGCTGAGTTAAAGCCGTAAGTCCCACCCTGGATGGCCTCTGGGACCAGGCTGGTGTCTTCGTCAATCTGGATGATGGACAAAAGGTAAGAGGGCGTTAACAACATGCTGCAAGTCAAACACTAGACTTTTAAATCAGGTATGTGGGGAAAAGAATTGTAGCAGATAAAACTAGGGAAACTCAATATCAGTAGTAAAAAAGTAGTTTAAAACACTACTTTACAGTTAATTTGCTTTCAAACTTGAATAGTAAAAACCTGAACTAAACCTAAATTTGGAAGTGAAAAAAAAAAAAAAAAAGACTTACATCATCAGATGAGAAGAATTGATCAATAATTTCGTATGCCAATTTGTAGATATCTTCATTTTCATGATTCTGCAGTTGCTCCACTTTCTCCAAACCTGATGGGCAAAAAAACAAAAACATCATTCAACTGCACATTAACACATATTTCTGAGAAATATTGAAAGAAAAAAAAAAATCATCATATAACCTTGATAGAAGCGGACTCACCTCCACACTCCTCAATGAGGTTAGCAATAGTTTCAGCCTCATCGTCTGCCATCTTGAGGATATTGCTGAGGCCGTCCAGGACGACCTGCACGACTTGGGCGTCCTTCACTGTCAGCAGGTTGCAGAACGGAGGGATCACCTGTTTCTCGATCAGATGTGCAACCTGTTGACGGCAAAGAGACAACTCAAGTCAGTAATGTGAGATTAAGAGATGGAAACGATACGCTGGCGACATTTTTCCTACATTCTCTGTTTCAAATTTAAAGAGTTTTTGCTGATGTAATTTTCTGGGTTGCGTTGTAAGATTTTAGTCCATATTAAACGATAACTGCCAACAGTGGTTTGACAATAAAACTACTAAACACAAACACATTATTCTTCAACACAAACAACTGTGCCAATACAGACTAGGACAAATATTCCTTCATAGCTTCTCTTTTCTTCAGTTTTTATTGACATGAAAATGACCTTTATTTCATTTTAATGACACTTTAGTAAGGAATTTGTGGGTGAAAAAGTTGAATGTTAAAGCACACAGGAGAAAAAAACTTCAGGGTGAAATACTACATAAACATATTATATATGATATTAATTATTTTACCTGATCTTTCCTCCCACTTATTGTCAGATTGCTGATGGCCCAGGCTGCTTCCTTCTGAGTGCCAAAGTCACCCTAAAAATGACATTCGTTCAAAGTCAGCTTTCCATATTTTCCCTGTTGTTCTAAAAAAAAAAGTATCATCAAATTGTATTTAACACAGATGCAAGAGGAAGAGACACTCGCCTTGTCGAGCAGGTGAATGATCATGGGAACTAGCTTGGCCTCAATAACAGCCTGCACCTGCTGCTGGTTGCCTGCTGTGATGTTGGACAGGAACCACACTGCCTCCTACAGGACAAAAAGCACAAATACAAGAGTCAGTTGTGTCATAGATGTTAAAGCAAATGCCAGTAGTTTTATTCCAAGCAGAGATCCTCAATGATTTTAGGGTCACACTTCAAGGGTAAAAAAAAAAAAAATCACCTTGAGGGGACTTTGATTGGTATGATTGTACATTCGTCACATTGAGGGCTAAAAACACTCAAAAATTAGTTTTCGTGTCTGAACTGGATCAGAATCCAGAGATCCACTCAGAGAGTTTGGACCCCTGGGCGAGACAGAGTGCTTGCGGGTGGGGCGAGGGCAAATTTGAGGCTCTAATCATCGTCCAGGTCACAAAGGGGAGGGGGCCTCGTTTTAAGTGACAGGACTCAGATGCACTCCATTATCAGCACAAACTGGCTTCAGCACCCTCTGGCCACCAACCCATTTTACCACACATTCAGTCACATGCACACAGACCCTCCTCCCCGGTAATCACCCACTGTACTAATTACTACAACCAGCCGGCCGTTGAGGTCCTCTTCATCTTCTTCATCTTCTCTCGATGTTGTAAATTCCTGTACTCTATCTTTCCCATCTGATACCTTTCACACAGCTTTCACACGAGCACCAAGTCTCTGATTTCATCACTTCCAGACGTAAGTAGTTTGAGCTTGTCAAAGGTTGTTTGTGTGCGTGAGGAGGGGACAAGAGATTGTTACCTTGTTGATTTTCTCCTTCGGGTGTGTGAGGAGGGCGGGGAAGTGGCTTAGGGCGTCACAGTTGAGCACCACCTGCGTCTGTTCATCTGTGCCAGTCACTATGTTCCCCACGGCTCTCAGGGCAGCAGTCTGGATGTGGAGGACGAGTGTATTTTATTTATAGAGCACGTTTATTCAGATATTCATGAAGCCAAAAGAGATGAAAAGAGTCTAGCTGCATAACTGGACTAAACTTCCATGGTTATTTTGATTTATTTTATGCATTACAATCTCTATGTGGTGCTGTTCTACAATGACCGTGTCGAAGTATCTACAGGCAGCACAGAACGTTTTTTTATTGAATATCAGACTAAGTGTTCAAACTGAAGAGTAATGAATCTGATCTCCAGTATCTCTCCATACCTGAACTTTGACTTCCTGGTGACTGAGCAAAGGCACCAGATGAGGGACGATGCCAGAGTCGATGACCATTTGGATCTGCTCGTTCCCAGCGTCCGTCAGATAGGACAGAGCCCACACTGTGTCTACCAAGATCTGGAAACAGCAAAGAAAATGAAAGAAAATGAATACATTCTGCTTCCTGCTCAACTCCATTAGACACTGATGATTTAGCAGCGACTTTCATCTGGAATAGGGACATCAACTGTTAATCGGTTAAGTGCAGAGTATATTTTGACCGGTTACACGTCAGTCTGTGGGTTAATGTGCATACTAGGGTTGAACACTGGACTCGTTACATTACCTTAGATCAATGGCTGCCAAATTTCAGTATCGTGCCAGACAGAGTGAGCGCAGTCCCAAAATAAGTTTTAAAAACAGACATATACTGACTGAAGTGTCTCACACGGAGGCTCCAACACAGACAGGAGCGTGGTGCTAAGCCTATGGTCTATCAGTACTAACAACATAAGTGTTACTTTTGTTATTAGGCCATCAGACACTTGATGAGCCAAATGACTGAGAACAATCTGCTGCCAATCAGTGTGGTAGAGGGCGAGGGATTGAAAGGGCTAGTTCAGTTTCTCAAGCCTGAGTACATTATGTCATCAAGAGCTACTGTGACTAAATGCTAAACACTTTGAGGTGAAGAAGGATGAGCTAAACGTCAAGCTAACCGGGGCAGAGAAGCTAGCTCTGACCACCAACTGCTGGACAGCTCTCACAAACAAAAGTTACATTGCAACTTTTCTTAAAAATGAACCGGTTAATGGGTGTCTGTCTGTCGAAAGCCAAATTAACATCCCTAATCTGGAAATATAAAAAAGTTCTGTGTACTCACACTGACATCAGTGTGGTGGATCAGCACGCAGAGAGCAGGCAGGATCTGGAAAAAAAAAAAGAAAGAAAGTACAAAATAAGAACAGAGGGAATCATTAGGTAGTAAAAACAACAATAAAAATGCCAACAGGGTTCCTTTGTGATCCATAAAAGCTGCACGATCTCTGAACTGTGAAATACCTGCTACACTTGCATTTATGTCATTAATTTATTAACTTATTTAGACAGACCACTGATGGAGCAGTAATCCTCTGTGTCTCCCTCACTCTGCTATACACAAACTAATAAACACTGATCTCTCTCTGTAGACTTCAGGAGAGGCAAGGAGTGAATTCACTGATACACAGAGCAGATGAACGTTTACAGTTTACTATCACCACTGTGTTCAAGAACATTTGGCCATCAACACTGACTCTAATATGACATGCTTTTATTTAGCATTCACTATCAGTGCAAAAGATAAGGAGATTCTTCACTCTGCCTAAAACTTAACAAAATTTTAATAACAGAAAGCATTTTGATCAGACATGAATCTTTCCGTCTTCCCTCAATATTGGAAGGAAGATCTATGTTGGACTGAAATGTTATCTGTTTGTTGATAAAATGTTCCAGCTGTGAGCCACAGACTGTTATTGTGCTCCTTTCTTACAGTTTGTCCTGATGGTGGCTTGTCAGACAAAACTTTTCCTCTAGAGTTTAAAAAAAAACAACAAAAAAAACACCCATGTTACCCAACATTCACACATACGCACCTCTTGGATCGTCTCCATGGGTGGTGGGGGGTCCTTGTGGCGGCACAGGTTGACCATAACCCAGGTGACGTTGCGGAGGAAGGTGATGGGGATGGAGGGACTGATGAAAGAGAGCAGGGGTTTCACCACACCCAAGCTGATCACATAGTCTCTGCACTGAGGGCCATCACCTGGAGAGAGACACAGATGGAGCACATGTTAGGACTGACTGTACGCATTTCTAACACGTTCATGTTCACACAGGAGTAACAGCTCACCTATGATGTTGCCCAAAGCCCAGACAGCCTGTTCACACACATTCTGATGAGGAGAGTGGAGCAGCCTCAGGAACAGCGGCACAGCATCTGCACAAAGAAAACAGATAATTGTTTTTAATTTAAAAAAAAAAAATAAAAAAGTATCTCATGATATGATGTTTAGCTTTTAATTAGACATCATGTTCCTTACAGAAAAGGAAGAAATATTAAGATAGTTTTAAAGCAACTTATATTATCTGGCGCTTGCATGCATTGAGTAACCGATTCGACACACAGGCCTGGAATCAAGTCATTTTTAGTCATCTTTAGGGCGAGGCCACTTTGGCCTTTGATAGATACAAATTTATTGGGTCATTTGTGGTCAAAATGTAGGACAACATAGCCAAAACCAATGGTGCAATAACAATAAGTGATAACTACAATGTATGAGGATAAAACAGTATACAATCAACAATTAGGAGTCAGTGTATTGAAAAACAGTTTATTAAAACTATACTGAATCGACAAAATGCTTTCTGATTTTTTTTTATGTGGTCAATTCATTATATTAATTGTTATTGTTATATTTGAACGATAAAATTAAGTCTATAAATGGGCACCGGGTGATCAAAATTAATTTGAACAAGTTTCAACACCCGAGCAACTATTAGCATTTGAGTCTAAGATCATAAGAGCAGTCACAAAAATGACTTAAAAACACATTTTTAACATATTAAACATTTAACAAACTGATGAGAAGCTTCCTCAAAGAGACACTCGGATGATAACTGCCAGTCATGTAAAAGCCGACAGAAGTGGCTGTGTCTGCTTACAGAGAAGTGTGTGTGTGTGTTAAAACTCTACGTATGTCTGTATTTAGATAACACTACGCAGCAATATCCTGGTTAGGGATGTCAGTGGTTAACTGCTGAGATTATTTTTGACCAGTTCTGCATGTCATCTATAGATTAATTTGCACTCACACTCCATTAATGTTGGATAACAGGTTGGCTGTTCATGTTTACCTTAACATCCGTAACATTTACACAAGGAGGAGAAATCTTGTGCTACTGTTGATGTCCGGCGTGATGATGGACACACTGGGAAATGTTCAGTCTGTTTATTTTCTGTGTCACATGTAGTTTTAAATGGGGAAATCCGCAACTTTCTTTCAAGGGCACAATGGCCAGTTCAAAACAGAGCATGCCAAACTGGCCGTGTGGGTAGTTAATTTTAGAATGGGACACTGCAGCCACACTGCGGGGCATCCATGGCACTGGCCGTTTGGCCGTGGTATAATTCCTGCCCTGGACACATCTAGAAATCTGACTCAGACTGGGTCACATTTGCACCATGATTAGAAATCAACCTGGTTTGGATACAATTCAGCCCCAATACAATACCGAGAAAAAACAAAAAGAGAAAATATGTCTAACAGCTACAACATACAAAGTATTAACATAATCAGATCTTTAAAAAAAAAAAAAAAAGCAGCACAAAAATGTAAGCAAAAGTAACTCAAGATACTGATATTAATTTATTATATTTTGTGGTCATGATTAATAACCCTGTAGTTATACAATTAACTGTGTATTTCAATTTCCATTATGTTCCTGCTTGATGTAAGTGTTGCGATCAATCAAATCCTCTCAATGTGCATCCATGTGGCAAAGGGGGGAAAAAAAATCGAGATGGAGAAGCAAGCAGCTCTATTAAGAAAGAGTAAAGGAATAGATAATCCCAATATTCCATTAAAGACAATCTTTATAGAGGTGGATCACATCTGGTATTTGACCATGTACCTTTCAATGAGATTTTAATCCCATCTAATTATTTCGCCATCAACTTGCAGTGACATAGTTTATGTGTTACACACAGCATCACCACACGGCATTCTTGTGTGCAAATACTGAAGATAAAATGTGTAACTTCTTGCTTGTTTAAACTGCAAAGATAATAAATCATGTTGTGTTTATTAACTGGTTCCACCTTGTTGTAGTAAAAAAAGAAATCATCGACTGACTAGGCGACGTGAACGGGAAGGTATCGTTTACTTAAATGAGATAACAGAGCAATGAAAACTAAGAAGCTCAAATCTTCCAACACAGAAAGTAAACAGTTTTAATCATTTCACCACAATCCATCAAATGAACGATATGAACTGATAAACACGACAGGTTTATATTCTAGCTGCATCTCACTAAGTCAAAGTCCTCTTAAAACAAGGCAAAATAGAGAACGATAAATACATTTTTAAAAAAAGATGGTGTAAACAAAATCAAGAGAAAAGTAAATAAAATTGTAGCGTGTTGTGGTACAGTGGCACTTACTGGACTGCACCACAGCTTGGGTCTGCTCTGAGGTACCCGACGCTATGTTGGTTAGAGCCCAGGCTGCCTCAAACTGAAGAGATGGGCTGGTGAGAGAGAGAGAGAGAGAGAGAGAGAGAGAGAGAGAAGACATGGATGAAGGCAGCAGAGAGTGAAACGGTAAAAAAGTGACTGTGATTGGGCGGGGGGGTGTTAATCATTAAGAGCACGCTGGTGAGTCATTCATGTTCTGCTTTTCCTGGAAGGTGAAAACTGGAACACATTTACATAACCGCAACACCGATCAGATGTAGGCTAGGCTAAAACCCTGCTGGTTGCATTTGCATAACTTTGAAGTGTACATAAACTCAACATGATATAGGGGAAGGGGGAGAAAAAAAAAAGGCTAATTTGTACTATAATTATCACGTATGAATAAGCATGACTCACTGAAACATACAGACAAACAGAATTACAGCCTTCTTACTTGTCATCTCTGTCCAGGCAGTGGACCAGTATAGGAAGGATCCCAGACTTAATCAGGTCATCTATGGGAGGGTTACGGTCACTGGACAACAACTTCCTACAAAAACAAAAGAGCCAACAAAAAGACCATTACTCACACGCTCATACGCACATAGCTTAACGGACACATACCAACAAGAAGAACCAATTACACACACAGTGAAACAGCTGAGGAATGTGAAGTGTCTACGAATAATAACTCACTCACAATCCCAGTGACTGTAACAACAGGAGACTTCACCCGCTCATGACATTACAACATTACACAACGTCAGGTACAGTGTGATGGGCATTTTTTTTTAAACATGAAGATAACGCTACAATGTAGACTATAGTTGAGTCATAAAATGCAATTGAATGAACACAACGAGCCGTGTGGAACGTGAACATGTTTTATAAATTAGGCTACCTAATGCCACACCTGACCCTTCATGAGGAGCTGTGTTATCAGGCTGCAGTCCCATTTACAGTCTCCATTAATCAGACGGGGCTGTCTAACGGTAAATCACTACTGTCTTACCAAGTTGGAAAAACGTTCAGCCGCTGAAATTGCAACACTGAAACAGTATTTTGCAAGAGGTCATAATTTTTTTTTTTTTTTTTAAGTCAGAGAGCCTTTTAAGTATGTACTGATGCAGAATCTCTGGTTTACAGTTACACTTGTGAACCAGATGTAATACAAATCAGTACAGTTACACTTATATTCTACATTAGGTTTGTAAATAACAACAATCCAAGCATTTTTGCTATTATTGGTGTGTAATAATATTCAATATTTTATATGACAGTAAGTACAATTTACTTTCATTGGATTACTACATTTTTACTTAAATCTGTCAATTTTTAAAGCGTTTAAAGGTAAGATTTAATTTATTTAGATAGCACTTAAAATTGTGTGAATACAGTATAACATAAGAAATGTCACTACTCACTGTATGATAATATAGAAAATTATTATCAATAATGTTAAACTGCCGACCCTTGGGTCAATGTGTGTGGAAAATCCGTAGAGCCCAAGTGTGTGTTTGTGTGTGTGTGTGTTCGTACCTGGCAGCCTGAACTGCACTCAGCTGGACGCCCTGGTTATCACTGGTGGCGTTCTACAACAAAATATACAACCCAAGAGTCATAAACAACATTTAAAATGATAAATTATGTTTTTAGTGTCTGTTCTCTCAAGCAAATGTAAATAATAAATCAAAGGGTAGAGGGTTAAGCTAGCTTCACATTAACATTGTATTACGTTAGAATACAGTTTGTTACATGTAGTATACAATGGCAGTAAAAAGAGTAAATGAAGGAAAAAAAAATACTTACTTGTACTATTGCTTCAAGAGAGGTGTTTTGCTGAAAAAGAAAGTTTTGGAGAGTTATTAGACTAGAAAAGGACTTTGATATAAACACATTAACACATACTGTTTTACAAGATGATCAATAACTTTTTTCAACCGATGGTTTTGCAACATAAAAGTCCCTGTAACACTGTAAAAACCAGAGCTTTCCATAAGCTGCTGACCAAACAGCCAACTACTCAATTAAGTCCAGCCGGTTACTTTATCACATCAATTCTTGATCTTAATACTTTCAATTTACAAGCACCAAATCGCTGTGTGTGTGTAAATTTACAACCACTAGCCTCCACTTCAAAACAATGCGAGCACACTGATAGAGAAACATGCATTTATGTTTCTAGTAAAACACCACAATCATCATTGTGGCATAATAAACTTTACAATTACAGTATCAATAAATAAGGTCTAATGATCCTTAATTACCCTTAATTACAGTTGTTCTGATCAGTCAGTAACAGGCTTTGTTTTAAATATTAATAACCATTTAGAGACTGTATTAGCTTAAATGCACAAGAAGCCTAATTCTTCTTTATAATAACTGACTACATGTTTACAATCAAGTAGACAAATTCATTTAAATATGCAATAATTAAGATCACTGTTTATATATAGAGTAGTGGCATTCAAATGGGCCAGAGGCTGTCAAATTTGAGCTTCTACATCCAAAGGGGATCATACCATACCACCAGACCCCCTTAGCTGGCCACTTTTTCCCGCTGGCTACTTCCATATCCTGGTGGAAAGTTCTGGTAAGAACACAGCAATTCACACAGAACAAAATCCATCTGAATGCCCTGAAGAGTGCATAACCTGGCATTGCCAAACAAGAGTGAGCAGACATCTGTTAGCTTCTTGCCTGGCATTAAAAACAGACCTTCCTCAAATTTCTCTCTCTTTTTTTTTTTCTCTTCACGTGAAGACGACAAAGCAGGAAGGAAATGTCACCGAAGCCACAGTGAGAACAGTGAAGGGAGGCTGGAGATTGGGAAATGCCATCAGGGGAAAGTCATGACTATATACAGTCTCACTTGAACCAACGTGGCGTTCAGGCAGACATTCAACATAATTATTTGCCAATTGGCAAATTCACCTAAAGCCCTCTACAGGGACTCAGGAGTCCAGGGTAAGGTGCTCCTGATGGATCCTGTTTTTTTTTTTTTTACTCAATTTCAGTAGTTAATGAAATCAAAATTTGGCTGATGGGTGATGCCCAAGCACAACTTGGCATAAAAAATATGAATGTACTTGCAACAGATTTATACTGCTTGTGTATTTACATCCCATTGCTGTGGGCAAAGATTAAAGAGACAATTACAACCTAAGGAAATTAAAAATAGCTGTGATGACAGCTCCGACAACTGCAGGAACACTGAAAAAATGAGAAAGATAAGGGGAGAGTAAGGATTTTGGAAACACTTGAATGACCAAAGGGCAGATAGCCTCTAACAAGCTTAAATTATTCCTTTTTTTTGAGAGTTGACCGGAAAAACAGCAAAGGAAAAAAAAGGCAAATGTCCACAAGGCAACACAATCAGGTATTTTATTTTAAACCAACTGAAAAAGAGTCACTCCGCAGAGGCTGGTTTGTTAAGTATTTAAACTACATTGGCCGGCATGCTTTTCAACAAAAGCCTCTCTAATGTCATGCTAAGCGGCCCGTTTCTAGTCAGCCCTCTCAATACCACTAGGCAGTTACTGTGATTGAATTTCTGAACTGCTGAGTGGCCATTTTAATCCAGCAGTGCCACCAAACACTGGGTCCTTTAGTGAAGGTGGGATCCTTGATTGATCCGTTTTTGTGGC
Source organism: Euthynnus affinis (assembly GCA_029490765.1). Classification (NCBI taxonomy): domain Eukaryota; kingdom Metazoa; phylum Chordata; class Actinopteri; order Scombriformes; family Scombridae; genus Euthynnus; species Euthynnus affinis. The sequence continues at coordinate 14,023,705 of CM055845.1, forward strand.
TGTGTTACTTCAAAAACATGTAGGTCTGATGTGAGTGCCATCACTGCATACATCAAAGGACGACTACTGAGACTTTTATTGTTGAGGTTCAGGCTTCTGGACCTCAATTCAACACTAAGACTGAAGACCAAAACAAAATATTGCATTTATTTCCACAGTAGTAAATCACTATAAAAGTACGAGGTCTAATGTTTTTAGTTTATTATTTATGGTAAGATTAGCTTTGCATGAAAACATTGTTTGCCTCAAATGGGCCCAACTTGAGGGATATTTTTCAGGCAGATATCTAAATTAAAAGTCATTGAGGTATTTATCACAATTGCCATGACAACCAGCACTATTTCTGACAATAATGATAATAATATTAGTCATTTTCTTCCCTGGAACCCATTTCGCACCTGTTTTCTTTTGTCTGAAAAAATAAGAGAGAGAAGATGAATCTCTCTCAAATATGAATGGAAGTATTGTGCCAAAAAAAGCCCAGAAAATATTCAAAAAGGAAAACAACCCCGATGTGGGACAGTTAAACTGGGTACATCTGTTGTCAGTGACTGTTAAACCAACAACTTGCATACTAAGAAGTTGCAAGTGTGCCTCTTACTTTAGGAAAATGAGACACCAACTAGCACAGAGAAAAACAAACTGCATGTTTGCTCACACTCCTGCCCCACCCAACTGTCACTGAACAAGGAGAGCTAAGGAGGCAGCATCACAGGGACAAAATGTCAGCACGGCCTAAATGTCTGGAGTGTTTAAGCAGAGAGATGAATCTAATGCGCAAAAACCCCTTGGACAGCCGGTCACAACAGAATATTTATGCCAAGCCGTCATTCTGGGTGAGCTGAAGACACACAACCGTACCGATCTGAAATCTCCGTCGACATCGGAGTCCTCACAGATGTCCTCGTGGGGCACATTTCTCCTCTTCAGAAGGTGCTCATCTCTTTTGTTCTGTGGTGGAGAGAACAGAAATATCACTTCATCCACATTCCCCGCTGAAATTCACAATCACCAAAAAGGAAAACTTAATTATTTTAAAGATAAATGGTAGATAACAGCTAAAAGTTTAATGGCACACTAATGTAAAAGCACCATAATACACAAACAGGATTACCTTTCTGAGCTCCACCACTACCTCAGTCCTCTGTCTTCTCATAGTCTGTGGACGAGATAGGATATTAACATTATACAACATGGAACTTTAATCCCTATCTCCCCAAGAGAGTGAGACCAGCTGACTTTAAATTTGGGCACAGCCTGAGGTCAGGATCCCGTTAGCGCTAACAGAGCCGTGCAGTAGTCTCAGTCATACCTGGAGCCTAAAGTCAGCAGCTCACACACAGCGTATGACAGCACCCAAACAAGAGTCATATCTAAAATGACTCAGCTTAAGATACAGCCAGCACATTTCACATGCCATAAAAAAATTCAGTAATCTATAATAAAAATATACAGTTAGAATTGTAAAATATACTCATTTGCTTAAACTAATGCTACAATAAATTATCTCGTCACGAAGGTTATATAATGTTGACAATATTTCAGAAAGGTGTTGATTCAACTTCATGGACATTTGTGGTTGTTTTTTTTTTTAAACTGAAAGGTGTTTATCATATTTAATAGTTTACTCTTGTTGATGTAAATGGACTGAACACCATCTTAGAAACACCTCTCAGTAAGTAGAACATAATACAACTCAACAGTACCACAGACAGGCCTCCACAATGACCATGAAGTTGAATCTTTTATAACAGTTTCATAAAGGTAGGAGTTATCGCAGTTATATCATAGAGTATTAGCTTGTAAGTTAAGTGTGGCAAGAAAACTAGTGACTAAATCTTATTATATACTTCATCTGCAAAAGAGTGTCGTTCTACTTGATGTTACAGAATAGATACAAGAAGGTTATGCTTGCGTTCATCACTGTGACCTCAAGCATGGTGATGACAAGTTATGAACCTTAAAAACAGGTTCACAAATTTTCAAGTCTGTCTTAAAACAACAGCCAAGTGCCTGTTTGAACACTGAAAGACGTTTTCCTCGCTGTAATTATTCCTCTTGTTCATACTGGCTGTTAAAGATCCCCTTCAAATGTACTTTCAATGTAAGTGATGGAAGGCCAAAATCCACAGTGTGTCCACACAGTCATTTTGTGTAGAAATGAATTTAAAAAGTTTATCTGGGGCTTATATGAGGCTGCAGCAGTCTGACTTAGTCACATTAAGTGGCCACATTTGCCAGATTTACACCCTTTTTTGCATTTCCTCAGACAGTGTTTCCTTGTTGAGATGTGATTATAGTAATTAAAAAAAGAGACTTTGGCACTAAATAAAGACCGTAACTTTGAAAGATATCTACTTGGTTTGACTAATTTGGACGGCTGAAGCTTCATATTGTATTTAAACTTAAATACATTTCTGTACAGGAGGAGGACTGTGGATTTTGCCCCCCCCCCCCCCCATCACTTATAAGTGCATTATGCAGAGATCTTCTAATAGCCAGTATGAACAGGAGGAATGATTACAGCAAGAAAAAACTACTTCAATGTCCATTTGGGTACCTGACTGTTGATTTAAGACAGACATGAAATTGTGAACCCGTCCTCTAACATGCTGCTATAAACGAGACACCTCTTGTCTAGTGGCCTACCTCGCTGCAGCACAGAAACTATCGTACTTGTCAAACAGGATGTATCTGTATACCCCGCTCATATACATGTACAGAGAACCCGCCTGAAAACACACCATCACCTGCTGAGATTAGTAAAGCACACATATGCCGAGCTGACAGTAAATCAACTAGGTAACTTATGGATCCAGCGTTGGCTAACTGTTAGCTTTGATCTAACAGTCATGTGATCGCGTTAACGTTAACTAGCTACTCGTGTTAACCTTGTTTTTTGAAGATAATGTGTAACCTTAGCATGTCGCGAGACCAACATTTAACACTGCGCCACAATTTAAAAGATAAAGGTTAGTGGACAGCTAAGTGGCTAACTGGTTTCCGCCATTGTTTTTGGTGATAAAGACGGGGGATGGGTGAAGTGCAGCCAGCAGTAGCATCGAGCCCGACCAGCGAGCTTAACGGCAAGCTAACGAGCAAGTTAGCACGCAGTTTAGCCAACTGCAGTATCAAAATAACGTCCATCTGCCGCTGCATTCGCTTGCCAATCATGAAAATATCTCCTAAAGACAACCTGAAAGTCAAGTGTGTGTACTTTCACATACACGTTAAGCACTTTTCACTGGCCAACGCATCGAGCTAAACCGATCCGGCGCTTCAGTTAGGCTAACTGTTAGCATGTCCCCCGCGGCCCTGGCTAGCAACGGAGGAAACTACATGTTTTATAACCAACGCGGTCTCATGGCGTAACAAACACCTAAAGGAAAATCGCCGATTATTTAAAACTGATGCCCAGTTAAGGCCTCGGCTGCTGCTGTGCCTGCAAAGTTGCCGATGGTGGAAATTAGAAACGACGTCACAGGGAAGCGAGGAGGCGAAGCTGGCCCCGGACTGAGCGCAGCACCTCGACACCAATCTGTTCAACTTTTACCTCCAAATCACGGCCTTTATTCTTGAAATTCTTCAGCCGCTGGTTGTCCAGTTTCTCGCTGTCAGCCATGTTAGCGGTTCTGGTTTGCGTTAAGTAAGTTTTACTCGTGGATTTAGCTTGTGAGCTGCCCTTCTCTAGTTCCCTTTTCTCAGCCTTTCGTGAGCGGACTATTTTCTGCTGCTCTGTCCGCGGTGCATACTGGGAATGCCGGCGGTGGAGGGCAGCCTCGCTCTGGCGTAGAGGAAGGGTGGGGAAACCCCTTCACTCTCATTGGCTTCTCTGTTCACATCCATCTGCAGGGCGCGCCACACAACCAGGCGCGTAGCCAGTAAAGGGCCTGGTCGGCATTAGCCCACCCACATTAGTCACTGACCCAACCAGCCAAGTTTGATCAAATACATTTTGTAACAATAAACATAAATGTATTTATATATGGATATGAAGTAAATATAAACTTGATTTGAATTTGTTGTCTGATTAAAACTGAACTTTTGAAATAAGTTGTAGGAAGTCTCCTGGATGTAATTGGTTGCTCTGGTTGTGACACGCAGACCTTCCTGAGCTGCCTTCAGCCAATAGCTGGCTACATAAGAATGGCTAAACAAGTTTTTAACGTGTTATTTGAAAAGAGTTTTTTTTGTTATCACTTGTTTTTATTTCCAAAGAATAAACAAAACAAAAATACAGCACTTAATGACAAAGTATAACAACATAATGGATCCTATTGTCGATGTTATCATTGAAGATAGAGCAGACAATTTTTAGGGATTCTTCAAGCAAATAAGATAAATTAAAGTTGTGTTCATTTTCACAAATGAGCAGGTTGAATACAAATCTTCATAGGTCATGATAATAAGCTGTTAAACGATACCGATAAAATTCATCTTAACAGTTAGGAGATTATTTAAACCTTTACTGTAATAGAACTTTACTGTAATAGAACTTCAATTAGTTTGCTGAAAAATCCGTTATTAGACCGGGATTTCGAGAAATTTATCACCTTATAGCTAACAAAGGATAATCCCTCCCTCCCTCCCTCCCTCCCATGTTATTTGAAAAGAGTTGAGGAAGAAAAAAACTCCACTGCCTCCATCAACTGAGTCCACCAGACTCATCAGCCCACAAAGAGGTCAACCAGACCACTTGCTTCCTGATGGTATATGACTTTCTCCCAGTCAGTCTGATTAGGGTTCACCCATAGCTGCAGGAAGTGGATGCTGGAGGTGCTGCAGCCTCCAAGTGGCTAGCATTTGTGTTGTTGCAGTTTTCTTTTTTCTTTTTCTTTTTTGTCATTGTGCAAGCCAATCCAGCAAAAATAGACCCACAAAGATAGTGGAATGGGGAAAAGAACCAGACATGAGGCGCACAGCGCAGTTGACACATTAGAATTGTCTCCAGCAGCCTGACTGCTAAATACTACAGTTATTAACTTGACAGGACAGAGGAAACTTTCCAAAGGAAACAGAATTTAGCTTCTGAAATATTTTTTTAGACAGCTATGATGGAGCTCAGGATTTATCATGAGGACAGCTGCTTTATGCCAAACAATTTCACTTTATGAACCAGGGCTGTGTGTATGACCCTTTGGATGTGTAAATACATAGAAGAACAGAATATAATTAACATTAGATCCTAGCATCTGTACAGCACCCTCCCCTCATAAAGCCCCAACACTCTCATTGCTCATCTCCCTTTTTCCCTCGGCCACCTTCAAGAAAGGATTGTCACTGCAAACTTTGTCACCTCAGCTTCCACTGAGGATTTTACAGCAGGTCTCCTTGCCCAACATCATGTGAGCCCACGTCCTTGTGTCATCTGTTCCAAGATGGCACCCATCTTAGGTGCAGGAGCATCCACAGCAGAGCTGCCAACATCACCACCCTATGGACAGGTCCAGTGAAAGGTCCAACCCCCACCCTGCTGAGTAAGTGGTTCAAGGTTGAGCAGCACCTGGTACAAGCTATCCCGACTAGCCTTGCAGCTTCAAGGAAAGATGTGCACCAAGTGTGCACAGTGGACCGAAGCAAGAAGCAGGAGCTTCGCCCAACCCAAAATGAAATTGTCCCCACCCCTCCACCTCCACAACCGGCTTGCTGGGGGATGAAGCAAGAGATGCAGCAGCATCTCTGTTAGCTTTAGCCGTGTCTCTGCCCTTTCTGCAGGGGCCCCCGCGCCACTTTGTGCAGAGACCCTTTCATATGTTGACAGTCAGACAGCTTTTGGAATGCATTTGGCCATACATTCATAGACCAGACCAATGCATACTTCCACGTCCCCCATTCAGCAGTGCCACAGGAAGTACCTGAGCTTCATGGTGGGGGGACAGAGCTACCAATGCTGCTGCCTCCCATTCAGATACTCTCTGGTCTCGCACACATTCTCCAAATGTGTGGAGACAGTGCTGGCGCCACTCAGGAAGAAAGGTGTGAGAATCTTGACCTACATAGATGACTGGCTTATTCTTGACACCTCCTGGCAGGAGGTGGAAGTCCACACAATGCTGGTCATCCAGCATATTGCACAGTTGGGCTTCGCTATAAATCCCAGAATGAGCACCCTGTAGCTGAGCCAGCAGATACCCTTCCTCAGACTTCTCTTGGACTCACTAAGAACATCACATCTTCTGCGAGGGGGCTGGGATGCTGGGGTCCCCCAACACAGGGCTTGGCAGAGTGTTCAGACTCGAGGAGGAGTGGAGCCCTTCACTGGACATAGTCAGGCAGATCTGGCAGCAGTTCAGATGGTGGCCAACCTGTTCGCGAGTATTGGACCAATGGGCCATTGGTTGTCTTCAGGGAGGACCTCAGGGAGCCCACTCAGTTTGGCCCCCTGGCCTGCTGTATGCCTTCCCACCCTTGTGACTGATGATACAGGTGCTCCACAAGGTCCTCAGACACAGCATCTATCCATGATAGTTGTGGCAACAGAAAGCCCGAGTGTCAGGTTTGACTAGGAATGGTGGGTCCGTGGCCAGTGCAGGATCTGCCCACGGTTCTAAATCAGTCAGAGGGTGCCATCATCTTGTACCCGATTCTGGGACAACGCCTCATAGCTATGGTGGTCTCTACGATTCATTCATCCCTGTTACTGACCAGGGCCGGCCTTGACTTATGTTGTTTCCAGATCAATAGAGCCCCAACACCCCAAGTATATTCAAGTCAGTTGATTTTCATCAGTTGCAGATTTAGCTCTATAGGATTTGCCCCACTAAAGTAAAATATCAACATTAGCATGTCCTGCACTATTAGCTACTGTAATCTTGAGGCCTTGTCTTGTACATGGACCTTGGGTTAAAATCCAGTTTTATGAGCTTTGTTTTTCAAATTTATATCATGCTCACAGGGATCATAGTAAAGCAGTGTTTAATCAAAATAAGTACTGGTATGTTTTGGGATCTCTGGGCAAATAATGAAGCTACCATGTATAGCTTGCTATATATTCTGTTGTTCTTCTGCATAACTAGTATTAGTGTTTATAATACTTTACATTTGACTGATGATACCTCTGTAGTTGACTCTTTTTTTATTGTATTGCTGCATTTAATGCATTTTTATTCTACTTCCATCACTGCTTTATCACCCAAACTCAGAATTGAATTCAAAGCCTGTTTTTAGACATTTTTATCAACTTTATTTCAGTGCAACACAAACAAGAAACAGAAACAGCACTAATGTGTACATTAAACACATTTTCAAAACAGTACATTGATTGACAGTTTGACTCATTTTGATGTGATGTTGGATTTCATTTTCAAATGAGTTAAATACAGAATTTCCTTTGCCATATCCCACTTTATGTGTTCAATTTTGCAAATATTAAAATGGTGATATTTTGAATTAATTAAAAGTATGAAACAATACAACCTCAAAAAAGTAAAGTACTAGTAAAGAAAGGTTGAGTTAAATGTGAGTAGAACATTTAGCTGAGTTATGAAATGAATAGTAGTCATGTCTGTGTTGCTAAAGGAAATCTTCACAATTTAACATTGTGAGACAACACTATGACAATATAATATATTTTTAAATAATATTAATATTCTATGTTATTTTTATTCTTGCTCTGCATACATCATTCTTTTTGGCTGACAACATCTTTCCAGGGAGTATAGATGAAAAGTAGTCTGGCACATTTACCAAAATGTTATTAATGTGGATTTAATGTCCCATTAAATAAACCTACAAATAAATTAAACAAATACACAAAAGTGTCATTTCAAATCAATAATAATAATAATAATAATAATAATAATAAAAACTTTTATGAAACACTAAGAACACTGTGGTATGAAAACTAATACAAATAAATAACATAACGAAAAATAATGAAAAACACATTATGCACAATTGAAAAACAACATTTCTTTCAGTGATAGAAACTTGACCAAACAATTTATTTGCCACTTTTCCATGTTCGTATACAAGCAAGCTGATCATGACAGTTTGTGATACATTGAATGTTTCCTCAAAACCATCCTGATAACCCAAGAGTGCGCACAGTGTCTTCACTATTATCACGGTCCAAAGACATTTTATCTTCTCCGTGATTCAGTGAAAGTACTTTCTGCTACAAAGAGTGCTAAACACTGAGTAATGTTATCCATTTTATTACTGCCTCCTCTCATTTGATCTCACAGACCACACAGCGAGGTACACAGGCAGGCCAGAAGGAATCATGGTATGAATGAACCAAGATTTTCCTCCATCATCTATCAACCACAGTGCAAAGCTGTGATACTGAAGCCCTTAGCCTTCATCTTAACCTTAATGTCCTCTTGAGTCTGTTTCAGTGGAGTCTTCATCAGATAGACAATCCTCCTGAAACCTTCCTCTAGTCCCATGCCAGTGGTGGCTGAACAGGGCTGGATGAACCAGGCCCTGCCCTCAGACACGGTTCTCAAGTTCAGTCTCAAGCAAAGCGCCTCAGGACTTATAGCTCCCCGAATGTCCTGTTTGTTCGCAAGGACCACAAGAGGAACTCCTCTTAGACTCTCATACTTCAGGACCTAAAACAAAATAAAGTACCCTTCAATTAGTATGGCATAAAACAAACTCTTTAGATGAATCTGCCCATTATCATGATGATATTGCATTTGCTACACATCCCTTCACGGTACACATTACTTCAATGCCCCTACTCAACATTTAAAAGCAGTATATACACACACAGTATGTAGTTTATAATACACTGTAATATAAATAGATACAAGGACATTTTTAAGTCTTTATAAATACATGTTTCAACAATTACAACTCATCATATGAAGCATCCATAACTGGTGAATAATTCTTATATTTATTCATTTATTTTTTAATGAAGTATGTGTTTATTTAAAAATGCTTTTATAAATTCCTCACTCTCTGTGACAACTGAACAAACCATTAGCTGATGAGCACCACAAGATGCAGCTGACAACTCATAGTCTGTATAAATTTCCATTCATATAAGTATGTAGGTTGTGTGTATCATTTTATTGTATTACCTATTGTTCTTTTTTCCTACTTTATATTTATTATTGTGACTAGTTCATACTGTTGTCTCATGTGTCTCAGAATTTAATTGACTACTACGTTATTCTGTGTATATGACATCAAAAAACCTTGAAGCTTGAACCTTGGAAAGTTAAGATTTTTTTGTCAAACATAATTTCCAAGCTCAAGATTAACATGTCTTCATGATTCTTGAACACATTTATAAATAATTTTAAACCTGTTTGTGAATGATTTGCCCATGTAAAGAATCAATAAATGCTTTATACTGTAACACATTGTAAGATTTGTCCTTGTGTATGATGATGTCATTAAATATACTGTGTTATCAGTCACTCATGAAAATTTTATAGCATGACAACAGATGTTTCACAGGATTAACAATCAAATATTTGATTTAACTACCCGATGGAGTTCCTTGCAGGCCTCGTCCAGTCGTTTCTGGTCCGAGCAGTCCACCACAAACACAACTCCAGCTGTGTCAGTATAGTGATGCTTCCAGTAGGGCCTCATCTTCCTTTGACCACCCACATCCCACACTGTAAGCCCTGGGCTGCTCCTGTCTGTCTCCAGCGTCTCCACGTTGAAGCCAACAGTTGGCACCGTCACCACACTCTCATTGTACTTCAGCTTGTAGAGCAAGGTGGTTTTCCCTGATCCATCCAGGCCCAGCATCAGCACCTGTGCTTGTTTCTGAGACTTGGAACCATGCATACCCATGTCTGAATGCAGCCTATATCCAAAAGTATGGCTTCCTGCACCCAGCAGATCCCTCTGTGTTGTCTGTCTGTAGGCTCAGTATGTCTGGTCTCTTATGGAGACTGTCTGCAATCAGATTGCTCTACGTACACACAGACAGAGAGGACCCTCCCTTCTGTTGTGATGGGATTCTCCCACTCCCTTCGTGGCTTTCGGTAAAGCTATTTATATCAAAAGTGACAGTGCAACTATGAGGAGTGATATGAAGTTCTCTGGTTACCACAGCACAGTTAGCGGAGACCCATCACACCTGCCCCGGATCATCAAACACACCAGCCAGGAAGTCCATATTTGGTACAACAGGAAGATTGTGTTTCTCCCTGGCTGTATGTCTCATAGCCATGACTTCCAGTTAAAAATTTAGTTGAGGATTAGATGACTAAATGTAAAATGATCTAGAAGATGCAGCTTCCAGAAAACTACAAGTAAAAAACAGTTTCTGGAAATTTGTAATTCAATTCAAATGAATGTGCATGTACATATGAATGATATGAAGAGCTGCAGTTCCATCAATACATTCAAAACCAAATTTAAACATCTAATAAAAACCACATCATCGGTGGTCTTCTCATTGATGCAAATAAACTTTCTTTTAATTTGACAAGTTTACGTCATTAATTTCTAGATGACGTTGCGGGTGTATGTGATTTCTTTGTACTGTTTTGTTTTAATTGTAAGGAAGTGCAGATGAAAATGAGCTTGAAGCTTAATCTGGTACATTACATCAAATGTCAACCTTTATGTTTCATACTGTACATGGTCCCATTAAATAAAACTAGAACATTGTTAATAAAACATCTTTTGACTACAGCAATACATAGATATTACATTATAGCACCTATAACTTTAACCCCCACAAACCATTCACTACCATGCTTCACAGCGAGAATGGTGTGTTTATAACAAAAAGTTCAATTTTGGTCTCATCAGACAAGAACCTTCCTCCTGCTGATTTCAGTCTCCCACGTGCCTTCTGGGAAACTGTAGCTGACATGATGTGAGTCTTTAAAGAGAGGCTTCCTCTTTGCACTCGGCCAAGTGTTATTGTCTCTCCAATCTCAGCCTCTGAAGTTTGGTACTCCCTCACTAGTCTCCTTACCAGCTCACTCTGTTTTTGAGAACGACCTGCTCTAAGGGAGATTGATATCTTCTTTCCATTTCTTAATGATTTATTTAACTGTGTTCCAAATTATTTTAGTGACATGGAAATGTTCTTGTATCAGTCCCCTGACTTGTGCTTTTCAATCACCTTTTTGCAGAGTTGTTTGCAGTGTTCATTTGTCTTGTCTATGGTGCCGATTTTGCCATAATATTGACTTTTCAGACACATGCACATACATTACTACTACTGCTTTTTGTATCGATCAGTATCACAAAGGCCACATGGAATCCTCTTTGATTCTGATGCTGTAAAACAATAAAGCTACTTTTGTTGGCACTTCAAGTACAACTACATACTGTGAAGACTAGAAAATATGACCTAAAATCCACATTGCGATCAACTGGACTCTGGGCTTCAATTTACTTTATTTATTGAAAACTGCAGTATGAATAAACTTGGATTGAAAAGATTCATAATGTCTGTTATTTAATAAATTTGGTTTATTGACCAGACTAACAAACAGTCTCAGTCTTGTGGACTGCTGTAAAGATCTTCTAATATTCTCATCACCCAGCAGGTGGCATGAACTGACTGCAAACAAGCTTCCTAGAGCTAAAGGATCAATGTCAGAGTCTGAGCAGAAGAGAAAAACAGGAGAAAAAATAAACCACAACACAGAGAAAACTGATATGATCATTTATAATTGTAATGTTTCCTTTTTGATTTACATTTTAAAATTCAGATTTGTTTTTTACAGTTTATTAAAGTCAACAAAAACAAGTACAAATGCCACATAAACATTCTGTAACATACATTATCAAGGAAGAATGTTCAAATGAAAAAAGCACAAACAAACTGTTTTATCTGGTATTTATCTCTGACGTTTAACAATCCAGGAACAGACGCGTTGCTTTCTTGGTTGCTGTATAAACAGTGAAGGGGAGTGATACTGACATGAGGACAGTATGTACATTCATCTTACCATTTCATATCTCTTGGAGACGTTCTTTCAACAACGCTTCTTCTACATGTGAGTTAACACGGTGGGACACCGAGGTCGTGCAGTGTACGTGGTATGATCGACGGTGTTGCATTTAAAAAAAAAAAAGAAGAAGCGAGAAGTAGTTTTGGCAGCACACTTCGGAACAGGAGACGAACATTTAAAAAACATAAGGCAATAATAACGAGTTTCATTCGAAGGCATGTTACATTTTGTGTTCAGAGAAAATGAGATCAAACTGAATGTGATCTGCATCAGGATGTAGTATAAGTGAAGATGACACATATCGATGGATGATGACAGTAAGTTGTCAGCTTCAATATCTTTATATTCCATGTGGATTGCACTAAATGATAAGAAAGGTCAGATAATCAAATAAATAGCAGGTCAATATGTAAGCCTATTTAAAAGAGTTGTAGGTTGAACACGTTAATGTCAATTCCCAGATGATGTAATAATAGTAAAAGTATAACTGCCAACTATTACATCAGTTATAACTCAAGTTATAACTCAAAGTTTTTTTTTGTTTTGTTTTTTTTAACATTAACAGCCAATATTTGTAGTTGTCATAATGTGGTTCATTATCAAAACATTATCTGGAAATGTATTACTTTAATACTTTTACACAACATTTTTTCCGCATTTAAAGTGGCATTTTATCACACATTGACAAGCTACTAGATTATCCAACAGATATCTCATCATCAGCAGTACATAGATCCTGATATGTTGGGGCTGAACAGAGTAACAGAACAGGAGTCTTAGCTTTAAGAAGTCTTAAAAGTCATTAACAATCAAAACGGACATGAGACTATCAGCGATCATTTCAAGACATTCAACAACCAAACTAAAAAAAAAAAAAAAACTGGGCAACTCAAGACAAAACACTTTAATTCATCCTCACACGTTCAGCAAGTGTGATATGACAATGTAATCGGCTCTATTGCTGTATAATGCGTATGGTGATATTTGAACGAGCGTAGGTATATTTTCAGTTGTGTTGTTCATGTATAAAGGGAATAAATTCATAAAGTTGATTTGCACCAGTGATGTGTGTTTGATCCAGGGAAGAAAAATAAACCGCCAACGTGTTAAATGACAGAATTTTCAGTGCAGTCACTTGGTAGACGTCAATACGAGTGGACGATGTGGAAAACACAGAGTTAGGAAATGAAAAATATAAAATTAGTGGTCAAAGATACATTGAGTGAAAGACAATATATTTGAAATAATATGGAAGTGAAACTCCATGCTATCATGTATACTTTACATGTGTCATTATTGGGTAGACAACGAATTGTTAATTTGACACTTGTGTGCACGTTTATCACACAAAGACAGACATCTATCACTTTTTCTCCTCACAGTCACTCACTCTCTCTCTCTCTCTCTCTCTCACACACACACACACACACACACACACACACACACAGACACACACACAGACACACACACAAACACACAGTACATTACAGATGTGTGCACACTCCTGGGCATTACCCATGACTGCACAAAGCTAAATCTGCTCGTTTGCATAACAGTGACCCAGCTCGCAGTATGGTGTCTGAACGATATGGCGAAGCTTAAATGAAAAGACATTTTGTTACAAGTGTCAATTTGACAGCAGTAAAAGTAAAAGAGGGCTGGCTGTGGTTTGATGCACTGAAGGACTAACTTTTGTAGATATCGGTGATAGAAATAGTTCTCGCTCAAAAAGTTGCGGGCTCGGTTTTTGATATTTTCATCTTAAGCATATTCTTGTTTATATTTAAACATCATATAGATACTGCATGTAGTAGACGGGCAGTCTACTGCTCACTGGCCTTGCCTTTAAACTTGACCACCATGACAGTGATATTGTCAGGGCAACCACGATAGAAGGACTGGAGGACGATGCTCTTGGCGCCAAAATGAGGCTCGTCCAGCCGATCCCTGATGAAGCGGACTGCTTCTTCATTGCTGAAGGTGTCCCACAGGCCGTCTGACGCCAGGATCATGAATTCTGGCTGCAGCTTGTTCAGGTCAAACGACATGATGTCGGGATCAGGAATGACCACGTTGAGGTTCTTCAGCGGGTAATCGCCCAGAGAGCGAGACATTGCTAAGATGCCCTGTACACGCCATGAGCCATTGAAACTGATGAAACCACCTGAGGAGGGAGACAAAGCCAGAGGGGACATGGTTGGAAAATAATATTACAAGGAAGTAGGATGTGTGGGGAGGACAAGAGGAGAAAGGGAAGTGTTAGACAGAATGTGAGGAAGAAGGCGGATATGACAAAGTCCAGAGTGGGGGAACACAAAGGCGAAAAGAAGAAAAGAAGAAAAACAAATGTTTTCTATGTTCCTCTGAAACAGCTGGCAACATGTCTATTCAATTTTATCCACTCATGCTGTTCCACGCACATGAAATTGCCAAAAATAATACGGATCAGAGCCACTGACATGTTTTCACTCACTCATGGAAGACTTTATTTATATTGGATACGTTTCACTTCACGTCACATCCTGCATGTACAGCTGTGTGTGCTTTATGGCTTCAACAGATTTACACGCAGGGAATTGTACTGGAAATGACCGGATTACATGCACACTTCCATACTAGGTCAAGATGATTTCGTCATTGCTTGCAAGTAAAGTCATAGCTTGGATTTTTAAAAATACCAAGGTTGAGAGTTCAGGCCACTGGGGGCTATAAGGTATTTGTGTCAGCCTAAAAATCCCATTATGTGTATCTTTCTATACTAAAGTGCACTAAAGTTAGCTAAAATCTCCAAATATCCAAACAAAAACAGATGATATGAACTCTGTGTTCTCAACAGTAGCTAATTTAGTAGCTACTGTCTCTTTAGCTCACTGCTTTGATATATAGTAACATTATGTACAAACTGCAATTAGAAACAAGAGAAGCACTGGACTTTGCCTAATGTCTCTCTTAAGAACTATGAGGTATTGACCTAAACATTTAGCTGCTGAGGACATTATTAAGCTAATGAATGCATTACTTATACTTCACTTTATCATTGGACTGAATTAATTTGTCTTCACATAACTGGTTGCTTGTATGTATTTGAATACAAGCCACTTGTAATAAGTTAGTCCGAATTCCTGCACTACATTAAGTTTACTAAAAATGCAACATCTTGGTTATAGACTTTAATCAGGCATCAAACTCATAATATGCAGTCAATTCACCAACACCTCAGACAATTATATCATCAATAAATTACAAAAAAACCTAATATGACACCAACATTGCATCTTAAGATCCACAGAATATAACAGAAGAATGGAAATAGAAAAAAATGTCTGGACAATGCAAAATGAGTGATTTATATCAACAAGAGATTATTATTATTAAGGAAAAGTGAAGTAAAGAATAAACTTTCTTGAATAATATTTCTATCAAATTCTATAGATTTAAGATACATTGATGGTCTCACTTTTCATTACTGATGGTATAAATATCTGAGATGTTCGTGAAATTACCTCTTTTTGATCGTTTTTTGCAGCCTGTCGTTCTTGTAAAAAGATATTTTTGCTTCATTACGAGTTTGAAGATTAACGAAGGTCTGTGACCAAAACACTGCATAGCATAGCGCTTCATTTAGCATTTAGATGTTACAGCAGTTACAAGAAAATCAGGTTTCCCTTATTAATATGCTAATGCATGCAGCAAGGTGCTCCAACATCTAATCAGCTCATCAGCTCTACCTGGGGAACCTGTGGTGTAAGTATAACGTTTCTATCATTTATTGTTCTTGAGGAAGCGTGTTTACAACAATGCATCTGTACACAGAAAGATACAGATTGATACCAACACAACCGTAACAAGATAATGTCGCCCTATGAGATGGGGCTGCTGTATAAGGAGATTTTATTAGTAGTGAGTAGTTACTAGTGGTTTCAGTACACAAGAATCTATCAATAAAACATTTAGAGGCCCTCTCACCCAAAGTACAGCAGGGAATCTCAGCATTTGCAATCTTTTAATTGCAAGCATTAATAAGTGACCAGCACCATAATGCAAAAAAAAAATCTGCAGGGTTTCTTTCAGTACCCAAATGGACCATTAGATGGAGATGGTGGGCTGTCCTGACTACTGACCACGCTGACTAACTAATGTGGCAACGTGCCATCAAACTGAGAGTATGTAGATAGGATAGGAGGGAGAATTATGTCTACAAATACACCTTACATACTTTGCACTGTCTGGCTGCGTTTGATAACATGCTAATTTAGAAGCAGATTGTGTTATCAGTCACTGGGTTTTGATGTCCATACAGAGACACAAGATGTGAAGAAAAGGATAATGTGCTAAGCTTTGATCATAAGACGATTTTTTTTTTTTAAGCTTTCGTGACAACAATCTGAGTTTTGATGTTCTCTCAAGCCGTGTTGTGCTGCTCAGAATCAGTTGAGAAAAGTCTATTGGTCTGGACTGCAGCTGTTTTCTCACCAGCTTTCTTGATCCTCTTGCGTTCTTTGAGCTGGTAAGGTTTGTGATCGTGCGATAGAGGAATGGCGTTGCCGTCTTTATCGCAAAGAACTCCACGTGAGTCTCCGACGTTGGCCACCGTCAACTCCTTATCAGACAACAGGGCCACCAGACATGTAGTACCTGAAACAGAAGGAGCGGAGGGGACCAGATACAGATAGGGGGAAAAAAAAAGAAAAGAAAAAGAGATGGAGCAGGGGAGGGCGGAAGGGGGAGAAAGAGGTAGAAAAGAGTCATAAGAGAAGAGAATCATAATTGGAATTGGCCATATGGAAAAAAAATCCTCTAGCAGGGTATGTGTAATTTTATATTCATCATATTGTTGCAATAATCATTATAATACAATATTCATTCATACAAAAATGAATAATATAAATGGAAAAACAATTTTTTTGGTAACATGGAAGCCCGATAAGCAAACACACTTCACTCCTGCAACAAAGTGAAACAAAGTGAAACTGTGTGCAAACAATGCAACAAGCCCTCCGAAGTAACTTGTCTTCTTTGTACCAGTCTCCAAAACGCTTTCATTTCTTCTCCTTCCTCTTTTTGTTTAGCTTCCCAGCCAGGCAGAACAGTCTGGACTCAGAATCTGAGGCCTATTGTGTGAGATCCAAAGTCCTGTAGAGAAAGAACAGATCTGCCTGTTTAGCCATCTGCTCACACAGACTAAAGACAAAACTGGAGAGACAGACAGAGAGAAGGGAACAGAGGAGAAAGTAGGGGGTCCTTCTGGCCTGGACCACCCGGACATCTGTCCGGGTGGACATATATATATATATATATATATATATATATATATATATATATATATATATACATATACATATACATATATATATATATATATATATATATATATATATATACATATACATATACATATATATATATATATATATATATATATATATATATATATACATATACATATACATACATATATATATATATATATATATATATACATATACATATACATATATATATATATACATATATATACATATATATATATACATATATATATATATATATATATATATATATATATATATATATATATATATATATATATATATATATATATATATATATATATATATATATATATATATATATATATATATATATATATATATATATAGGGGAGAGAGAGAAAGAGAGAGAGAGAGAGAGCGAGAGAGAGAGAGAGAGAGGTTCAGAGGATACGCAGGGAGAGAAAATAGGACGTAGAGTGGAGTCAAGCCTAGAAGAAAAACTAAAACAAAGCTGCTTTAAATGCCACTGTAGGAATGTGGTCGACCTACTAACTTTTGAGACTTCCCTTTAAATTTCCACATCTTGGTGTGATGTTTGACTAACTGACAGTTTATGTCTCAGCCGCTTTGGGCTTGTGCAGAATGAAGTTGGTCTTCCCCTTCCCTCTCATTTCAGATTTACTCAGTTCGAACTTCAACCTCAGCTTGGACAGTATATGTGAGGAATGAGATGGGGGAAACACGGGCGGTGGTGGGTGCAGATGAAAAAAAAAAAAAAAAAAGGGTAAGAGGAGAGGAAGGCTGGAGGGGCCAGGAGTAGGAGAGAGATATGAGGAAAAGAGAGAGAAAATAGATCACATCTCAGCAGGACAATGATTTTATTATTCCCATTTATTGCTCTGGCTGAAAAAAGAAGTGATAAACAGAAAAATTATGCAAAAAAAAAAACAGAAAGATGAGAACCAGCTGCAAGCGCAGCGAGGAAGAATGAAGTGAATATTGATGCCACTTAATTGTAAATGACTTACTAAATCTTTTACATAGTTTGAGAAAAATATATTTCCATTAGTTTCATCATTGTATGCATCCTTAATCCTGCTGCTCATGCCTATAGCTTCCGCTGCGCTGTGCCATGCTGTCCAGCTAATTATCCTTATCTAGCTCCCATGGCGATAGAGATAATGGACCGAGGTGCTTTGCTAGCACACCCTTCCCCAATTAGCCTAGCCATGCCAAGCACATATTCAGCATTCCCTATTAAAATGGCACCATGGCCCGCATGCACCCTGTGTTCATGCTAATTATTGGCTTAGCTTTGCCAGGAATACTTTCAACACTCCAATAAGATTAACATCTCGGTCTCGGATAGTCCCTCACTCCAATTTGTATCATCGCACTGATTCACTCTCTCCGAGCAAGCAAAGACTCTCTTGCTTGTGCCGTCAGTGAGTCTGGAGAGCAAAAGTGTGCGTGGACTACATCCCATGGATTTATGTTCTTAACAGAGCTGCTTGGCATTTAGGTGAAAAATGTGAGGGCAGGACTGCTGCCACCCTGCTCACCTCGGCTCATTGTCTGTTTCAGAGCCTTTCTAAAAAACACTACCTGCCCATTAGTCCACCCACAATGTTTTTCCCCTTAGAGTTGCCATCCTATTTTACTTGCCCTCCTTGGACTTGCACTGTTAACATTTATAACAATGCTATTTTTAGCCATACCATGAACATCATTTTGAACTGCTTTACAAAGGCCGTTCAACACTCAACACTGTATTTGCATACTATGTCACAATGAGGCTACAGACGAGCTCTACTTTAGTGTACAATTCTTATTCCACTCATTTGTTTCTATCATAAATAACTAGTTTATTCAGAGTGGGCCCCAGACTTTTTGGAGTTCTAGGTGAGAGTTTGTTTTGGGGGCCCAGTGTACATGTGAACCAGCCAATCATTTCTGATTCGGCGCAGTGTTTCTTTTTCCTTGACGTCATAAAAACAGTGACAGGTCAGGTCATAGGTAAAGCATTATCACACTTTACACATCTATGGACAATTGTGGGAAACAGCAGTCTGATTATACAGGGTCGTTATGGCAACACTGACAAAGTCAGCCTTCTGGGTCAGGAAATGGTTTAAGATTATTGATCTCACACAACTAAGTGAGAACAGAAAAATAAAAAGCTGCTTGCCTCAAGTCCTTAAACAACTTTAAAACACAAAAATCCTGAATAAATTCATTAAGGTTTTCATGCTGAGGTCAAACGGAGAACTTTGAAATCCAACATCAAAAGACAAAAACAACAAAAAAACTTGACACTTGCTGCAGATAGATAATTCATCACAATGAAAAACTCATCATCTTTACTTTTTTCTTTATGTTTTCTAACAGTCTTACTGTAATTAATTAGTGGCTGTGAGCAGGAACTGCTTTACTTTACTGTCCCTAATTCACTCAGACATTCGCTACTTAGAAGTCAGCTTCCAAATACCACTGTACTGTTGAGCTGTGCTGTTGTATAACAATGACTGTCATATCTCAGATGTCAAACGCGTTTGGTCTTTGTCAAATGTTTCGTCAACATTATGTTCATGTCCTTAGGCTACACATTTCCCAGTACTATTTTGAATATTTCTGCACATCAATAAACATTTAAAACAGGATAAAACAAATATTTGTGTGTCCTCTTTCATTGGCTTCGAACTTTTTCAGTCAGCATTTTGTATTTCTGCATTCTGCTGATACACACTTTCTGAGTTTTGCCCTGTTATGCCAATGGACTATGCTGTATGATCTCAGTCCTTATACTGTAAAGTGGGACCCTAACTTATTATAGTGTATCCTATATTGATTAGATTCTTTTTCATTGCTTGCTAGCAGCTTCATCATTTTTCATCCCTGTGTTGTACATCTACAGACACTCTTTATTCAGTGACTGGTTACACAAGATGACTAAAACACCTCATTGCAACGTCTCATGTTGCAAGCAAGTGAACCGTAGAGTGACACAAACGAACAAAGTGTCAATTAATGACATTCACACTTATGGTGAACAGATCCAGTTTGAGTTAAAAAAAAAAAAAAACTAATAAAAAATGGTTGCTTTGTTTCCATTTCGGTAACACAGATATAGAATATTGTGTTCTCTCCTATCTTAATGAAATATAAAATTTCAACAACCCCTGTAGCTCTACTATTATGGTCCCTTTTGGATAATGTTGCAGTTAAGTAGCTTTAAGGTGTGTCTCTAAAAGTCAACTGTTCTGACATGTCGCCATTAAAATGAAATGAGATGGTATTTCACACAGTGTAAAGGAGAAGAAAGAACAGGGCTCATCCCTGTTTTGGGGGGAAGAGGAGGGGATTAACAATTTAAGTAGGAAATAATAAGGAAGTTGATTCCAGTTAGATTCCACACCTGGGCTTGTAATACGAGTTTTGGCTTCAGAATTTGGTGCCGCAATAGTTCAAATTGCATTGTTCTCAGCTCGACAAAGTGAACTAAAGGAGGAAACGCTGCAGAGTTTGAACACACTGCTGCAAACATACTTGGTGTGAGCAAACATTTCATTGAATGGGAGTGGATTGTATAGTACTTTCTAAGGCAATAAGACCCTTCATAGAAAAGAATAATGGGCCTCATGCATGAATGTTTTCTTATTTTTCCTCTTATATTTGTTCTTGCACAAAACAATAAGAGGAAAATAAGAAAACATGAAACGTGTGCTGACAGCCAAATCTGACAATTGAGTCTGCTCTTACCTACCCGAGTATATTGACGAATTGCATTTGATCTTAAATTGGATGT
Source organism: Euthynnus affinis (assembly GCA_029490765.1). Classification (NCBI taxonomy): domain Eukaryota; kingdom Metazoa; phylum Chordata; class Actinopteri; order Scombriformes; family Scombridae; genus Euthynnus; species Euthynnus affinis. Next base: position 14,044,668 of record CM055845.1, read on the forward strand.
GTGGGCCAGGCAATTTACGATTAGCATAAGGAAACGCCAAAATAAACCTATATAAGGGCAGCAGACTTAACTGCCATGTGCAAACCACAACAATTTGACAGGTAACATTAAACTCAAACAAAAGAAGAAAAGAAAGTCGGAAAAAGAAAAGGAAAATACCACTTTAGGGCAGCAAAAAGGAAAAAAAAAATCCTCTGTAAAGATAGAAATTTTACTTAGGATAATGAAGTTTTTTTAAGAAAAAAAAAAAATCTTATTTCAAATGTGAGCAGTGGTGTCACCACTCCAGAAAAGCACAAAGTATGGCAAGAGATCACAAGTACAATTAATGCTGTATCTGCAGAAGAAAGAACTCTTAGTGAAATAAAAAAAAAAATTGTTTGATCTGAAAATGGACACCAAAAAAACAACTGTCTGCTGCCAGGCGTATTATTACAGCCACAGGAGGGGGCCAGGAAACTGTCAAAACAACAGACATAGATGAGCGCATTGGAGCCATTATTGGAGAGGTTTCTCTGTCGGGGTTGCAGTCTGATATTCCACTGGACAGTGACCTACCACAGCCAGGAAACATCCCGTCAGCACCAGACAGCATACCCCAGGATCAACTAGCAAGATCTGAAGACAATCGTAAGCAACAATCCAAATTTTTAAGTATCGCAGGGAAGTTGATTGCTTCACTTGATTCCACATTATATGTATTTGAAAAACACTTGAATTTTACCTTTTTCTACCATATGCCTGTTTTTGTTTTAAGCTACATGCCTGTTTTAAATCATTGGTATATGAATAAATCAAAAACAAAATCAAAACAAAAAACATATGTATTAATGGTCTTTATTTTACTTTTTGGATGCATCTGGCTCCACTGCACCATCAATCATCATTAATCACAATTAATTAATTTTTTTCTGCCTTGTGTATAGGTCTGGGTCCATAGATCATGACGCTCTATTCAGTCTCTTTATACATGGTTAATAACACTGATGACGGCACACAGATCCTCTCTTCTTAAATAGGTGTTATTTGGATAAACTGGCCGGATACTGGGAATCTAAATGGTTACTTTCCCATCTGAAAAAATATATATAAAATATATAAAATATTAAAAACATAATACAGTGTGTCATATTAACAGTGTCATTTGGTGCGAAATGCGTTCTGAGATACTTAGCTTTCTTCATCACTCAGGCAGTCAGTGAGTAAGGGACAGATGCAGTACAGGGCTGGCCCTGCTGTTGCGGTCCTGCGCTCTTGGGGGCCCACTGGTGGCCATAGAGGTTCGAAGCAGACACTTAGTTTGCTTATGTGGTGTTGGGGGGTCCTGGGATTTGATAATTTTATCTCTGATCTGAGTTGAGGCTTCAGAACATCACACAGAGTCTGCCTTGGTAATTGGAAACGGCTTATGAGCCACTCATCACTCTCAGTAAACAAAACTGCTCGATGTTATGGAAATTTCCATAACTAAGGGGTGACAAAGTTAGAGAGGTCAAGCTGTACCCTCTATCTTCACAAACAGAAGACAGAGGCATGTATGATCGATAAGCAGGAGCCTCGCTGGAGAACCAAGGCCAGAATGCAGGCCATTGCCAGACGAAACAAGACAAAGAGCTGAGATGCAACATAACTAGAGGTCACAGACTTATGATTTGAAACTGATGAAGGGCTGGTCTTGGATTTTCAGAGTTCAGAAGAGTCGGAGATGGCGTATAGTTCGGACATGGACTCATTCAAATATTCCCAGAAAAATCAGCAAACTCCTCTTCTGTTCTCCTTCAACCGAAACTGCGAACATCAGTTCAGAAAATCTGCAACACTCGATCTTTAAATAAACGCTCTCTTCTCAAGGCTTCATTGGCCAACGCATCGAGCCGTAGCAAATAAGCCGTTGTGGAATTAGTGGGGCACCACTTCACTTCATACTACTTTATATATTATGAAAAGTCCTAATTGATGACTAGTGCTGTCGTAATTAATGATTGGTCAGGTGTGTGTGTGTGTGTGCAAGCATATTGGTCTAATTTTGTTGTCATTTAGGCAAGACCTAATCACCCTTAATAGGTGTAAACATTTAAAATTATGAAATGAATAATTAATTGTAGGACATTTTTATTCTGTGCTTTCATAAAGTAAATTGCTTTCTCATCATCATTATTAATATTTCACAGCACAAGACGCAATTTGGCTTTTGTGCGTATTGGCTAACATGTGGTCTTGAACCAGATCTGCCTTAACAAGCAGCAAGTATGCAAAACAAGCAGACCTGCCAACCCTGGACATATTTTTTGAGTACAACTTCTGCGACCTCATTCACCTCATTCATGATGTCAGATGCAAATCCATGATGTTCGCACAATGAATTATTATGCATAATTTGCAAACATACGCATAACATATGTACATGATTTGCATACTGTGATGGCTGCACTCTCAGCCACACAACTGCATTGAGTTGGTATCCTGTCTGGCACTCATTTTTGGTTTCTTTTACACTTATAGTACACCTTTTCCTTCAGTTAATTCTAATTACATTTCACATTGCATACAAATAAATAGCACACTGGATTTTGTTTCATTCATCATACTCATTTTATTATAGTTTTGACAGTACATTAGTTTTATTTGTAGTGTGCACATTTAGTTAAACTTATGTACAATTATTAGTTTAAGTTCTAATTTTTCTTTTATTTGAGTTACCAGAAGGGTGCTGCTCCATGGGGGACATCTGGCCGGGCCTGGGCAAAAGGATTTGCCCCAGGAAGTGAAGGACTAAAGTACAGGAAATGGTCAATTGGGACAGACCAACTCTGGTTGCTGCATGGGGGTGGATTGGTTGTAAATTTAGTTTGTCTAGTTTAGTATTGTTTTTCTTTATTGAATATTTAGTTGGGTATTTGTGGTTTAGTTTATTTAGTTGAGTTAATTTGTTTTGGGGTTAATTCTGTTTATTGTTTAGTTGGTAGGGTGTGTTTTATTTGTCAGTTACCCCTTTGTTTTGCCTTGGTCTGACCAACCAAGTATATAGGTTCCCTTTTGTGTTTTGGTTAGGTAGGTCTGTTGTAGAATTAAGTTACCTTCTGTTGAGTTCTGTTCAGTTGACCTCTTTTATGGGCCCAACTTAATTTACTGTATTTTGTTATTTGTATTATTTTTGGCATTTTTTTTGGGTAAATAAAACCCTCTTTTTTCCGGAACCACCTGTGTCTCCTTTGCCTGCCAGCTTGGTCCCTTACACATACATGCAGCAGTCACACAGACAAAAGGGAGGGATGAGGGATGTATTAACATGAAAATTCTTGATACTGATAACAGATTGTTTACAAAAATATGTGCAGATGCAACGACTGTTAGCTGGTCATTTATGCTGATGTTGTCCATGTTGTCTTTCACCTGCCTAAACACAATTTCACTCAGGCTACACACTAACCTGCCACTACTACTATGTGGCTGTACAACCCAAACCAGCCTAAACAGACTATTTTGTGGCTATGATGAAATAAATATTTTAGAGCTCGTTAATATAACAGTTCTCATTATAGGTAGGCTATTACTTAATGGTATGATGACCTAACGACAGGCTGAATATGAATATGACAAATCATACCAGCATCCTTTGATGTCAAAAAGTGTACCTGCTATGTAAAATGCATACAGGTTGGCATGTCTGCACAAGTATTGATGAATGCAACAGCAGTTGTGCAACAGCAGTTGCAACAACAGAGTGAGAGAGTGAAATGACTCATAACAATTAACAACTAACAATGAGATCAATGTTCAGCTAAAGCAAACTATAAGAGCAACATATGAAACTTAGAAAAGCAAAAACTAGATGATTGGTACTAAACAAAACTAGGAAGAGATTCATATGATGAAAGCTAAAGAACAACATTTATATTGCTTCTGGCTGTTGAAAGAAGCTTGATTAACATTTATGAATAGGAACATGTAATTGATATAACAATATACAGTGTATAGTGATACAATCTCTTGCAATACAATATCAGTACTCTAGCATCAGAAACATGAATACCTTCTATCATATTACTGAAGTAGATATTTTTCTTCCCTTCCTGCAGATATTTGAAACCAAAATGTTTGACTTTCTGGCAAATTCTGCCTTTTCCCCAGTTATAGCTGTTTGACACTGAAATGATGACATGTGTGCTCATTTTTCCGAGTGTGTGTATTAAACAGACTCTTTGTCACCTCTTTATAAAATATAAAGCTCCTCACGAATACAACACAGTAGGTTTGATTTTTCGACTTGTAAAACAGTATTTTGTATTTTTAGGAGGTATCAGAGGTAATATTTCAAAATGTGCAAAATTTTCTCCTCAAATGTTTCTGCACACATTTTCATAAACTAATCTCATTGAATTGAATTGAATTGAATCTCAACCTTCCCTGACGTTCACTTTGTAAGACAGGAAACCTTGATGCAAGATGACATAATTAAACTGCCAGCTTGGTTGCTGAATTGCTGCTCGCACCTACAAACTACAACTACTTATTGGACTATGATGCACTGCTGAACACTTATGTGTGCTTGTGTGGGCGCAAACATGTGTGCTGTGAGACATGTCACGCAGCTACATAAAAGGTCAGTGCAAGCAGAATACCATACCGCATTAAGGAAACTTCTTCCATAATAGACTCTAAGCTCCTAGGCATTCCATCAAAGTCCTATCTCCCTTATCTTCCTTTCAAGCGCTTTTGTTCACTGATAAACAACAGAGGGATGAACGAACAGGGGGATAAATCTGATACGCTGTTGTCCTGGGGACTGGTAGCTGAATTGAGAGTGTGTCTCTCTATTTTCCCCCTCTCTCTTCCTTCCCTGCCAGCTTAATTTAGGCCCCCGATTACAACAGAATGCAAGGAGCTGTGCACCCTAAATGATGTGATTGTTGAATCAGATACACGGACAAGAATGCACAACAATTACCTGATCAGCAACCCCCCCGCCCCCCGAGACGCTGACAAGAAAGCTAGGACAAATACTGCAGCAAATTCAATCCCAGGCTGTCTATTGCCTCGGACTAGACAACACAGGAGCTTTTTCATCGTAATGGAGCTTGACTGTAAAGTAATCTATAAACTCAGTGCCAGTCCTTGCTGTGCTGACCAAATAAAGATGACAGAAATATATAGAGAGGGATAAAAAAATAAAATTAAAAAAAAGTTATGGACCGACAGGCAGCTGGAAGAATATTTGGAGCCTGGATACAACAGGTCACGAAGCTTAAACACGGAGACAAAGGGATCAGGAGAGAAGATTTAGTTGGTGGCTGTTTTGAGAGCAACATAGATCAGTAACCTGATGCTTATCTGCAGCAGGAGGAGCGTTGAAGGGGAGGATGATAAGGATTAAAAAGGATGAAGAGGTCGAGAGCAGGTGAGTGTAACAAAAGGTGAGGTAGCTGTAGTACACACACTACATACAACGGCCATTTTATTAGGAACATCTGCGCAATCTAATGCAATCCAATACGACAGCTCTGCCATGAACTCTACTTTTATGAAGATTATACATTTGTTGACATTGTCAGAGAGGTTTATTGTACTTTATGTTTGTTATTGAGACTGTAGTGAGTGGTGCCCCCCACCCCCACCCCCCCCTACCCCCCCTTCATAATGCTCTCCAGTACACCACCACCACCCACTATGACCTCACTGAAAATGTATAAACTTCGTAAATGTAGAATTTATGGCAGAGCTGTCGTATTGGATTGTATTACATTGTAAAGGTGTATCTTATGAAGTGGCCGGTGAGTATATATATGTGTGTGTATGTCAATTTTTTCTCTGCTGTCAGCCTCTAGACAGGTCGCTATGAGTCTGGAGGTTTTAATTCTCCTTTTTAACAATCAGTATCATATGATCCATTCTCTAGTTGCTTAATTCAACTGTGGCAGACCCTCTCAATGGCCCTTTCATACCGATGACTCCGTAACCAACTTATATGTGAGTCACATGTGAGTATCAGCTGTGTGCAGGTTTTCATTTAGGCCTTACTCTGTTCAGACCTATAATCTAATTGTAAACATCCACATGCTCAACATCTCTGACATCAGATACTCTGTGAACCAAAACACTTCTCAATTTATTTTGTCTTAAACGTGCTTCGCACTCAGAAGAGACAGTTGAGGTTTCAGTATGCTTTACACAAACTAGGTCTATCAACGTGTTGTCGGATGACATCTGAAAAACATCTGAAAAAAAGTGCAATATCTCATGAATAAAGTACTTATTTCAAGGTCACATTCAAAGGCGGGGTCAAAAGTCTGCCATCACAGCCTTCTAGTTGCATCCCATGGCCTCCCTGATCTCCCTCCAAGAACTCCGTCTTTTGAGTGTCTTTGAAGTCCCGACGCAACGAATCGTACAAATGGGGATAAAAGGCCCACACGTTGGGTCTCTCTCCTTGAAGGCGTTCATGGTTTTGCACTCGGTTGTACACACTAAAAGTGACGTGGGTAGCGCAGAAAAAAAAAAGAAGGAAGCTTGCATTAGTTCAAAATCTTCCAACTGTCTCACCCCTGCACACCTGGCAAATCACTGCGATCCTTCAAGTAGTTTGTTTGAAGTATAGTCAGGCCCTTAGTGAGCATTTAGACCAAAAACAGGCTTATGTTTAAGTTTTGAGAAACAGATCCATGAATTTGAAGACTTATCAGATGCGAAATACTGCAGTTTTATAATATTATGAGAAAAGATTTTACATGTCTGGGAAGTTGGCATTTTATCTTTTGTTGTGCCGATCGCAAGGTAAACAGTAGGAAAAAATGCTGTTTATGTTGCAAAGTAATCTGCTGTTACAGGAATGTGTGCTTACTTGTATTTGACTGGTCAACACAGTGCCTTTTCACACAGAGCTGTTGTCTGCCTGAACATGGCCTTAGTCTAATCGGGGGCACCAGGAGAGAAAACTGCATTGTTGAATTTGCAGTCTGTCACAAGAGAGAGTCAATGTAATCATCTTATAAATCAATATTTCAACCATCTCCCCTGCATTTTCAATAAGCCAATAATGTTTCTGCAGAAGAAAAGAAAAGAAATTCCTAATCTCCACTGTTAAGATACGGTCTTGGCCTCTTCTAATTTTCTTTTTCTACATCTATGATTCTGTGGTGGGACTTTTTGTTCCCTTTCTCTTCTCCCCCATGGTTTCTCTCTTTGCCCTCTCTCCTCACGCTTTGATGTTTTTCTGTGAATTGATCTTTTTCATCACCCTGTGTATCCATGTCCTCAGTCTGTCTCTCCGTTTGTCCCTTTCCTGTCTTTCCTTACCTTTCAAGCTCTTTCTCTTTTATTGTTCTCCCTCCATTCGCCTGCCATTCTCTTGTCCCCTTCTACTGTATAGCTCTTACTAGCAAAATGCCCTCCTTCCACACACATACATCCCTTCCTCTGACCCTTCTCCTACCTCTCTGCATCCATCACTCCTTCTCTCTTGCGTCACCCCTCCCTCCCCTGCCTCCCTCCAGAGATAATTACTACAAGCCTTGTGAAGATCAGCTTGTATTTAAACAGCTGAATAAGCAAGGACCGCGGCTGCTGACAGTCACTATTCAACAACAGTCAAGTGAAACAGAGAAGTGGAAAATAATAGTTTGCGTGCAGCATTATAGGGGACATTTAAAAACATTGCCGAAGGAATAACTGGTGCTTTATTTTTGTGTGTGTCCAGTAATGAGCAACACTCGTAGGCAAACAGCCAGTATGTGGCCTCTGTCTTCTTGTTTTGTGGCCACACACTCTGATATATTGTAGTCCCACATTTAGACATTTTAACGAGCCAGTGAGGAATATATATTGTCTAAAAAAAAGATTCTCTCTAACTGTAAAAAAAAATTGCAAGGATACATCTGAATGTATTATGTATAAAGAGTTTTTTTAGAGTTTTGGGGGTATTTTTCCAGGCTGTTGTGGTGTATAGCGCGCACACACACACACACACACACACACACACACACACACACACACACATACACACACACCTGCTTCATTATAAGTAGCAGAGAGCTTGTCCAGCATTTCTCTGTCCAAAGTCAGAATCTGCTGCTCCAGGATGGAAGGATAGGACTGGCCGCCCCTCTCCTTTTTCTCATCCTTCTCCTTGTCCTTTTCTCTATCTCGCTCTCTCTCCCGTTCGTAGGTCAGTAGCTGCTGGCGGAGAGCCTCGGGCAGGTGCGCCTTTGCAAAGTCAGCAGCAGCCTGATAATGGAGAGCAGAGGGAGATGGAGGAGAAAAAAAATTAGATGGTTGCAGACAAAAATGATTTGGGTCAAAAACACCATCATAATAATAATATATTCGGATCTACATGTCGATGAGTGCATTTCTCTTTTATATTGATGGTGTTCAAGCAGAGAGGTAATGAAAACCTGACAGAAGCAGAACTGAAACGATCATCGATTAGTCAGTCGACAGTATTAATCAGCAACTATTTTGATAGATAATGTTGAGGCAAAAAAAATCAACTACTTACTGGTTTCAGTTTCTCAGTTGTGAGGATTTCCTGCATTTCTTAGTTTTATATCAATATAAACAAAGTCTTTAGGCTTTAGACTGATGTTCCCTTGAGATTCAAGAACATTTAACAGGCACTTGTCTCTATTTTTTGACATTTTATAGACTAACTGAATTAACTGAGAAAATAATTTTCATATTAATTAATAATATTAGTACGTTGACAAGTTGCAGCCCCAAGCAAGAGGTCACTGAATTTAAAAATAAGTTTAAAAATCAGAGCAAGTGAGAAGGTAGGCCTTAAAAACATATTAGCATATTGTTGGTGCAGAATATTTGAATGTAGTACCCAAACTGTGATGTTTTCTATATACAGATATACATACATTGTGTTTGTCGAGTGGTATGTAGTGGGCTACAGTGGTGGTAACCTGCTTGTCCTTTCTGCCTTGAACCAGATAAATCACAGATAAACAGATAAAGAAAGGAAAAGTGCATCGCCAATCAAACACACTCACACCCCGCTGTGGGATAGAGCTGAGCCAGAGAAACTGTATCCTCACCTCTATCCATTTTACTTTGAGGATAGCACCAACTAAACCTTTTTTTTCCTTCCACACATTCCTACCGCTGCTTCAGAACAAATAATGCCTCCCTTCCTCCATCCCCCTCCCCTGACTCAGTGCCAAACAGCGAGGGCAAGCCAGTCCAAGGTCACGAAGTTCAGAAAGTTCCAAGTACAAATGTTGGATAATATATTGCTGACAAGCCACTGATCTGCAGCATCTCAAATTCATCTCAAATTTCGTACATGTTTTCACTTGTAAGAAGTGGTGAAATGAGAAAACAAAATGAGCCAGTGAAGGCTGCCGGAGAAAAAATAGTTTGCTATTTCCTGGCGCTAAATATAATGATTTGAGGTCATATGACAGAGAGATATAGATGAACCCCATGTCTCAAGTGCTCATACGCTGTCCCCGTTTAGCTCCCTCTCCTATCTATACCTCCCTCTCTTTCTCTCTCTGTCTATATCTCATTCTGCTCTGGGAAATTGCTTTCAAGGACTAACCCTGCCTCCTCTTCTTCTTCTTCCCTGCACACATGAAAACAAATCATCTACTCCTCTCCAGTTATATCTCTAGTCATTGTTGTTGCAGCTTTCCGCTGCAGGCTCTGTCACTCTCCCCATATCTTCTCCACTGACACCCAAACACTTCCAATGTTTTTCTTTTGCGAGACCGTCTTTCTATCTAATTTCCCAGAGTCCCTTCTCTCTACTTCCATGGTGATGTTCAGTCCACATATCACCATGGATCTTTTCTACACTCCACTCTCTTGACAATCACCCTACACATACCTTCATCCTGCTGTTACCATGCAGAGTCCAGGAGTCATAAACTGGGTTCAAAGGTGATAAATAGAAGTCTTTAGTCTTCCCTGGTTGTGCTGTGTCAAACACTGAGCACTTTAGTTGTCTGCCTGTCAGTCCTTAACAAAGCCCCAAGGTCACAAACCCGTTTTTTCCCCTGCCCTAGCAATATACCAACCAGTTTTGGAGGAAATGTGACTGCATGTGTGTCTGACTGTACACAATTATAGTCCAAGATAAGCCTGGGAACAGCAGACAGCCTTGACAGAGTGGGAAGTGGCTAAATCTTAATTATCTGACCATCTAACCTCATCACACATCAGACACCTGGCTGTAGCATCTGCACCAGTTTATAGGATGAAAGCAGGGATGGATGTGGATGAAGACTGACGGATAGAGGAATGAAGACAAGATGGCAAGGATAAAGGACAGTAATAGAGGAGTGAACAAAAAGGAGGATGAGATTAGCAGTTGACATACGAACACAACAGAGGAATGTGAGGAGAAACTGAAGGACGAGATGGTCTTTAAAGGGAGAGTTATTCTTGCTGAAAGAGACATAGAGGGTTCAGAGCAGCAGGGGTCAGGAGCTGAAATTCTATACTGCCCAATGCACAGCGGTCGACAAAGAAAATGTGCTTCAATGTGCTGTAACAGAAAGTGTGTGTGTGTGTGTGTGTGTGTGTGTGTGCACCATGGCTTGGTGCAGAGCTTTTTCACAGGTGCCTACTGCGGCCTAGAACAACACTATTAGAGCTCTGGAGAATGTCAGGTTTACACACAGTTATTTGATCCATTTTTATTATAAAAATTTTACATAGTACAGCTTTAAGTCGCTTTTTAGAGTAATTAACTGGTTATTGAGTTTATAAAATGTAAGAAAATAGTTATAATATCTAGAGTCCATGCTTAAGTCTGTGACAAACAATAACAAAAAACAAAAATCAAGATTTTTTTTTTTTAATAGCAAAAATGTCAAATATTTAATAGCATATGTTTCTAAAAATTGAGAATTCGCAGCTTTTCTCATCATACATGATAGTAAATTGAATATCTTTGAGTTTTGGACTCTTTGGGCATTTTTCACAGTTTTTTGATGTTTTATCTGAATATTAACTATGAAAATAATTGTTAGTTGCAACCCTAGATTCAGCAAATTTACAATTATCTAAAAAAATATCCGGAGCTAGTTAAACTTCGACATTTTAGCATGATTAATGACTCTTACATGATTATCAAAATTGTCAGTTTTCTCTGGAACAACACACAGATTTATCACACAAGTAAGTCAACATTAACGGCCAAAAATGTATTTTTTACAGTGCAAACAATCATTCTTGTGACTCCAAGTCCCAACACAGGAAAGCTGGCTCAGAGTGCAATCAGTCATGGCTGTGCCGAGCGTCACATTGAGCTCTCCTTCACAGAAGACTTCACTTGCACCACACATGCAAGCAGCAAATACTTGTATGCACATACAGTAAACACACAAACCCACACACACCTTCCCCATCTCAACAGGGCCACCTACACATCTACCCCTGTCACCCAAACGCTCCCTCCTGACTCCTAACTGCGAGCCACTCTGATGCACAGTCCAACAGAAATAGTCAGGCCTTTTAAACACTTCCATCCATCACATTGCGAGTCTGGCAGAGAAAAAGAGAAAAAGTCATGTGAGTTTTCCTTTAGAATCACCCTGAGGGAGTCTCATAACCGAAGTAGAAAAATCTCTTTCTGCGGTCTCTCTGACAGATCAAGCAGGCAGATGGAGAGAAGAAGAAAAAAAAAGAGGAACGGAGTGGGAGACACTGAGGAAGAAGAGTAAGAACCATTCATTAGCATCACTCAAGCACATCATTAAAAGAGAATAGAGAAAGAGAGATAAACCCTCAAAGCAATGACATACAGAGAAAGCAGTGGATAAACTCTACTAGACAAGGAGTCTGGATGAAGAGCATTTCAAAATATTTCCCTTTGTTGTTTTGATTTCCAATTCTATTTTCAAATTACAATAAAATTATTCATCTCTGAGGGGACTGCATTCGCCCATTTAAAATCCCACTACAGTATGCATCGACTGTAAAATGCTATGTGCTCAAATGCTACAAGCAATAAGAAGGAAATCATTTGCTTGTAGCATAAATTAAAAACAGGAAAAATAAAAAACAAATAGATTATGAGAATAATTAAAGAGGAAAAAGTCTATTTAATTATCATGTCTGTTGCGGAGGTGTAGCATATTTCTCCTCAGGATGACATTGCAGGGATTAGTCTGTCCACAGGGCCGATGAGAGCATGAGCATGGGGCGCTAATTTCATTATCTCACACCTGAGCTTTGTATGTGTCAAGGCTATGCCAAGCACAGGTTATTAGAAGGGCTGTGTGTATGTGTGTGTGTTTGTGTGCTGGAAAATTACAATGTTGTCACCGTATCATAAATAGAAGCCCTTTCTTTTGTACTTAGTGGAATGTGAAAGCAGGCAAACAACACTGGGGTTAAGTACACGTGAACACACGAGCACATACGCACTGTCGTTTGTAAGGTTTAAGACTGCAAATTTATTCTTGAAATTGGAAGCAGAAGCACTTAAAGTGCTCAGAGAAATGCAAATCTTAATATTTCAACTGAGCGAGCTCCATCTGCTGAGCGTTATGATCGTGGTGAGAATGTTTTGTCAAATATCATTTGTAAGCTTTACATTTTTTTTATGCTGCTGAAATTATAACTTTGGAAATAGTTGTTTCAAACCAAATAAACAATTATAACTCAAGGTTCACTTATTAGCTTTCTGTGGAGCTTATATTTTCTTGATAGCAATGAAGGGAGCTCACTTGATGACCGATTTATAGAATGGCCCCCAAACAAGTTAAACTATACCGAAAACCAATTTGTTATTTGTTATTTTTTTTAATGATAGTAAAACTGAGTCCTTTGCTGATTAAACCACCGTCATGTGATTGAAAGTTCTTTTGTTTATTATCAAGTCTTGAGATGCTATTTGTCTTATATTAGAAAAAAGAAACCAATCAAATGACACATTTTTAAAAAGTCAATATTAATGAATGTGTGAATTGTACTGGGGTCATCTCACTTATTCTTTCTGGTTTTAAAATACTGGCGTATCTTTTAAAATATTCCAAACAAATGAAGCGATACTGGCAACCAATTTCTAGACTTGTTTTCAGAGAAAAAAAAAAAAAAAAGCAATAACTTGCTTCCTGTGCAGTGTGATCCTGGAGCCAGATTGGAACTGTTTGTGTGGCCTTGAAAACACCCCCTTTCGTCCAAACACACAGATTTTACCCAGGCATCTCAAAACTATTTCGCCCTGCCAGCCATTAAATCTTCCCCAAAACCACAACAAACATTCTGAGCGCAGATGGGCTCGGGGATGGAAAGCTGGTGCGGGGCAGCGGTGGTACTGTGAACTTTAAATTTCCTGTAGCTGCCAACAGAAAAGACACATATTGTATACATGAACACACATCAGAGCATTGGCTTAAGGAACATTCAAAAATAAACCACTGATTCATATTCAAATACCAGTCATCCCTCGGAGGGTATACGTAATGCCCAACACTGTGCGGCGGTGCTGACAGTGTCAAGAGGACAGAAATGACTTCTGTAAAGTGAATGAGGATTTCAGAAGCAGAGCCAGAGCTATAAAAGTGAATCAGGAGTGGATAGTTGAATAGAAGTCCATTAAAAGTCGAAGGAAACGCTTCAATGCCTACAGCTTTCAGAGAGAGAGAGAGAGAGAGATAGAGAGAGAGAGATTGACTTGAAATACTGCCTCTTGGCTAAACAGAGTCAGCCCCAGCTCTTTTCTCTTCCGACTGTGAAAGAATGAGAGGTGTAATGGTATGATAAGAACATCTGGTAACCATGGTTACAGCTGCCAAGGCTTCTGATTGGCTGAACATCTGTCCCAACCTCAGCAGACATCTCATTCTAAGTCCGCATCTCAAACTTGCGGTGACACAAAAAGACCTGCCCCCGTCCCCGCTACCCCAGAGGACAACAGACCACAGGCTGTTGGCTCATTCAGTTGCCAATAAAGCAGATTTTACAGCAAAGGTGACCGTCTGCGACTCCAAATCTACCACTCCAAACACACACACACACACATACACGCAGAACGCCAACAGGTACAAACTCGCACTCAGACACACAAACAGCGACAGATCTTGCCCCTCTTTACTCATAAAAGTGAAAGGAAGTATTACAGAGGTGATTCGCATTCAGGCAGTGAACAGGCTCAGAGCAATCAGTCTGCCTCTCTGCTTGCAATACACACAGCTTAGAGTAAGATCTCACCGTGTGTCCTTCCTGCGACAGCCGGGTCTATTAGAGGAGGTGAAAACTCATATAAAACCTAAACAGTCTATTAGAAGGAGGCTGTCTGGTTGATCCATAGCTTCCTATAGCTTAACCTCCTAGTAAGAGTTCCCTGTCAGTGTCTATGGCCTGGACTCCTGACTCAATAGTCTACTGATGTTTAGTTTATAGAAAGGAGGCTCAACATCATTTCCATCGCTCTGTGATGCCAGAACATGATTCATATAACTGCAGAAAGAAACATGCAGGGATTTGAACTGCTTATATTACAACCTGACCGATACTGGATATACTGATGTCTATATCTGAGATTATTAAAAAAAGCTATATATCAGCTGATATATATTTTTGAATCATTAATTTAAATACATTTGTTTTTAAAAAAAGTTGTGATCAAGACATGCGCCACATGTACTGAGTGAGATATTTTTTATGCAAGTATGTAGCAGTAATTTCCATTTATCAGTTGAGGAGCTCAACAGTTCAGCAGAGGATCCGTGCCTTTAATTTCTCCAGAGAAAAATAGATGTTTAAACTTTAACAAATTAATCTTAACTCAGTGGTCCACTTCTAAATTTTTCCGGTGCTTTCAACCACTTTCTCATCTTCATCAGTGGATGGTGTATGCTCAGTTGCCATGGAACCAAACCCTCCTACCCTCCCTCAAAAAAAACTTAATTTTAAAAACAAATTTTGATATTTTTACCCTGACTAATTGACCCTTTTACCCCGATGGACGGTGCATTTTGCTTTTTAAACTTTCCACAGAAGCCACCAGTCTCTCCTAAATCCTTCCTTCACTCTCTCACATCGTCTCTTACTGACTGGGTAACAAACCAGCTGGACTGGACTGGACTAGGGACTGCCGGTGGCCTAGCTCTTTAAGACAGGAGTTTAATCACAATATCCCTGCTCTGTGTTCAACTGAGCACCAATTTTGCATGTCATATCTTTCTTACTTCATTGCTTGATAATAGTTTACAGATAATACACCACCTTACCATGAAATCAACACTTAACAGACCCACAAACTCCGTCCACCTCCGTCAGTGTTCAGCTCGGCTGTGATGATGTGTTCTGCCGTCTTATGTGGATCAGTGTCTTGCAAACAGTGCTTTTTGGTGAACAAACATGTAATGGCGACACTGTTTCTAAATGACCTCAAACATAGCTTTGGCATTTCTTTGCTTCAATTTCTTTCTCAACTGACATTTAAAAAAAAAAGTATCTGTGATGAACTAAAATCGGTTGATATTATTGAGGTTAAAGTTAGATTCTAGCTTTTATGTGTGACTAATATTTTCTTTTTGTATTCACCTGAAGAAAGCAAGAAAATTGCTGCCATTTCTACAGAAAAAGAAAAGAAAAAAAAAACGATCATGGGAAATGTTAAGTGGAAAAGGTACAGAGGCGCTGATGCTCACACATTTCCAGCATCGCAGTAAATAACATTCAGACTTCCATCTTGCTGCATTCTTTCCAACACACACACACACACACACACACACACACACACACGCTCACACACACAAACAGAGTCGCCACAGTGTAAATGTGGCATCCATGAAATGTAATGCTAGTCATTAAGTACTACAGCCCTGTAATTTCTTGGGTAATAATATTGAGTGCTAAGCAGCAGTATTGCAGAGGCGTAGCCTAGTCGTCGTACACGTGTGTGCGCATGTGCCAATATTCGTGTGTGTGTGTGTGTGTGTATCACAGAGAAGATAGACAGAAACAGTTATTACATTTGGCCTGGGTGCTCTACACGTCACATGCCTGAGCGCAGGGGTGGCAATTAGAATAAGTCCAACTGGCATAAATCAGCATGGGCCATAAACACCAGAGTGCGGGAAAAAAAGAGAGTGATGGAAGTAAAAAATGAAATGATGAGGTGAAAGGAGGAGAGAAGACGTGATATAGCCATTTTAGATGGGCACTCAGGTGAGAAAAATGAGGGGGGAAAAGATGGAGAGAGAAAGAACGAGAATCACTTCCAACGCAGATCTGCTTCCAAATTTCTTGAAGGCGTGGGACTGATTAAAACACATTCACACACAAACTCACTTACATCTATCTTAATAGAATTAATAATATCCACAGATATCATGAGTGAGGACAACACCACAAAGTGTCTTTTTTCATGGGCAGCTCAGTTTGTGGCGCTCTGCTTACATCTCAGCACTGACAATACTTTCTCTTCTTCCACTTCCAGTGAGTCTATTATTACCAACAGCTACCAATAACAGTACATAATCCCTCACCTTTACTCCAGCTGCAAGAAAATAAATGAGAATTCTGAATAAATATTACACATTCCTGCTACATTACCAAGCAAAGATGACTTCCCACGGGTCCCCTCTTCCAGGTCTTATAAAGCTACAGACTCTGATCATATTAGCCGCAGGAGGGGACTGCAGAAACAAATGGAGCGATGTCACAAAGTTGCAGGGTCAACATTTCCACTGCACTGACGAGACTCTGTTTTTTAGACAGGCAACCTGCATTATTTATTGTTTAGTGCAAGAATGACAGTCATGCCTATCTTATTAATACAACATCACCATCATCAGGAAGTAGTTTTGATTCAATTATGTGACATTAGTTTATTGGTTGAGATTAAATAAGTAGTCAATGAATCGGCAGAAAATGAATCTGTTTCATTTTTCATTTCATTTCATGGTTCCAGCAGCTCAACTGTGAGGATTTTCTGCTTTTCCTTGCTTAAAAACTATAGTGAACTGAATATTTTTGGGATTTAAGTATTGGTCAGACAAAACAAGCAATTTGAAGATGGGAAATTGGGATAGCCATTGCTCACTTTTTGATTTATTTTTTAAGATCAAATAATGCACAAAACATTGCTAATGAAAATGATCCTTATAGCTGCAGACTTAGACCACTAATCATTCCTGAGATGTGAAGTGGGCACATCATTATTGTGATCATTATTATCAATCATCATGCATTACTGTGACATCTCAAAAATTGTCACAATCAAGGTATTAGTTTTGGAATACTTAGTTGCTTAATCGAGTCGCTAATTATCAGAAAATTAACTGACAACAATTTTGACGATCAACAACATCAGTCATTTCTCAAGCAGAAACGCCAAACACTGACGGTTCCAGCTTTTCAATTACGAGGATTTGTTGCTCTGCATATAATTCGGTATTGGACTGTTGTTAGGATAAAACAGGCAATTTCAAGATGTCACTTTGGTCTCTTGAAACTCCTGATGGACATTTTTCATCATTTTATGAATTACTGTTGACTAAATAATCTATATATAATTACCAAAAAAAAAAAAATCAGCAGATTATTTGATAATGAAAACATCATCAGCTGCAGCACTTAAAGGTAATACAGTAATAACATATTGACCAAAGGTACAATGGTGGCAACCACTGTTAATAATGGATATAGAGTCACATTGACAGGACAGCAAATTCTGTACTTTGGCAAAAAAAAAAAAAACCCTCAGTTTAGTTTGATGCTTATCATACAGATTTTTGACAGGGAGCAGACTAAATTATTGCACATTTGCAATTTCCTTAGATGAACAGATGTAAGGATAGAATGATGACTGTTTTTGTTCAGGACCCAGAGGGTTTGGCTAAGCACTTTTCAGATATCCATCAGTTTACAGATGTCCTTGTGCTAAGGACAGAGCCAGCACTATTAAAAGTTTCTGAAACACGTTCTTCATACATAACAATACAGGCTCCTCGGGGCTGCACATGTTCATTTGAATCAGGATATTAGAAAGTGCTGATCTATAAAGAGAAGAGGAGAGGAGAGGAGAGGAGAGGAGAGGAGAGGAGAGGAAAGAGAAGAGAAGGGAAGAGAAGAGAAGAGAAGAGAAGAGAAGAGAAGAGAAGAGAAGAGAAGAGAAGAGAAGAGAAGAGAAGAGAAGAGAAGAGAGACACTAATCAAATAGATGCACGGTGCCTCCATAGGCTTGTCCTTTGGCATCTATTAGAATTTCACTTGTCCTTCAGACCCCAACACCTACCTCTGCTCTATTTATATACACACACCCGTGAACGATTTCTGTGTGTGGTGGAGTATACTGCTGACATTTTCTCGTCTCACTTCTCTCTTTTACTTTGCAGAAAGGGAAAATAACCTGGGGGAGTTGATTTATATTATACACTAATCTGTAGCAATATTCTTCACATGCACAGTTAAAACACTGCCTTTTTGTTTTTCCAGTTGTCTTTTTATTCTGTTGTTATTGCCTTTATATTTTCTTAGTGTTTAGAGACAACAGTTGAAACTGTATTTGCAGAGATCGTTTAAAAAACAAGTTCTCTGTAAATATATAACTCTCGTTCTGGGACTCTTGTTGTATCCTGTCGTAGATTTAGAAGTTTAGCCAAAGTAGGCCAAGATGATTTATTTAAATTGCTTCTTTTGTCTGACAAACAGTCCAAAACCCAAAGATCTTCAGTCATATATGACAAAGAAAAGCACCCAATACTCACATGTTTGGAATTTTGCTTGATAAATGACAATGTAATCATATGGTCTCACAATTTGTATTTTGAAATAAATAATACATTAATCTTACGAAAATCTGTGATAGCATGATGTCTTAGAATATTCATAGGTTTTGGTCCACTTAAACTTGACTGCTGAACCTCAATATCATTTTGTTTCTGGCTAAAATGTGTTTGTATCTCCATGTTTTGAAAACTGTTAAGTACCAAAAGTTGGCATTAAATGTTTGGTCAGATTCATCATCTTGTTTACTTTTTCTTAATTCAAAGTTCTTGATTTCAATCAAAATTTAACCAGACCATTTTATCTAAAATGAAACAACTTCTGCTTTTGTTTAAACTTTTATCATTTGAGAAGTTTCAGCCAGATAATCAGACTCAATCGCTATTTTGTTTGGCTTAATTCATTTTTTCAAAACCAACTTGGACGAATTCTACAAAGATGTTCAAAGATGTCCATGTTCAATGATTTTATTTGAATCATTGAACAATTTAGAGAAGTGGTACAAGACTTGTAGTGTCTCACATTCTTTGGGCTCTTATTTTACTGCACTATCACACACTGAGCTTATTTTATCCATGTGTTCTGAACAAACAGCAGGATGCAACATAGTGAAGGAGGCAGAGTTGTGAAGACAGCAGGCAAAAGTTTCCAAAAACAAGAGCGAGTGTTCCTTTCCCTCTTTTGAATGTGGGGCACAAAAAGCCTAGAGGAGAGGAGCTAAGTAAATGTCAGCTACGCCTCTCTTTCTCTCTCTGACACACACACACACACACACACACACACACACATCTCAATCTTACACCCTCCCAATTGCTCATGCGCTCCGGGGCCTATAATCTCCCTCTGCGCCCACACACAGATCACACACACACTTGGCAAGTGTTCTTATTTGTATTCCTGCGATCTGGAGCTTGCATTCTCTGGCAGACACTGATATATCAATTGCATGAATATTCATACACTAGTCAGGGTGGCAAGCTACACCAACCCCCTCTCTTTTCGCAAGCATGAACACACACACAAACACACCCATGTAGTCACAAATGCACACACACACACACACACACACACCTTACTCACACTACGCTGATGATTTATGCATTCTTAAACAATGCTAACCTTCCACATGCACATACAGTATGTGAACACTGAAGTGTTGAGAGCTGCCACAGCAGTGTCTTTCATCATAAGCTAATGAACTGTGTCAGTGTCTGTCTATCACACCCTACACACACACACACACACGCGCGCACAGAGAGAAGAGGTGCATCTCGGTCTCTCTCCTGCTGTGATTGAAACCCCTTATCAATCATTTCCTGGTTGATTAATTGGTACAGCGGATCTCCTGGTAGATTAATGACATCTGTCTGAGAGCCTTTTTACGTTTGAGTAGCTTCACTGAGGAGGCTGAAAACTGCAAATGTGTACACACACACACACACAAAATGCACAAGGAGTATCAAATCAGTCAGACCTCAGATGCCCTTCTTCAGCCATTAAAGACATTAGCTAGAATCTCGTCTGGTTTAAAGAAAAGTGCATTAAGGACTTAATAAATAATTTAAAAAGACCACAGCTGAAGGTACATTGCTCCACAAAGTCTATCCATTATTGGACTTTTAGTTGGAGGCTGACGTTGTCAACTTCATTAGAGTGGGAGTATGAATCCGCCTCACCCTTTTTTTTTGCTAGTAGGAAGCTATTAAGATGCTGGTGGTGGAGAGACAATCCAAGACCTCGGTCAGTGTGCATTCGTCATCTCCACTCGCCAACTTTCTCTCCTACGTCTTCAGTGTGTCGAACACGGCTCATTGCTCCCCGTGCTTCGTCTCGTTCCTCTCATATACAACACACTTATGTTGCAGCCGTACACGCGTACAGCTCCTCTGATCTGAAATATCAATTTGCATTTTCTCTCCACTTCACTGCGAGCCACAATGCACATCCACGCTGCGATATCATATCACTCACTCTCACTGAAACCTTGTCCTTGTTCTTTTCTGTTTCATTTTCTTCAGATGTGATCGAAGGGGGTGATTATGCATGTATATGGCCTTCATAAAGCAGGATCTTCACTTAAAACTACATTTCTCTCACTGTTGCCCTGACTCTATTTCCGTTCAGGTGGATACATCCTGTGCTCTTATCAAAAAAGCGGGAAAGGCAATGTAAGCATGGAAAGAGAATGAAATTGAAATAAATACAGATAGAATACAAACCTCGTTAGATCTACAGAGGACACAGCAAACACAAAGATGTAGAGATGAAAGGGACACAAATGTGAGATAAGAGAATTTCCGAAGCTGACGTTTGGGAGGAAAGCAAACCAAGTTTTCTGTTTACAGATTACCACCTGTGTTGTGAGAGTGCTTTATCACACGACAATGCCTTCACTGTGGGCCAGAGGGAAATGGCGAGATAGGAAGGAAGGAAGGATGGAGCTGAAGTAAACACACACTGCTTCTCTGTTCCTCCAGCCCCTCCTTTCCCCTCTATTACCTCTTCCTGCCAGAGGTGAACGCCCTGTACCAGTCCAAGTAGGCATCTAATATTTCATTATGATGCAACCAACAACTGTGCATTAAAGCCGGCCTGACACAATGATTTTATATCTTGTATGTTGTGTTAACTGACACATGTATATCTTCCTTTCTGCATGGCAACTGCTCTGCTCACGCTGTCAGTGTAATCAACCAGCTCACACAGAATGTAAACACTGAATCCCTGATCAGTTTTGTCCAGTGACAACTCCAAAAATGTTTAACACAAGCAAGATATTTCCTCAAAATAAGACATTATTTTCTCTTACTACGCTACATGCAGCTCTACTTTGAAGGAAAAACATTGACCTACAGATGGTTGAAGGGATGTGGACAATATGGTCTCCATTTTTGTGTATTTAAGACAAAACATCAGTAATAATGTTGAGCATTTATATATATATTTTTTAATATAAGATGAAAAATATCTAGTGATAAAAAAGCAGGGACAACTCACTGCAGTTTATAACAGACCTTTAGACAGCAGTCAGTGGGTAATTGACCATTTAGGCAATCAATCATGTGTCGTGACCGTCCTTTAACTGAGTTTTAAGCTACAACTGATCCAGCTGGTTCTCAAATGAGTTACTGGTAACTCATTATAATTGAAATCAGGCTTAATCTTTACAGTGCTCTCCCCGTTTAAAAGGCGCCCTGTGGACTGTTTGACCACTAGTGGTGCTATAGAGCAGCGTTTTTGACGAGCGGGTCCCCATTTTGTTTGCAATAAGCACACACATGAAGCATGAAGTGACATGATTTTCATTCTGCTGCTGGTTTTATGCTATTCTGTTGATTGACAGTTGTTGGCAGTAATGAGCAAAAAAGGAAGCGATGAGCAAAGAAAGAAAACCACTAGCAAGCAAACTTGGTTCAAAATATTCTAAAAAGTGGCTTTGCAAATGCTTATCAGGAAGGAAACACATTCAACACACATTCAGTGAGAAACACTGAATATAAACAACTTTTGTTTTACAAGTAAACTAGGCAAAGTGATTTTCAACAGTTGAATTAAAGAGCTAAAAAAATGCCCCATGTTATCAGATTAGATAGAAATCCTAAACATGTTTCTCTTGGAAAGACTTTTCTTCAAATTCCTCTTGATTTCTAAAAAGTGTGCGACTACTGCATTATACATTTAAAGTCATTTGTTGTCAAATATCGAGTCAAGTACAAATATAACATCACTGTTATCAAAACACACAACTTATGATTACCGAGATGCAGATTGAGTCGTCAGATTCGTTGTCATTCTGAGAAAGACTCTTGCCGCCACAAGGCACACTGCGGCGTGCTCTGCCAAGAGCCACTTCCACCATCCTGAGTCAACAGCTTCCTGGACTCCATTCATCTCATCCTGTGTCCATCCATTCATGATCGCTCTCATCTCCATACAGCTGGCTTCCTTGGCACAACAAGTCTTTCAATTAAGCAACATTGCACACATGAAAAATAAGCCAACAGCGGGCATATGGTGCAAAGTAACCATTCCATATTTCACATGCGCATGTACCTAATTACCATACACATACAGCGTGTTGAGCAGCAGCAGGCGGCAGGGCCTATAATTGGGGCACCCATAAATAAGGAACAGAGCGGCGCCTGGATTTCTGCTGATGTGTTTTGCAGGAGATTCACGTGTGAATAAAGTGATAGCTTTTCATTTTAATAACGCCGCACTCTGCTGGTGTCATCTGGATTACTCCCTCCCCTCTCGCAACTTTATGTAACTACGCAACTATACCTTCTTTGACTCCTCATAACCCTCCCCCCTCCCCTCCTCAACCGCTTGCTTATTCCAGGCCTTCCATCTGTATCCTCCTCCCCTTTCTCTTGCTGTCACTCCGGAGACAGATGTTGCATTTATCACGTTAATTATAAACTGCCTGCTTCCTCTCTCTCTCTCGGTCTGATTAGTGACAGTTTAAAAAAGCACCACCGAAGAAATCCACAAATACAATTGGCATTCAAGGATGTGTGCAGGTACACACACACACACACAAATCCTAACCTCTATCCTCTTGATTGCTGGAGTGATACGCAATGCTCAAAAATATGACTTTTCTTCAGTGGTCCAAACACTGGCCTACTGGCATCGCCCCCACTCTGCGCTCCCATTCATCATAGAGACGGAAAAAAAAAACACAGCGATCAATAAAACGCCTGTTTGTGTGTGTGTCATAGCACAAAACCAAATTGCACTAGCTGATAAACATACAGACATTCATAAAAAAAAAAAAAAATCAATACACATCTACTCCATCCTCTGCTGCTCTCATAAAGCTTGCAGACAAATATAAAGGCTTTTGTGTGTACATGCCTTGCGTGCGAGTGCTTCTGTTTGGTGGGGAGTACAGACCTCTATCCATCAGAACATTTATTAGATTAAATGGACTCCGGATATGAGGCGAAATGTTAAGTATTTATAAGGACAAGGCTTTGCATGATGAAGCCATGAGCACTGAAAATGGCAGCAATACAGCAGAAAAGGACTGGGAGATATGAGTAAGAGTAAAACTAAAGAGAAGTAGCTACTTTCAGCATGTGAGTCATGCTGAAGACAAGGACAGAGACAGAGGTGAATCCTGCATCACATCAGTCTGTGTGACAGGCTTGTGGAAGACCAAACTATCACTTCCCACACTCTGGCAGAAGAGACACTGGCTGAGAGTAACGGATGTCTCTGAGAAACATAAATCTGATCCAGGATCACTGTGTCTTCTGAAACTAGTCCTTCAATTTCCAAAAGAAAACAAGGCGCTGACTAAACTGAAATCAGTTATGATCTGGAGACAACGCAACAAAATCCTCATTGTCTCAGAGAGCCGACTGATGTTCTTTAATTTATACCCTAAAGTTGACTTGTTCCCTCTGGTCAGAATTGATTTAAGTGGTAAACAGTATAATGACAGATGATGACACTTGCTGCTCCATGATGGCTCAAATATATAGCTCAGTCATGTTTCCGTACATCCTAATGAGGACAGGATGTGAAGCCAAAGACTAACCCACTGCCCAATTACCAAAAACAGGCTCAATCCCAAACATTGCCCATTACAGCTGAAAACGACACTGTGGCCACATTCAATAGGCTTTATGTGGAACGCATCCAACAGCTCTGCTTTCAGTATGGTCCAGCTAATGAACTGAATCAATGCTTATATGCTGAATAAGCATGCACAAGTAGGGAATAATTTTGGATTTAAGAATGCTTTTAATCATTTTTTGTTCACTTTTGGTTTGCAAGCTTTTGACAGCTTGTACTATTGTTTCCGTGCTTGCCTGTTGAGGGGAGGGCTGCAGGCGCACAGGCAGAGCCAGCAGGCGTCAGGCCACGGCTCTCCAAGGCGGCCCAGTTTCCACAGCAGGTGCAGTACCATCATGGAGCAGACCCACTCCACTTCGACCTGCTCACTATTTCTAGCCTTAAACACCACTGACCCCCAAGGGACTGCCTGCTAAGAATAGAAGCCAGCAGGAGCCTCTGTCCTTCTCTGACTATATGTTTGTTTGTGTCTGTGTGTGTGTGTGTGTGTACCATTAAGTGAAGAAGGTGTGCGCAACTTTGATGTCACTCATAGGTGTCTAAAGTGATGATTTGAAGCTCAGAGTTTAGTTTGCAGTTCGCCAACATGCTTGTAGTTTAGAGCCAGAAAATTCAGAGTTAGACATAGTAGACATAGACGTGCAACCACCACACCTTAATGTGATGTCTGTCAGTCAAAAAAAAAAAAAAAAAAAAAAAATCTAACACACACCCCCAGAGATACCCCACTGGCAATCGACCAATGTCAAAGTCAATTTACTAGTCATTGAGAGCACCAATGACTGTCTTCTTTAGCTCTGGAGGAGCTTTGTCAAGTCAGAACAAAATTACTCAAGAGACATGTCAGCTTGGGTGAGTTTGAAAGACATGGGCTACAACCAGTCGGGGGGAGGAGGGCTGGTGGCACGAATATAGCCGTAAAAGTGATGACTACAAATGTCCTGTTTTGTCTTCCAAAAGATATTTTCTTCACAGTGATATAAAATAGCAGCAAAGCAACAAATCCTCACATTTGAGAAGCCGTAACCAGAAAATGTTGACATTTATCCTTGATAAATGACTTTAACAATCAATGCTAATACATCTGCCAATACATTAAATGTTTCAGCACTAGATCTGACTATTACTATACTAAAAGTCTGATTATCTAAGCATCTGCTGCACCAATTCTCACTATGCTTTTGTCCGTCTGTCTTTTGCAGTTCTCAAACTTTAAGAGAGGTGAAATGAGCTATCAAGGCCGAAATGTCTTGTGGAATAGTGTTATTGAAAACACAGTCTGAGTTTTCTTATCAACTGTTAGAAGAACCGCTGTACCGACAGTCACTCGAATGAGTCAATTCTCCCTTGTTCTGCATGAGCAACTAATATTAACTGGTGTCCTGTAACCTGCATGTGTTCAGCAGACTGGCAGTCGCTCAGGCATGCATGCCATCAGATTTTCCGGCAGTATACATGCATCTGCAGGGTCCCCAAGGAGCAGAGTTTGTTGAGATTATGTGTGCCGTCTGTCAGTCTGTAAGAACCAGGAGGAGACTCTAAAA
The DNA here is from genome assembly GCA_029490765.1 of Euthynnus affinis. Classification (NCBI taxonomy): domain Eukaryota; kingdom Metazoa; phylum Chordata; class Actinopteri; order Scombriformes; family Scombridae; genus Euthynnus; species Euthynnus affinis. The sequence continues at coordinate 14,070,491 of CM055845.1, forward strand.
CGACAAGACAACTAGTAGTTTGAGCACGGCATAGTGCTGAGCTGAGCGTGCACCATCTTCAGAAGACATTATGATGTGGGTTGTGTGTGTGTGTGTTTATATATTTGCATGTGCGTGTGTGCGTTGTAAGTAAAAATTGTGGACTCCCCTCAGGACTGGAGGCAGCCGACTCTTTAATATTTCAGGGCAGTGATAAATAAGTCAGACAGACTGCAGAGAGATAAGGTGACTCTGAGGGTAGGGGTGAGGGGGAAGGAGAGGGTGGGCGGGGGGCTGGGGGGGTGGGGGAGGGGTGGGGTGGGGGTGGGGGGGCAGAGGTAGAAAAGGAGAAGGAGGAAATAGATATAGCAAGGTAGAGAGAGAGAGAAAGATATATAAAAAGGTAATAGAGCAAAAGGTCAGAGGAGACATGAAGAAAAGGAATGGGAAAACCAAAAAAAGACTCTTTATACTATAAAAGGAAATCCAGACACCTCTGGCAAAAAGGGAAGAGCTTTCTATAAACATTTTACAATAAATTTAGGAACAGTAGCCTCTAATGCACAATCACAACCTGAAATCTCTCAATCTGTGTTGTTCAACGGGCCAATTAGATGAGATCCAAAGGTTGAATCTCTGCCCATGACATTTCTCTCTTTCTCTCTCTCTCTTTCTCTCTCTCACACACACACATACTGAATCTCCAATTTCACTCCCTTGACAATAGCGACCTGGAGACACTCATAGTGAATGACAGATTTTGATTTCTGAGGACAAGAGAGATCGGTGGGGGGATCAGAAGGAGAGAAAGGAGAGAAGAGATAAAGTAAGGTAGGGTGAAAGGAAGGGAGGAAGGAAGGGGAGAGGATGATGAGGTAGGAACTGTTGGGAAGAAGGAGGGGGGGGGGGGGGGAACAGAGACAGTTACTGTGGGGAAAGGTCAACAGAGACAGAGAGCAGTGTGAGAGAGAGAAGATGAAAAACAGAAGAAAGAGGTGGAAAAGTATGGCATGCTTTCTTGGGGGAGGAACTACCCCATGGTGCCATGGCCTTCAGTCTAACAGACTTATGATCAAAAGATGAAAAAAACCTCCCCTGGCACTTCACACACAATCTAACTCACAGCTTGTAGTACAGTTACAGTATGTTTAGCCTCTATCTGTCGACTCTTCGCTTCACACACACTCTTTAAGCCTCAGAAATCTACACGAACTTTGCTCTGTCGCTTTCATGACTTAACTCGAGTTATTACGCGGGCCTGGAAAATCTTTAGGCTATGCCTCTCCATACAGCCATGTTTTTATCCCCATCTCCTCTGAAAGAAACAACCTCCTCCACGCCTTTTTCTCCACCTCCAAACACCAGCTTTAAGCGCCCTCTTCCACCATCTTCCCTTTTACTTCTTTCAGCCCCACGCTTTTTATTTTCCCGACTGCTTTGTCAATATCTCTCCCCTCTCCCATCACTCCCCTTCAGTCCTCCTCTCTCCTGCCCCTAGTGAGGGCACTTCTCATCCTGGCCATCATTCTCCTCTTCTTCACCCTCAATAAAGCATCTCTCCTCCTCCGAGCAGCTGTAAGTATAGCTGCCAGCTCTGCTACTGGATAAGCTCATTAAATCAAGTCAGGAAGAGGGCAGCATGCAGACTTCTCTGGATAACAAACACACGCAGGTATTGGATGTGTAAAAACATGCACTAGAACGAGAGGGACATCTAAAAATATTGAAAAAGTCTGAGAGGAAGGGAAAGAAAAATTAATTGGGGAAATAATGTGGTGAGGGGGGGATGATGTTAGGGGGCGGAGGGGGGGAAGAAACTGAATCCATGGAGAGAACGTATAGTCCCAATCTCCCCAGTGGGATTAGTGTAAATCTAATCTGTCCCGCTGTCTCTTCAACTCCTTTTAGCCTCGGCTTAGTGACGCTCTCAGGAAGAGAGCAGGGATCCTAAGAGCCTTGAGCTGTTAGCATTAGCTCACATCACTGTAAGCTTCCTCTGCACCACACTAATCAATTACCAACCCTGCTTATCTGCCTCTAAACTTCCCATCCACTCCGAGCCATCACCAGCCTGTGACCTGCAGCACACACACACACACACACACACACACACACACACACACACTGGCTGCAAAGCTCCTTTAAATAAGACCCATTTACCAATATACTGGATCTGATGTATTTATCTGTTGTCCTGTTTGCTAGTGCACCAGTGTCTGTGGCGGTTTGAAGTTATCACATCACCTCAGTTTGTTTATGTTATGAGGGAGAAGACATTTAACTTTAAAGAAATGTAAATAAATAGAATAATAAATATAGTTTTAGAAGTCCAAGACTATACATAGTTTTCATAATGTATCAGCAAGAGGTGGAACGAATAGTCAATTAATGTATAAACTATTTTGATAATTGCTAATTTGTCATTTTTTAAGCAAAAACACCAAATATTCTCTGGTCCCAGGATTTTCTCTGTTTTATATTATGGTAAATTCAATATCTGTGATTTTTTTCCACAGTTGCTCAAGGAAAATAAGCAATTTGACTGGCTCTGTGTGATTTTTTTCTAACATTTTATAGCCAAAGCAGTTAATCAAATAATGGAGAAAATAACTGGCAGTTTAATCAGTAATGCCAATGATCATTAGCTGCAGCCGTAGTATCAGATACACTGTTGCTTGACATCATCATAAAGGATATATGCTCTCTTCTACTAAAAGAAACAAACAAACCTGGTTTTGCAAAATGCATGCTATTCAGTTGTGAATAGAGTGCGTGATCCTCGGTTCAAACATGTACCTAACTGTACTAAAATGTTTCATATCAGTAAATGTAGAAACCTAGGTCATATATAAAGGAGGATAAATGTGTGTGAGAGCAGTTATGTCACTGGGGTCAGAACATATGAACAACCCATTTCTGATTTTCTAAATGAGGCCAACAACACCTCTGGAGGCCTCTGGCTGCCAGTGGATAGCCCATCTCTGCCTGGGACATGGCTAAGTGCTCAGCTTGCTTGTTATGGCCTTCAGCCACTGTTGACATGGTTGAGTATTACAAACAAAAGGTCAGACAGACCTAGATTGGAATCAACTTTCAATCCCATTGGAGGATTAAGCCTATTTATTGCAGTTACTCTGAACATGGAAACTTTGTCTTCAATCTGTTTACAAGTAACTCTCAATCTGCTTCTTCCCCTTCTTCCTGGTTTTGTCTTTCTTATCCTTAAACCTCATGTGTTTTGTCCTAAAGACTCACAGCTTTTTCTAAGCCTTACACTGCAGATGGTTCACGAGAAAGCCTCTCAAGCGTTAGAATCGCCCCCTGCACCACCCTTTTCAATAAATGCCCTGAAAAAAAGAAGAAGGCGCCACAGAGGAAAACAAGAGAGTGAAAAAAAAACTCTTAGGGTCATAAATCTCAAAAGGGCCATAATTACATGACAGAGATCCAGCAAAACCCTGGTATACAAATAATCACACATACTCTGACTAAGAATACATGCAAAACACACACACACACACACATTTGTGTGCACATGAGATCCCACTTCCTCCCAACTTTAATCACAAGCACAAATTAATGACATGCTGTGGAGTCCGATCCCTTATCCCGTGAGCATTCGTTACAGTGTAAATTAAAGACAACCTGGCTCACTGTTGGTTCACCGCAGTGTGTTATTTGAAGGTTTGTAGCTCACAGTTAATCCAGTGAATAGAAACCATGTGCAAATATCAAACATTCATATCAGCTACATTCCTCTTGTCTGGATGGATCGATGTCTGAAAGGCTGTGCGGCACATGTGTGCAGCAGACCGGCTCCAGCATGCAAACTTTAAACGTACATACAAACATGTGGAGAGTCGAATCACACATTCAAAAGTAAAGTCAGAATAGAAAACACATTCTACAATTGAAAAACAAACCACGAAATGTTTAATTCTTCATTTCATGCGGCATGTTTAACTTGTGAGCATAAATACTGATAAGAGACAGTGGCAGACTTATGTGCGGAGACAAACACAACCAGGAAGCCTGTTTTCATTTACCAGGGTGCACCTGCCCTACCCACAGGCCCATCTGGCCAGTGTGAAGAGAGGAAGAGCCACAACTGTGAGCCTTAAAAAAATCATGGCCCAGTCTCCTTGCACACACAATCACACCAATGTCACTAACTCTGAACAGCTGCGACTTGCTACCTTCTCTCAGCCAACATTCTTCTCCCGCTGGCCTCCACTGCCAAGACAGCAAACAGGCAAACTCCCACTGACTCATCTATTTTCTCAATCACTCACACACACACACACATACACACACACACACACACACACACACACACTCACACACAAACAATTGTGGAGGTTGCGCTCGCGTTAAGCTCCTGTAGTCGGGTTCAAATTGTAGACAATACTAAAAAGGGAAAAAAACATGCACAAACATTCTTCTATTTAAGCTTTTTATGTAACTGCCTTCTACATGAGGAATGTCTGTCTTTCAAAACAAAGTGTAGATTAGACCAAGCAGCCCAGTCAATTCCAGCCATGTGATTAGATTTAGAGACTGCTTATCAGCTACAGACCGAAAAAACAAACACTTAAGACTATATAATCTAATAGCAATGCTTTGTATCGACAGATATACAGTAGAACTGCTGTAGGGAAGCATTATGCATTCAAAACTAGACAACATCCTAGAATTGGATTTTAAACCTACACTTCTCACAAAATCGGCATGTTTGGCATTTATAAATAGGGCACACATCACATGGCGTGGTATATTAACGTGCCACATCGAGTGTGGCAATCAGCCGAGGCCAGTTTGTGCACACAGTGGCATTAGGGGGGATGCTATAATGGGGGGACAGCAGGTTGACATGGCCTTGGAAATTGAGGTTTTTTTTAATGGCCCATTCATTCACTGCCAACCCCCCAAGAGAGAGGAGAAAAGGGGAGATGGGAAAATAGGTGGAAAAAGAAAACAGGGTGACGGGGGGTGGGGGTTTAGCAACCAAACACAACAGCTCCATTACCAAATCCACCCTTCAACACTGTGTCAGCTCAAACTAGTCCCGCTGGGAGAGGAGTGGATGAAGTGGAGGAGGACAAAGAGAAGCTAAACAGTCTGAAGCTCCAACTTCACAAACACCTTTACAGACAAGACCTCCTCCCCAAACTCCACATACGCAATGATATGTGATGCGTGTGCGAACAATGACCTTGTGGTTCCCTTCTGCTTGGGAGGTGGGTGTATATTTAGTCAGGGAGTTTTAGCTGAAGTGTTTGACAGAGCGAGTGTTAAATTATTGAGCAGTGGATGCCAGCAGGGAAGGACGACACAGTGAGGCTGAAGAAGGCGCTTATCTGGTGCTACATGCTGTTGGCAAACGCGCACATATACAATCCTGTCACACGGACACACACATAAACACCTATAACACCAGAAGTAGTGCATGATTTTTTTCAACCAATAAAATGCTCTTTTTTTCTTTTTCTTTTTTTAAAGAGAGGAGTGGGTTTTAATATGCTAAGACACACACAGAGGTAAAAATATTAATACAGTTAAGAGGATTTCTATATGAGCCTCACATTTATTTTTATGGAAAAGAAAGAGATTACAGATGTTTTCTCCAGGGCTAAACATTTAGGTTTCTTGACAGGCAACAGCCCGTTGATCCATTTATTTGCTTTTTTCACAACGTGACTCCACTCCTCACTCACTGCCTGACAGTCCTCCCGCTATACAGGAAAACAAACCTCACCACCGGGGGACAAATTACTGAAAGGTCAGAAGACTTTTCGGCAGAGCCTTTCAGCTCTCTCCGGTCTCTTCTCTGCTGCACAAGTATTTTCCAGCAGAACATGACCTCCTGTGTACGCTCCACTTTCCACTTCACTTGACATCAAGGAAGGGCTGAAATGTTGAGCATCAGCTTTCACCGTGAGCGACAGTGAAGTGCGTACGGGAGGATAGCAACGGTAACAAGCAATTTTACTGATCCCCGTTAGATGAATTCTTCTTTTTTTTTTTGCCCTATCCTGTCAAAGTGCAAAGAGAAATGCTGGAGTTGCCAAGAATTTAGTCCTACTTAAAGACACTTTAGTGTGTGGCTGATGCTTGATTTTTTAAGCCTTGCTGCTGATGCTTCAGCCTGAGCGTTGTGGTAAATGGATACCCTATTAACTGCACCACCATAGTCATAGTTTATAGGAAGTAATGAGCTGGTAGGTGTCTGCAGAAGTGAAACAAAACAAAACTGCAATAACTTTTTTTTTTGCCATTTGGAGGCAGCGGAAACAAGCTGCAAACAAGCACTGACATTATCACCTTTTATGGTAATATAGGGAACTTGTTATTGAGGAACTGGGATATTTACACATCCAGCAGATATGGTGCAACAAAAGTATTCATTTGAAATCATGTTCCTGGACACCTGGCTGCCAACTGTGTGGGTCGGCCGTTTGGTGCTGGTTAGGTAGTGTATAATAGGGCTTTAGGGCTTTTTCTCTGAAAACAGCTGCCTACTAAAACAGAAAACAATGCCAGTGAGACTGATGAGAGTGAGCCAAAACAGTAAAGTTGCCGTACAAAAGATGTAGGGAACTGAGGTAGTCACATATGTGACTACCTCCATATCACTGAGGTAGTCACATAATCCAATTTGAAATAAAAATAGTGACTTTAGCTGCTTTAACAGTTTTTAAATTCTCAGTCTTAATTTAGTTGATCTAATTTATTCCAAAATGCGGTGAGAATGCACAGTGCACAAACTTGCTGTAGGCGCTGATTGGAGATGTGATGTAAAATGGTGTGAGGCAGGTGTTTGGTTCTGATAGGCCTCTGGCATTTCAGTCTCTTGCCCCTGATGTCGTCTTTCCCTGGAAGACCAGATAACACCAAACTGCCCCTCTCATCTCTGAATCTTCAACTTCCATGAAGGAGAAGCAGTGTGTCTTCTCGGGCAAGCTTGCAACACGTACACACACACACACACACACACACACACACACACACACACACACACACACACACACACACACACACACACACACACACACACACACACACACACACACACACACACACACACACACACACACACACACACACACACACACACTCAGGCCCACATTGCTGTCCTTGGTTTTCACACGACTCCCTCACTTCGTTTGCTCTCTCTAATCCTGTAATACCAACAGTGCAATTAGTCACATGCCGGCTCTTTCTTTCATCCCCCAAGTGAGAGCGAGCTCAGGAGGAATTGAGACTGCTTAGTATCTTAACTACATGCCCCCGCCGGAGTAAAACACAAACATGAATATAAACGCATTAAATTACCTAAAACTATACAGCAGCATTTCTGACTATAAAACATCCTTCATTTTTAAGTTGTAAAGAAGGTGGACTATGTCGCACGACTGCTTTACTCGCTCTCAAAAGTCCTTCCTACTTTGCAATTCAAAAAAAAAAAAGAAAAAAGAATAATGAAGTTGAAAATGAAATTGCCATTAAGCTTGAATATAAAGCAAAGTTGAACTAAGGACAGGCAGAATAATATCAGAGAGAATCCCTCTAAAAAAATAAACAAATAAATAGTCATTGTCTCTGTGGTTTCAGCATTTTTTTCCCCCCGCCAACTTCTTTACACTGTGCTCACCCGTCGCCTCCATCACAGTTAGACACATCACACATCACAACCCACTCACAAACAAACACCACTGATTGAAACTACATAAAAGAGGGAGATGTGATCGAAAAAGAAATCAACGGAACAAAAGTTATAAAAGGATGGTAAATCGGACTGAGAAAGAAAAAGCAGCCTCCGCACTCAAGTCAAACAGGCTTATAGTGAATGTCTCCTATGTACTCTACAGTTAAGGTAATTTCGCAGTGCCTGAAGCCAGCGAGGCAGGGAGGGACAGAACACGGCTGACTCTCTACATGTCAGTGAGGAACAAATGGCTCATGTTGCCGTGATATGGATAGAAAGCCCAGGGTTATCACTTTCATGCAGGTTATTCCTGTGTGTCAGCTAAAACTCAATCTCTATTTAACAGATAAATCCTCTCACTGACATCTAATATGACTGAGGGCGCCGATGGATATGTTCACATAACGACACTGATTTTAAACACTTTGGAAATTGAATTTGGGTTGGTGTGAGAGAGAGAGAGAGAGAAAGAGTGAGGGTGGGTGTGTGCTGCAGAGAGATAGAGAATGAGAAAACTAGATTTCCAGATGTTATCGAGTACTGACTGGCGATTCATCTGCTAGTGAACGGATTGGTTCCAGAGAGGTGGTGGAATAGCGACAGGGTCAAACTCACTGAGAGTTTCAGTTCTACTTCCTTAACCTTCTCTCCTCCAACCTGCTGGCCTCACACCACGGGGTTACAAGTTTAAAAAACAACTCAACCTCCTTGCAGGTTAAAACTATGTAAGGAATGGTTTGACATTTTGGGAACTGTGCTTATTTGCTTTCTTGTCGAGTAGGAGTATATGAGAAGATCGATGCCTCTCTGTTGAATATGGAGCCGGAGCCAGGGGGTGATTAGCTTAGCTTAGCTTGGCATAAAGACTGGAAGCAAGAGAAAACAGCTAGCCTGGCTCTGTCTAAAGTGAAAAAAGACAACTACCAGCACCCCTAAAATTCACAAATTAGCACATATTGTCTTTAATTCCTACACAAATAAAAATATAAAAAAACTGTTAATGTAATGTTTTAACTTGCCAAGCTACAGGGGGGTAAAAAAAACAGCACATGGTATCAGTCTTCTCATCTAACCGAAGAAGAATAAAGAAAAATGTTCCCAAAATGTCGAACTATTCCTTTGATGTTCCAGTTTTGTGGGGAAATTGCACCCACCCTTTAGTCGGTTATGACAAATGCATTATGTGTGTTTTTTTTATACATCCCACAATGAAAAATATCCTTCACCTACATCATTTTCACCAGTGCCACTGCTTTTTTGGTCAGTACTAAATTGATACAGTGATCACATCACTTGACGCTGCCATTTCTAGCTTTCAAAAAGCTCCATTTACAGCATGCACTACTTCCACAACACCTGCTCCCTGCATTTACAATAACTCAACAATGAGTGATGGGGCCACAGGCAAGTGGAAAAAAAGGGAAAATGATCATGTGTCATTATCTTGCAGTTAGAGCTGCAACTATGATTTGATTAATTGATTAGTGGGTCGACAGATAATCAAATATCAACTATTTTCATTGATCAATTGATCGTTTAATTCATTTTTCATAATTTTTCTAACCTCTTAATTATAAGGATTTGCTGCTTCTCTTTGTTTTATGTGATAGTAAAGTGGGGTTTGGACTGTTGGTCAGAAATCAAGGAATTGAAAGATGTTTCCCGATTAATTGGGAAAATAGGTTCAGATTAATCAGTAATCAGTCAGATTACTTGATAATGAAAATAATATTAGTTGCAGCTCTTGGTGCATTCTGATCAACTACCTCTTACCTTGATGATTTTGTTGAATCTCTACTCTGAATAACTGGAGCACTCCACTGTATTTTACTGTCCATTACAGGTTTTGTGAACTGTGTCATAGACTTGCTTTAATGACTGTGGTGTAGTTTGGATGTGGACAGTATCTATTGTACGTGTGGAGAGATAGGGAAGCCGTTGACACCTCACTAACTAGCCAGCTGAGGCAGCCGGTATTCCTGGTGTTGCCTTGGGCCACACAGTGTCCCCTCTGCTTTATTCAAAGCCTTCTGGCTAGAAAAATAAATAGATAAATAAATAAAAATCTAAATTCACTAAACAGAGGAAGTTGTTTCTGAAAGCTGCTGTCTGGCAACCATTTCACACAATTCAAAAGAGGGCGTGGGAATGACAACAGACTTCATTTTTGCCCATGGACCTGCAGTGATAAAACAGTCTCTCGCCTACATGGGTGAATGTGAACCTTCTCTTGCTTTTACTCTCACCATTGATGCTCTCCCACTCATCTTCTCTTTTCTCTCTTTCACATATATAAACATATATCTTATATTCACTATTTATTTCTCATAGTCTCTGAACCATATGTGTGGTAGCTGTAGCAGCACTCACAGGTTAGGTCACCGGTCTCAAAAGGAACTCCACAGAGGGAAGGAGAATCAGGAGAAAGGCTGCAGGGAAAAACAATCCAATGACCACTTTTGGTCAAAAGCTGCAGCAGTCAGCACTGCGGCCTTAAATTTAATTTCCCCTAAAAGAACAGCTATCCTCTATGCCTTTGCCTGCCTATTTTTAGCATGTTATCGCTCAGCCTCAATCAGACCACAGCAGTCAAACTAAGAATGAAGACAGTGGCTGTCAAGCACAAAACAGCACGGAGCAACCGCAACTGGCTGATTGAAAAGTGTGTAAGAGAAGAAGAGAAGAGGAGAAGAAGAGAAGAGAACAGAAGATGCCCTGTCACTTACAGTTTATACACTTTTTTTATGTGGCTCTGTAGCATCAATACTATACTGTCAGCTGAGGTCATGGTTGCCGCCCTGAGAGACAATGCCAGTGTTCAAGCATGCCGTCACTTCACGATAAATCAGCGTTTTCATGCAGTTCTCGTCTAACCGCAGCGTCATCTCAAATTCTCTTTGTCCTTTTAACTGACAACATTGTTTTTTTTTTCTTGCTTTGTTAAACTGTTCCCTTGTTACGCTGAACTTGCTGCCACGTTCATGTGCTCGTGTAGGACGGCTAACATTACTTAGCACCAAGGAAGCAGAAAGACCCGGGAGGTTTCTTAGCTGCAAACAAGTATCGATCGTGGGGCGGACAGTGACCAGCAGATCAGTGATCGATGACCCACTTCAGTTTTTGCTCTTGCTTGTGGTATTTTGAGCTCGGCTAGCTGCGTTTGCCTCTGAAGAACACAGATTTGAGTACATCCTCCTCCTTCCAGCTATAATCATCATAGACTGTGGGGCCAATACCGTCTGCATCCTAAAAATGTTGTTTTGGCCACACAAAAAAACATGAGAGATGGGTATTTTTGGGGGAATAATTTTAAGCTGTAGATGGACAAGAGGCGGTTGTCTTGCCATTTGGAAGAAAACTGTGAAAGCGTGGGTGTATGTGTGTGTGCAGGGCTGTAGCAAGGAATTATGGGCTTCTACATGCCACCTCCACTTATCAATACTCCCTGAATGAGAAAAGCCCAACGCTGGACTATTAACCACGCAACCCGGGCAACTGTCCCAGAGTCCCAGAACTCCTCAGTCCCAGAAAGCTCCAGGCTTATGTGTCAGCTGGTTTGTGCTAATTTAATTGAAAAGTTGTTTGGGGATATGTGCCACTAAAGCACGATAAGGGCCTAAAGACCGGTCCTGCTTTATTACCTGACCTCAAGGACCTGTCTTGCAGACGCCTATATGTCAAAACATAGTTTAAACACCTTAATTAGGTCAGTTTTGTGCTTATATGTTGTATATTTCTTAAAATCGGTGTAAAGAAATTGGGAGATCGGGGAGTTAAAAGGAGCCTAGCAGCTTGGTTTTTGCCCGCTGGCAGGTTGATCTGGTCCTGCACATGTCTACACCTTTATCACACCTTTCCATATTGATTTTAGGATTTTGATGAGATACATGACTTACTGGAGTTATGTTTTTTGGGCACTGGCATGAAAGAGCTATTTGGCTGTGTTTAAAATACTAAAAGGTAATAAAAAATAGTGTAAATGATTATTGTAATTGTAAAAAAAACCTAAACAAATTAGAGATATTTTCCACTTAAGAAATCCTCTTTCCAAAGTGTGTGGAGGACAATTCAGCTGTAATGTGAACTTGAAAGAGGAAAATTTAGATTACAGTGCGCTCCTCTTTGCCTCTTTCATGGTTTTGATTAATTTTTGACAACAGAATTTGAAAATCAGACTAGACATAATAAATAATCCTACAAACTGTGTTAAATACTCACTTGAGAATAATTTCACTCCAGATACTTCAGGGCCTCCTCCATTTAAAAAAAAAAAAAGTGTTTTCCCTCTTGTTCCTACAGTTGAATGTTCACTGTGCAGCATTATGCATATGCAGACTTCTGACACTTGAAGGCTGTTTTCACATTAATCTACTGAAAGTGGAAAGTTTTTTCTGTGCTCACTGAAAATCCAATTTTAAGGGGCGGGCGTGCAGGCGGGATTTGTGAAATCACTAATTGTTTGGAAGACAAACTGGTCCAATATTCAACTTATGCAGGTGTGATATGGAAACTTCAAGCCTCCATGTGTACAAACACTGAGAAAAGACTTTACAGTAAAGTAAGAGACATCCTGTGTCCGACAGGAAAACTTTAGAAATTAAATATATTTGCATATTAATAGATTCCGGATTTTTTTAATCAGGGAGAAGGAGGAGGTAGGTAGGTAATTTTCAGGATTTTAACAAGATAATTTAACTTTTTTTTGTGGAAAAAACATATCAGACACAAATTATTATTCAAAGTAGAGCCCCTTGTTTATTCTGGGGCCCCTGGGTACCCAAACACTTGATATGTTGGGAGTGGGAGCGTAATTTGGACTGAAAGTGGGGAAAGCGACAGACACAGAGACATAAATGACACTTCGCCTCCGTTTTCTTTCTCCACGCCACCGTACTCACCTCTCCTCCGTGGCCGTCAAAAATCCCAAATATAGACGGGTGACTCTTGTTGACGATGTCGGTGAGCACCTCGAACCTGTCCTCCATGTGGTCTCGCCGGCCTTGGATGGAGTACACGGCCGCGTTGCTGCTCTTGAACTCCCAGGTCTTGGCGAACTCCGCGTCCAGGACGTCCAGCCCGCCGAACCGCTCGTTCTGCATCATCTCCGCGACTTTCCCCTTGACCATCTTGACCGCATCCCGGCTGGACTTGACGATGGTCTTCACTTCGTCCGTGTGGAAGAAATAACTCCACAGAGCCAGGCTGATGCACAGCAGGAACAAGGTCTCCGGTCTGAGCAGAAAATAACGCATGATCCGACCTAATAGAGACAGCAGGGTCATTGTATCCTCTATCATTTATTTATTTACATGCAGGAAATCGCGGCAGGTTGTGTGTCGTTCGCCCCCGCCGCAGATTTCAGTCCATCGTCGCGGTGAAACAGGCGCATTTAACCGAGTGTTTCACAGCGGGGAACATTAAGATTATACTGACTTTAAGGTTGACACTTCACTGCATTTTTATACGGAACCACCAGGCTGAAGGTAAGGTTGTTTCCTTCACAGACCCGGGTCTAAACACGGTGCTCCGGCTGCTCTAGCACACAGCCCCGCAGTGAGCCACCAACGGCTGTCCGTTGACCATCTGATGCGGTCCGAGAGATCCGCTACCCCGGAGAGAAGACGCCGGTCGCCCGTTTTGACTTGAAATTAAAGCCAATGTGGGGATTAGAGTCGAGCCGTGGCAGTGTCTCTTCCCCTGCTACTGTTCCCAGTCCTGAAAATAGCAATCTGTGTTGAACCCTCACATTCCCAGCTGCCACACTGGCTGCGACTCTGTTTCTGCTGCCTGACCTGACTAAGCGGCGGTGCTGCCTTCAGGTGCAGCTCGTAACGTGCACCGAACAAAGTCCGAGATCCAGTGAAGTTGCCGAGCGCTGATGACCACAGACAGGATACTGTTGGACAAATGTTTGTGCCACGTTTCTGAGAGTTTTTTTTTTTATATATATATAACTTGGCAGGCTATATGTCTATAAAATGACTTCTATCTGCTGTCCCCGCATTTCATTAAGAGTCTCGATGAATGATGAGAAACAGAATCATCTTTATCGGATTGGTCGAGTATGTTATGATATAGATGGATAGATAGATAGATAGATGTTGACAAATGCTAATACAATGACTATATAAACTAACTCAATACCTTAAACCCAAAATATGAATCCGAGCTTTTCGAGCTTTTATTTATGGTGTCAGTTAATATTCACAGCATTTCATATTTACTTCGGAAGATCATCAACGTGCGCTCGTTTTGAGTTTGGATTTTTCCGACAGCAATGGAAGGCGCCCAAAGCGCCACCGAACCACAGGTGCGCGCATAGACCGCAGATTTATAAAAGGTAACCCAAAAGCGATAAATCCGTTGTAGCCATAAAACAAATCAGACAAAGCAATCACAGTGTTGAGCAAAAATCAATATAATTCACATTAACCTGGCTATATGGTCCATATGAGTTATGAGGCTGTGAAAAGTTTGCTTTTATAGACCAGTCCTCGCTTAGAGCTATATGTTGAGTTTAACAGACCTGTGTTTTGAGTTGTGAACGGCCAGTAAAGCTGTTTTATATTGCTGAGTCGATACCCAGTTCAGTCAAATAAATGCTAATGTGTTTTCACTATAATACAATGGCATGGAAATAGGTCTAGAGACGTGTTTAATAAAAATGCACACACAAAATCCTAATTGTTAATGTCCGAGCTACGATCTCATATTGTTGACTATGATATACATTTCTCATACATATTTTTCTTATAGGTTATCTGTTCACATTGCCGGGCCTACTACTTTTTTGGTGACCTATCCATATTATGTTGCAGCAGGGCAGAATTTCAGACATACATAGGACATACATAGGAAAAAATAAAGTTCTTTCTCTCTTACTTTCTCTCTTAATTTTGTTTTCTTTTTTTAAAAAGTTTTTTTGTGCAATATGATGACAATATTTTTCAAAGCTTAATCATTCATTTCGGTTTATGATATTTAAGAGTTCTAATTACGCTGTGACTCAGTTAGATGGATCAGATAATACAAGAATTAAATGCCGAATATACTTTACTTGTCTTTTATTAGCCCATTTTAACATACATGGCTTTTTGATTCAAATTTTATTCAGGCAAAGAAAGACAGTCTCGGGGTCCTCGAAGCCTGCGTGACGTCACACCGCCTTCCTTGGTCCTCGGTGGGGAAAACGTGGAGCACTTCATGGTGTGTTTCGGATGTCACTTCTAAATAACATCAGTAAGTGTTGTCTCCCTCTCAGTTTGCAACAGTCGTAGCTATAAAAAAAAGTTTGGTTGACTTCTTCTGCTCATTTCTCCACGAAATGTCTCAGAAATCAACAGAAGTTGCCGTTTAGCCTTTTATGCTAACTGTAACTGTAACGTAAACTACAGCCTGTATAAAACTGTCTATTATCTGTCTATGATTGTAACACCTGACGCGTGACAATACACTTATATTGTATAAAAATCTATCTGTCATGATGTGTTTGTCCTCAGAGATCGACACAAAACTGTGAAGTTTGACAAGAATGGAGTACATACAAGCTCCTGCCACCAGTAGCCAGGGGAATATGTAAGCAAAAAAAACATGAGCGTCTTCACTTTTATAGTAATGTGCGTGTGTAATAATCATAATTCATCCCTGTCCGGTCAATATGTCTACTGCGAGAAAGCTCAGTTGCATCTTTGCTGTACTGACAGACGTGTTACTGCAGATCTATCTTTCAGATACTCATCTGTAGTGGTAATAAAAGACATGCTCAACAATCAGAGGGGTGTCAGTTTGTTGAGACTGGAGATGGGGGATTACACAGCACTGTATCTTTTCACTAGAAGTCCTCCTTAATTACCCCAAAAGGTTCCTAGCTAAGAGTTTCTTCTTGAGACCTTTTCACAAAGCTGCTGACATCATGTTTAACTAATGATGTAACTTAATATTTTCACAGTGGTTGGTTGACACAGCAACAATCATATCAATGAATATAAAACAATATTCAGATAGACGGATAGATAAAATGTTAGGTTTGTGTCCCTGATTTTACACATAGAAAAATATTGACTTGTCATACTAACTGTGAGGAAGCTTAGCCATAGTGTCAAGGAAGGTAAGAGGCAGTCTCAGAGACTTGTTGAATGACAAATAAAGTGATTTATTCAGATCCAAAGACAAGTGACTCTAAAAATGAAATGAAAAAAGCAAGCAAATCAAATGTAGCTTAGTCTAGTTTAGCTCAAGAAAAGTCAACAAACTTGGGCATGATCACGTTTTACAGCTACACAGACATCCTTGTTTCTGTCCTCAACAAACAACAAACTCCCCCCTTAAAAAGGCCCTTCAGTCTGTCTAAGAAGAACCATATTTTTCTCAGGATTGTTCCCCACATAACCACCTATCCTCCCAAACAAACAAATGACAAGCACAGCAAGTTCTACAGCAAAGTCTGAAAGGGACAAATGGCGTAGTCGCACCCACTGTGGTCAAAGAAACAATGTCAGTATTTTTTCTTCAACTTCAAGATGTGAAAATACACAAGCAGTTTATTTCACAGATTTTACCCTCTCTCCTCCCAGCCTGTGCTGTACTTGTGGCGTCCCTATCCCTCCCAACCCAGCCAACATGTGCGTGGCCTGTCTGCGTACACAGGTAGACATCTCGGAGGGAATCCCCAAACAGGTCACAGTGCACTTCTGCAAGCAGTGTGAACGGTACTGAACTGTATGATACATAGAGTACTTTTTTTTTTTTTTTTTTTTTCAAAAAACACACACTGTACAAAAGCATGAAGTGTGAGAAATGTGTCTGCCTCCTTTGGTAGGTACTTGCAGCCTCCAGCCACCTGGGTGCAGTGTGCTCTGGAGTCCAGGGAGCTGCTGGCCCTTTGCCTGAAAAAACTTAAAGGATCTATGACCAAAGTAAGTGTGATTCTTACTAAACTACTACTATTGTAAAATTCAGGGGGTCTCATGTCTTCTCCTAATCTTGAGCTTCCCTGATTTTGATTTCAGTGTCAGCCTTTTAAAACATTATGAAGGAAATCATCATTTTAATTACATCTAATATTAACATTACATAATTAATCGTAGCATCTTATAATATAAAGCTACCTAATACATCAAGTTAAATCAACAAAAACTCAACATTATAATGTTCATGTTCATAGCATTGATCTCATGTCATGGATAATTAAAAGTCAAGGAGAATAATTTGAATCAGAGCTCCCGCTGCTTCATGGATTCAACAACACCTCTCTTCTCACAGGTGCGTCTTATTGATGCTGGCTTCCTGTGGACAGAACCACACTCCAAGAGGATTAAGATGAAACTGACCATCCAGAAAGAGGTAAGGATACAGAGAAGAAACGATAAGTGTGGGAGAGTGACATTCAAACTAACAGATTTAAACTGATTAGGGACCTGAAATTGGCAAGATGTTTGTCTTTCTTTTTATTTATGTTAGGTGTTAATTGGCAGCCAGGTTAGTTTGTGTTTTTGAATTGTTCTCATTTAAAAATTGCAATAATTTGAGTGTTTTGATTAACAACATATGAAAATAATAATGTCAAGGTGCATCACACACCTCCCATTACAAAGTACAGCAGACATAAAGTCTTGAGACAGACTCACCTGTTCTCAGTTCATTTAGATGTGTTTGAGAGAGGTGAGTGTAGCCAGTGGCTGTCATCTCATCTCCTTGACCTTAAGTGAGAACCTGAGCCCTGTGCTGCTCAGGGCCAACTCTTTTGTTTGTGCTGTTGAAGGGTCTTTATAACACTGCACACATATTCTCTAAAGGGTTCAGAGATGGAAACATGATCGAAGAATGTTGTTGTTTTTTTTCCCCCTGAAAGACTTTGCTTAGTGAATGTCTGTGTGCACAGTTTGCGCTGCTGCTTACAATGCCGTTTGAGCATATGGTGTAACTCGTTGCTGTCCTCTGCCTCTCCAGGTGATGAATGGTGCTATCCTACAGCAGGTGTTTGTGGTCGAGTTTGTCATCCAGTCCCAGATGTGTGACGACTGCCACCGTGTGGAGGCCAAGGACTTCTGGAAGGCCGTCGTTCAAGTCAGGCAGAAGGTAGTTGTCTGTGATCTAACGAAGTGTGTGTATATATAGATATTTATATTTTTGGTCATCTGCTGTTTTTACTGGACTTGTATGTTCACCTTTAAAGAATTTTAAATCCACCAATGCGTACATGCTATATGCCTAATTTTGGGAAATATTTATTGATTCGTTGAATCATTAATAACGGTTTTATTTTAGTAAGCTACAATTCAGTAAATCTGGTTGTCTAGGTAGAAAAGAGCCTGAAAAACTGCTCAAGCTTGAGGCTGAAAATATGCTTGTAAATAAATTATACTGGGTGTGACTCCATAATTGACTCCTATTTAAGTGTGTGGGGGATTTTTTTGGGTTGTTCTCATTTTTCCATTTAGATGCGCTCAATTTACTCTTCTCTCAATCCTGTTGTTTTTGTTTGTTTAAACTCTGTAACTTTGTAGGTTTAATGTAAAACAAATATAGAGGCCTAGTTATTCTGCAGCAAATATAACTCTAAAGTTTTGCTGCAGTGATATAGAGACAACAGACTTGCCACCTAAATTAAGCCAAGTTACTCTTGCTGATTATCAACTCAACACCGTCCACAGCTACTTAACAGCCACAATTACGTCTCTTCACTGGAAGGCATTTCCTGTGAAGCAGCTGTACAGGAAGTGTGAATAACAACATACTAAAAACTAAAGGTCTGCTTGTTCTCACTCGTTCCTCTGCAGCATTTTGCCACCAGAATGTATTTTCACAAACTACTTTTTTCAGAGAGAAAAAGTAGTTAGCCCCAGATAATGAAGGTCTTTACTTGAGTATTTTCCTGAGAGGTCAAAGGTGGCAACAGGTCAGGTCAGATGCTAGTCTGTTCATCCTCCTTTTACACCAATAAATGTTACAATAATTGAGACATGGGGTGGAAAGATTTGTTAGCCTGGGAACCAGACAAATCTGCTGAGCTCATGTTTTATTTGCTCTGGCAGAAACGTCTGGCCCCCTCTCATCCAGACAGATTTCTACCCGTCCTGGGCCGTGATGAGCCAATTACAACCGTTTATCCATATGCATGGGAACATACAGGGAGGGAGGGTAGCCATGCGGGGATACCATGCTGTGATTGGTGATGTTGCTAAATTCCATTAGAGTACCCAATTGGTTAATGTAGGACATATGACTGACAGTCTGCAGAGGTCCGTCCAACGCAACGCACCAGGCTGATCAAATATGAATCAAGATTCTGTTACTAAATTGCCTATTTCACACCTCAAATACTTTCTAAAAAGTAGTTTATTGTACTGTTTAGCTTTAATATGAGAAATTTTGTGACCAGCCCGCCATTTTTTTCTCCTTGAAAAGGGCAAAACACCGTCCAACTTACATGTGTGATTCTGCACTATGTGAGATGTTTTGTTGCTCTGATTGGTTGTAGGTCTATCCAGTAGCATCCAGAGACATTTTGGTCTTTGCCTGTTGATAACGCCCCTTGGAAATTCAAAATGAACTGAGTGGTTCCAGACTAATACGCCATGCCAGGCTAGAGATTTGTATGATAATGATTATGCTGATTTGTTTTTATGATTATGGTTTTTTTTTTTTCCCCCAGACTGTTCATAAAAAGACTTTCTACTACCTAGAACAGCTGATCCTCAAACACAAGCTCCATCAGAATTCCCTCAACATCAAAGAAATCCATGGTAGGTTTGTGGGACATGATTTCATATATTTAATTTTTTCAAGGTCACATCTTGGATTAAGAGAATTGCTGCAACAACTTCACAATAAGAACCATCTAAGAAAAAAAAAACACAGTAAATAAGCAAACACAGTAACTAAGAAAACGCGTGCAGATGCCGGCCTGAGAATCATCAAATTAGTACTAAAACCATTCACCCTATTAAAAAAAACTGCAGTTTAAGGCAAAAACATCTCAAGTATCTCAATAAATTACAAATGGACACATCTCACTTTACATGTTTACAAACAAGCACACAAATGGTAAAGAGGAACAGTTGTGTGTGCCTTGCTGTCCTTCACGAGCTGTCTGTTAATAACTGGTGAAGCACTCGGATAACTGCTGCTCTTCACATATGATAGTATGTATATCTTTAAAAAGCAGAGACCCGCTGTTTTCCACAGGGCTAAATTACACTGAAAAGTGGGAAACTTGTCTCATTCATCACCGCCGTAACTAATGTGGATTAGAACTAAGCAGAACATAATGACGTGTCAAGTGTTAATTACCTCTTCCCGTACCAGACGGCAAGCCATGCATGCATATCACTGGTGCCAATCAGTTCATACAGCTGGCCTGTGTGGGCCTCAGCGGGGCATGCGTCGTGCGCCTAATCATTGTGCTGTAATCAGAGCAGGCATTCCATACCAGATTCCAGCAATGCAAGCTCACTTCATACCCTATTTAGAGATGCTAACTGCTGCCTCATACACACACACACACACACACACACACACACACACACACACACACACACACACACACACACACAGGCACACATGCTGTGGGTTGAGTGAGCAGCGGCTCTCTGCACTCTAGGACTGTGAAGTGGAGTTTGGCTCTGGTAGTGTAATTTAAATCATGCCCATATCGCAGCAGGACTTAAAAGCTTTATGAAGGTTACAACATGTGGCTGCCATATTGTCTCCCGTCTTCATCCGCTCCAGTGTGTGTGTGTGTTTCTTGTGTTGCATGTGTTCTGCAGTATTGATGACCCATGAAGCATGTCAGTGATTAATTTATTGGTGAAGGATTTGATGGTACCTTTTTTTTTTTTTTCTTTTCTTTTCTCAGATGGGATTGATTTCTACTATGGCTCCAAGCAGCACGCTCAGAAGATGGTGGATTTCCTCCAGTGCACCGTGCCCTGCAGGTGAGCGATGCTTCAATCTGTGCTTATGAAAACATTGTTCTCATGAGGCTCAGTATTAGGCCAACATTACCCTCTTATTTATTTGGAACATAACCTTCAGAGCCTGCCCACTTTCAGTAGTTATATTTCCACCCAATAGTTCTGAAATTTATTAGCAAATGCAGCAATGTCACAAAAAATCATTAGCTTGATTCAAAATGTTGGTTGAAGTGAATAAATTGTCTTAATAAAAACTGGACAAACAAAGAATTTGACTGTTAATAACATAATTCATACTTTGATGTCATTTTAAATGAGTGTTTCTTTTGTTTTGCACATTATATTTTACTAAAAAAAACTGGATAGTAAAAACTCAAACATTATGTAATCAGTCACCTGGATGTGGAGATGGCATGTTTACATGACCTTCAACAGTTCAGATGTGTTAAACAATACATTACACTAGTCTTTTCATGTGTGTCTGAATGATGTCTGTGATAATGACAAATGTTTTCTTTTCATTTTTAAAGGTCAAAGACTTCCCAGCGTCTCATCTCTCATGACATCCACTCAAACACGTTCAACTATAAGAGCACCTTCTCTATCGAGATCGTACCTGTCTGCAAGGTTTGTTTTAAATTTTCTTGGGACTTTTGTTTCTCTTAATTGGAGCTGAGACACAACTGTATCTGCTCAGAGCTTCTCAGACAAGCCAGAACTGTTGATGTCCTTTCACAACATCACTAAAGCCTTCAATTTCAATTCAACTTCAATTTAGTAGTTTAGGAAAAATATTGGGTGTCAGACATTCTAGTGATATGCAGATGGCTCTCCGAAAGTCTCAAAACCAGACGTTATTGTCCTGACAGTGACCTGTTATTTTGTGTTCCTCAAAGAAACGACCAACCACTTTTAGGATAAATTAAGAACTATATTACTAGCTAACTCACATAAGGATATGTGGTAAAGCATAAGATAACAGATAAAAGAATGATAAGGCCTATAAATGATAAGAAAAATAAAGTAAAATAAAATAATTCAGCAAGAGTGGCTCAAAGTGTGTGTCTCGGATAAGGAATTACAACAGGAATTTCTATAAAGAAATTATCTTTTTAATTTTAAAGTTATTCAACGTCAACCCTTTATCCCAAACCCATTTCATAAAAAATCAGTTTGTCTATTAACATATCAAACATCAGCCTTCATATTAGCACTTCATGATGTCTAGACATCCAACCTTTTATTGATT
The DNA here is from genome assembly GCA_029490765.1 of Euthynnus affinis. Lineage (NCBI taxonomy): Eukaryota > Metazoa > Chordata > Actinopteri > Scombriformes > Scombridae > Euthynnus > Euthynnus affinis. The sequence goes on from CM055845.1 coordinate 14,092,338, forward strand.
CAACTTTCTCAAACCATACATGAAATTTTACATGAAAGTTTAATGCTATAGTGAAATTAAACAAAGTTAAGCAACACTTCCATGGTTAGATTAAACCTTCAGAAACATATTCAAATATAAATTCAACACAACTCTTACTTCATAATATAAACAAACTCTTCAAACATATTATTACATCAAAAAATTCATTCTTTCAATGCAACTACTTATCTAATTTAACTACTAAAATATGATTATCTATGAGGTTAATAGATCAGAAGTTGAACATTTAAGTGATTTTAAAATACATTTATATAGATACCAAACATTCATTAACTCCTTTTAATATCCCCTTAGTAGATAATCACACAACTATCAACATTATACCCTTTGTTGTATAATTACATGAAAAATAACATTACATAAATTACATAATAATTAGATGTATAATTTGCATGAAATTCGGGTTTTGCTCAGTTTTGCAGTGAGACAGGAATGTGAGTCAGAGCTTATGGCTCTGGTCTGGTAAGATAAGAAGCCCAAAAGAACGGCGTTCTCTGTCCATGTTTACTGAATTGTTGATCCTTTCTCCTGGTTCAAATGACCCCAGAGGTCAGTTATGCTTTTAGTTCAGGTCATAATTCAGTTATTGGTCAGAAATGGTTTCTTGGGAGGTCTGTTCAGTCTCTGTTTTGTCACAGTGTTTAAATTTTGGGGTAATGTCCTGCAAACAGACACTCACTTGGCAAGGAGGTAAGTTCGGGGTCCAGAGGTGAGGCATTCTCCATGTCTCTTAATTTGAAATTAAGGAAAGGCTGTTTTACCCATGAGTTATGAATCATCCAAGATGTCCTACTTATGCTTTGACATGAAAACTTAAATTGGGTGTAGAGATTTTTGGCAGAGGCATATCTTTGATTTTCAGTAGTTGCAAAATCCAATTTGACATTTAACACTAGTTTTGTGTTTTAAATGGCAATACACACATTTTTGTGGGGTTTTTTTTCATAGCCCGGTTAAATGACAAGGGCACCAAACAGTGTAAAAGCCACTGACATATTCAATAAGCAAATTAATATCAACAGATATCAAGATTTTAATCAGATTTTTATCTGTCAACTTGCAAATCTTAGCTCCCATTTTCATTTTTAAACTAGAAAGATATAATCCAGACACACTTGTTATCTCAGCTTTAAGATAACAAGACCTTTCTTTGGGAAACAAGAACAGTAAGATACATTTTGTACTTTTTTTTTTTTAACTTACCATAGCAAGTCAGCAGTCTTTTTACTTTCTCAACAAGCTCACTTTGACCCTGAGTTGTCTTGTTGCCAGGACAACGTAGTGTGCCTCTCACCACGACTGGCGCAGAGCCTGGGGAACATGGGCCAAGTGTGTGTGTGCATCCGTGTCACCAGCACTATCCACCTCATCGATCCCAACACCCTGCAGAGTGAGTATCTCCACTGACAGTGTCCTGTTGAGTTTTACCAGGTCCAGTTGCTTAGTTGTATTCAGCAAATAAAAAAGCACAGATACTCCTTGATTCAATAATATGAGCTCTATGTGTAGGCACTGTGAAAGACCTAGTGTACAGACCTAGAGAATTCCAAAAGCTGTCTATGCTGAAAGGATAGATGAATAATCAATTAGTGGATCGACAGAAAAATGCAACAGATCCAGACAATTAAAAGGCTGGAACCAGTGAATTTACCGCTTGATGAGTGACTTTAACAATCAGTTTAGAGTATTAAAATAGATGCACATTCATTTTCTCTTGATAGAGTAATTCATTAATTGACAAATCATTTCAACTATGCACTTTATTATGGTCTTTTTCATTATTCTACTGTTTAGTAATCATTGCTGCAGAAGGAGCATATTTATGCATTTGTGTCTTGAGTGTTTATCAAAAAACATCAAAAGCATTTCCTGTATGTTACCATGGTGACACTCATTTCTTGGTTAAACCCTTCAGTGATGCACTAAGCTGACCTCAGTCTGCAGACCACATGTTTATCACAGATGTCTAACTCAACAGCTCCCAGTCACAGCACAGCTACAGACGCACTCACAAAAAGAAGAAAAACATATTTTTAGTTTACGTTAAGCATGCTGTCACAGCCAAGTTGGCTTATTTGGATGCATTTTTAATCAATACACGTATGGTGACAATTAGTGATGATGTGTTTCCTCTCTTCCTGGTGTAATCACTAATTACTTGAGAGGCATTGGCGCTCCTCAACAGAATTCTGACATCTTGGAAGCAGCACACACGTTTTTAATTACTCTTCAAAGACTAGGCTATTTTTGCTGCAGAAAGTTTTGGAGCTGGCTGAATATCAGAAACAGCCTCGAGGCAGAGCTCTGTTAGGCAGATTTAGGATTCAGTTGGCAATTAATTTGACTATTAAATATATTTTTATTGCTGTTTGTCTGCTTGTGTTTGATTTATTTGCTATATGGGCAGAAACACATCACTCCTGTCTGCATTTGGTTTATTTTTTTAATATGTAGAGTTAGAAAAACACACTGATAGACAAGTCTGATTCATATTACCTCAGTACCCATACAGCTTTTTGATGAATGAGCTGAGAATGTGTTGAGGTTTGACTTTTTAAGGAATTCAAAAAATATTTAAACTTTGCATCAGGAGTGATTTATTTCTTTAAAAAGTCGTGTGTGAAATGTGTTCTAGCTATCGAATGAATATCTAATGAAGTAGAATGAAAAGGTAAATTATAATTCACTTTGTCCGCTCTGCTGTTAGTAATAAATGTAAAACTCTAACTCACCAGTTGCTGAGGTGGATGGGAACACATACTGGCGTAACTCCTTCAACAGTCTCTGTAACCCACGGCAACTGGAGGAGTTCATCGTTATGGACATTGACATCATCAGAGACCAGAAGCTGGGTGCTGGAGCCGGCATGAGGTCCAATAAGGTGAGCGTGTGTCTGTTGTTGCAGAACAGATTGCATTATGGCGGAACATTGCTCTTCTCTTGGAAGTAAAATCAATAGTGAACCATTACATTATTCCTGAACCTGTATGCGGGATTCAAGCCAAAACAACAGAAACACACTGGGGGTGTTTGTTTTGATGGCACAGGGAATGAGGTTTGTAGGGACATTGGACTCTCTCTTCTGTCTGAATGCTGCATTATTATCGATGTAACTGTCAGAACAAATTGGAGGGAAAGAACAAGAGTAATGTTGTTACAATGGCTTGAAAGTAAATTTCTATTCTGTGTGTGTGTGTGTGTGTGTGTTACAGCACACCCTGGCTGAGGTGTGGGTTCAGAAAACATCAGAGATGGACACTAGTCAGCAGTATCACTGCCGCACATTCCTGGGCCACCTGCTTAATATAGGAGACCTGGTTCTCGGGTGAGTGTGGAGGAGGCACAAGGATTTGAGATGTTGGTCAGATTGGCAGTAAAATAAAGACGGATGAGTTTTGCATTTAATGGCACATTTACTTTTCCCCCTACAGGTTTGACTTTGCCAATTCCAACATCAATGATGAGTACCTGAATAAGATGAACCCTCACCACATTCCTGATGTGGTAAGACTAAACTACACTTCACTGATTGATCATAAACTAGCACTTCATACTCATACTATATATCCCACAGTAATCACTGTCGACTTGACACTGACCTCTAGTGGAGACATGAAATACTGATTATTCTATATCTATTTTGTTTTCTGATAGAATCATGTAATAAAAATTGTAGGAATCTGTTGTAGTGCATTTAATTTGTACAATGAAAATGTGGACTATCTAAGGTGCTGATCAAGAAGAGCTACGACCGCACGAGGAGGATTAAGCGCAGGAACTGGAAACTGCAGGAGATGGCCAGAGACCGAGATGGCATGGACACAGATGACGAGAGGTAGAAGAGTGCTTGTACAATTCTCGTGAAGTGATTTGCCAGATGTCTTGTGAAGGTTTCTTATTGTCAACAGATTCCATGAAAACACTGAAACCAACAATGCATCAGTCCGTCTCTCAATACTTTCCAACTTCCTTACCTATTAGATCTACCTGAAGATGGGAATCTTATAAATGGGTCAGGAATTTATTCTCAAAAGAAGACTAAATCATTTTCTAAAGCACCTGGGCACTGTAGATTATAGATATCACCGCAGAGATAGCAAATGCTACTGAAACAGGAATAAGGAGTGCATTTGTCGGAGACTATTTTCAGCCATGTTTATTACATCCAGTACTTGTTGATCTATTGAGTATTCCAGGCAACACGACAGTGTATGTGGGATGGATTAAAAATAAACTTCAGCGCCTGTGTTTGTGGTAATGAAGGAATATGTCACCCAGTGAAACAGTGTGACTCGCTAATGTGATTTTTAAATAGTTTTTGGGCAACAATGGACATCTGTGACACAAAGGAATCATCTATATCAATGTAACCAATTAATTGTTGGTTTTGGTCTTTTTAATGGGATTTGTTGTTTGGAATATCTTGTATTCAGTTGCATGAAATCTCTTATGAATGTAAACATATGCTTAGAAAATGATGAGGTGCATAAATTTATAATGTCTTGTGTTAAAAAAAAACGTTAAATAACAACAGTTTTATCCTTAAATGCATTTTTAGGCTATGACGGATTCTTTAAAGTTTGTTTTCTCCACAAATGTACTTGGTACAGAAAATAAGGAAAAACACTTACGGTATCTGGAGCGGTGATTAAAGGCATGACTAATGACATTGTTTTGATTAGTTGGTGAATGGTTTGAAAGTGCGCCAAGAATCTGAAATGTCGTACCACATGGGTTTTCCTTTAACTTGCTTTTTTGTCCTCAGACAATACCAGGACTTCCTGGAGGACCTGGAGGAGGATGAGGCTCTGAGGAAGAATGTTAACATCTACAGAGGTGAGCAGCTGGACACAGCAGAGTTTCTGTTGATATATTTGCTGTATGTTTCCATTGTTGCAACTGAAATAGTCTACGAGCTACGGCTAATTTACTGTTAATGGCTGCTTAAGCTGCTGATAGATGTAGTGGCACATAGTTTATTATAGATGAGAGAACATGTATTAGATGGCAGAATAGAGGTTGATTCTTTTTTTGTGTAAATACTTTAATTTCAGATGCAACAAAGATCCCAGTGGAGAGTGACACCGATGACGACGGAGCACCGCGTATCTCCCTGATGGAGATGATGGAGGAGCTCAGCCTCTCAGATGCCACAGGAGGAGAGGGTGCTGACATGATGACAGACTAGCCAGTTGCCATTCTGCCTGTGTGATACTGACAGCTGATCTGTCAAATGCAAGTCCACTGATGATACAGTGATAGTTACAGAGCTGAGGCATCTGATTTTGAACTGATAGCAGATTGAGGACTGATTGAACTATTGACAGATAATTTTTCATACTGAAAAATAACAGTTTTTGTGACTGGTGTAGTGACTCATTACAGTTAAAGCTGCAAAACTGTGCAGTATAACAGTGCAACTTAACAAATAAGTTTCCCCTGAGAAACCGGATTTATTTACCTTGTTCACCTCTTCTCAGTGGACTTTTTCTCTCCATACTGGGCTTACAAAATTAACATTTTCACCTATCACTAAAGTACTCTTCTCTCCTTTGTCATGTAAAGTTTTGAAGTGATATAGAAATGGTGTGCTTCTGCTGCACAATATCAAAATAAATATTTGTCCTATGCACACTTTTCATATATATTTTCTACTTGGCGTTGAAAAAGACAGTTTGTTGTCAAGTGTTCTGTTGGAGACGTCCACCAGAGGGAGCTCAGAGACACTTAGAAAGAGGAAGTAATGTATTCAAACAGCAACACATAAAGTAAGTGGAGTCAAACCCCTTAATGGTGTCATTTGGTTACTGTGGGCAATATTCAAATACAGACTCAGCTGCAGGGCCTTGTCCGGCCAGAGTGTGCTGTCTGTGCTTTGATAAGGGCTAAAGTTTAAGATTCGAATAAGGATAAAGGATGTTCTGAATAACAGTAATGTCCTGAGATGATCTGGAGTGATGTGCAATGTCTGCTGTAAACTGTCCCCCACCTAGAGTGCTCTATATTCACAAAACTACATTTGACAGTTGGACACTTAACACATAGAAATGCCCTTCAAAACACATGGTACCTCACTAGATAACTGACAAGTGAGGGGCATTTCAACTAGTAACAATTTATTAATTCATCCTGTAATGACAGTAATAGTTAGCGCAGTACTTTCAAGTGTTATGTAGATCTGTTATCTGATAGTCTAATAGTAGTCTAATTTTTAAGCATTTAGATATTTTGTCATTATAAGAAAGCAAATTAAAACACTAATGTAAAAATTGAAAGCACAACATAAACTGTTAGAGGGAATATGAAAAAAAAAATTCTGGAAGTCTGAAAAGTTTTGAAAATTTGAAAAGATAATCAAATAATTTTCTTTCTTTTTGTAGGTAGCCGCATATAGGTGCTGCTGTCACTGGTAATTTTGTAGGGCTGCAGTATAATGTATAAAATGCCAAGACATTGTACATTATGTACATCTTTTGAACAATTTTGTGGAACAAGTGAAGAGAAGCTATTGTGAGACATTTTGCCTTTTAAAAGACTTCTTTTAAAATTCATATCAAATTGAATATCAGATAATTTAATATACCCCGATGATGATTTGGAGAATGTAACACCATGAAATCGTTTCAGGCACAATCTTTGTTGCTCTGCTGTGTAAACCTAAGGATATGCAGCTTTGTGTAATCTAACACACCAGAGGAATGTGTGTATCAGGATGTTTTAGCCTGTGTGACATTCATCTCACATTCTAACCTGAAGAAGGAGGAGGGCGTCCAGTTTTGTTTTTCACAAACCTGAGCTGGTTGTTAATGGTAATCAGATCTACTTGGGAAAGTGAATGGAGTGTGTATATGTTTGTGTGTGTGCAGGTGGGTGCGGCAACAGTGTAGAAAGGGGGGTTCTCCTTTTTTTTTTATCAACCTCCTGTTGCCCTGATTTTCTCACCATATTTGCATGTGCACAAACTGAACCCTTGTGACCCACATGTTTTGCCTCTGGCACCTCATTACCTGGAATTTCTAGTATTACAGACTCACTTTCCAGGTATTAGAAGACACGTGGTATGTTGTTGGATCTTTGATTCACAGCAACACCTGAGGCTATGTGTATTTTCTATGACAAATCTGTTGCAAGAGCGGTTAAATATTCACAAAGTTGATAATTGTGTTCTGGCATTCATCCTCATTCATCTGCAGAGCTTTTGATGCTAACAAAGCTGCAGAGTGTATCCATGCGTAACTGGTGTGCCACAGCAGCACTGCCCGTGTTTACACATCAATAATGCAAAGTGTTGTGGAGTGTAAGAACTGAGCTGGTCAGCAAACTCCTGGCAGATAGGAGATAAGATTTCCTAACTGTACGTCTGATTGCCCCAAAACAAAGAGACACCTTCTTGAAGCTTATACTTGAATTTCTCTTTCAGGGGTGTTTAGGGCTGAGCGTTTTTCTCCTTGTGTCTGTGGTTGGTTATTAACTTTTCCTATTTGATTCTGCAGTGACTAGATGTCTAAAACCAGGTGTTGAAGGCTCCCTTCAGATATTCACATTTAGTCCAGAAAACCTTTTCTCAGTCCTGTTTAGGCAGGGACTTTGAAGAGAAGAAAGCTTATGTTAATACTTTTCTGAATATATATTCTTAGGCTTTTGGCATTTTTCCAAGACAAACTGAGCCACAGCTGCTGTTAGAGTTGGTCAATTCTGTGGTTACTGGTGCGTAATATGTCATGGTTTCAGCACCTGATTATAGTCACACACCTCATTCCTCTGATTTCAATTTCTATTCTTTATTATACAGAACCAATTATCAGCCACCAAAATGTTGACGCCCATAGACTAAATGTATAAGGACAAAAGACAGTGTAGATAGATGTCGGACAAGATATGTGCACATTTCTTAAAAATGGCCAAAGGTTTACAAGCATACTAGGAGAACACTAGTCCTAAATGTTGCATGCACAGATGTGATCTCACTTTTGCAGCCTTCTCATGAAAGAGGGTCCGTGAGATTGATTTTTTTCCCCTTAAATCTTAAGTTTACCAAAGGCTTGGGTAAAAAGAAGCAGGACTGTTAGTGAATGGATTATGAGCTATGAACTGGGAAGATACTGCAGCTTAATATATAGAGCACGTTAGAAATAATTTTATGTGCAGTGTATCATTTTTGACCATAACCTTTCATTTCCATATATTAAATCATATAAACTAAAGTATCCTAGGCTGCGGTATAAGTGCATACCAGTGTGATGTCTGTGCTGTTTCGGCTTGTTTTCCCATCCTGTGCAGCAGAGCAGCGGTGCTGCTGGCTGCCTACGTCAGAGGTGGTACTGCGGCGCAGTGTCGGGCTGCAGCATGGTGGGGCTGATGCGCAGGAGGATGCGACACACGGACTGAAGAAAGTTTAAAGATGCTGCACAAAGCAGTGGACTTCACGGGGCTGCAACCAAGACATCGAATCCTCCTTTGCCTCTGATGCGAGGATTGTTTTCTTTTGGCTGCCTGGACACACACATACACACACCGGCCTGTGTGTTACGGTCACTCCACCTGCATGATCTGTGAACCAGGTGAGTCGGGAGTGTAAACACGAGTAGTGGGTGTGGTGTCATTCTCATAGTCTGTGACCCACTACATATAGGCCAGTCGCAAACTGGTGCGACAGCTTTTCGTTTACACAAAGCAGCACAGAAGCAGCGGGACGCGGGCTGTTGTCTTTGGCTTGTCCTGTATAATAATCCGTCATTAGTAGAAAATATCCAAGAGATCTGACGTCGGCTGCTGAGGTGAGTCATATGGATTCTGTTATAGCAACAGGATTCAGGCTACATTAGGTGCTCAAGAGCTGCTATATCCCCTCTAATATTCTGCTTATTAAAAAATAGTAATATGACAGCTAAGTGATGAAATATATCATTTATATTTGCAAGTCCTTAATAATCACCAATTTAAATTGAACAACCTTTGCCGTGGTACTTCTGTGTGTCAAGCCTGTTAATTGAGGCATTTATCAAGTACTTTAATTATTATAAGAGACTGAATAGAATACCATTATTGAAAGCTACTTAATGTATATTTTTATGTAGTACCAACAACAACAAGTTTGTTGTTTTTATTTAGGTGCTATTAAGGAAGTTAATTTGTTTGTATCCTGTTCACAGTAGCTGCACTATATGCTGAAAACGGACATGGCTTGTATTTACCATTCTCTCTACTTAAAAAGTATATTCTAGACAGCCAGGTGAGTGTAAACCTGTAGCACACCTGTTGGTCCCGCCCCCTGCCTGTGTAGCAGGATCTGTTAATGCCTGCGGCTATATGAACCTTGCTTGAAATAAACACAGCGATTTTATCTCATATTTGGGGAAAAAACGGTTACACTTAGTGCAAACAGCATTAACCGAGGCAAACTTTAAAACAACTGTACGTTATTTTATCCATATGTAGACTAAGGTGCATGTTTTTTTGTTTGTTTGTTTTTTGGCCTGTGCTGTATGTTCTGTAGTTGTGGAAAACAATTGCTCATTACTTTCCTCACACAGCATAAACTCATTTGTAAGTATCCCATGTGTAATATGTGTATCAAGTAACTCTGCCAAGAAAATAAGGGAGGAATGTTTTTGGTGTTCTGCTGCATGTGGGACCCCTGGGTTTAATTTCTCTGCATTTCTCCACCCACACAACTAATGCCTATAAGACCTTGAGCTCCCATATGGCCTGTTGATTGCCCCCTCAGGGCTCCTCTTTGGGTTTTGAGGGGCTAGAGGAGCGCTCCTAATTCCCCCTCACACCTCCTTATTAATAAACACAGCCACAAGGGGGTCGTTTTTTCCATTGTGGTTACACAATTGTCCCTGGGTTAATGGCAAACAGGAGACAGCATATATTTGTCTGTGTTTGGAGCATCAGTCTTCATGATTACATATGATACATGATGAGAGCACTATGAAATATTCTTTTCTGCATATTGGTAGTCAACTTGTTTCCATAGAGAGTAAATTCCTCTTGTTCAGGGTGTTTCCTCCTTTTATTTACCTAGTAAAATACAGGTTGTGAGTAACTGAACTGTACCTAAGAACAACTTGAGTATTACCATTTTATGTTATTTTTTTACTTCTACTCCACTACATTTCAGAAACATCAGTAAACATCAGACCTTTAACTCCTCTACATTTATTTGACATTGTACATTGTAATTACATTGTAATTACTGTTACTTTCTGTTCATTTCTAGGTTTTACATACAAAATGTATGACAAGCTTATAAAATATGATGGATTGCTATAAATTAAACAATGCAACCAGTATATAAAGTCATATACAATAGCTTAAATTGACAAGCCACTACATTAAAATGCTGATCAGTAATAATAATCCAATAACATTAAGAGAAGTAATTCTCCTTTGACTTTTGATACTTTAAGCACACTTTGTTATTATTACTTCTCAACTACAGTCAAAGTCACTCAAAGACTTTTTTTTTTTTTACCTTGAGGTGTTGCTACTTTTACTTAAGTTAATATTCTGAATACATTTTCCACCACTGCAAGTAAAGTAACAATCATGACTCAGATGTTTTTGAATCATTATTAAACTGTAGACTGTGCAGTGTCCTAAGAGGTGTCTCCCTGACCTTTACCACAATTTCTTTACCCTCATTATATGTAAGCATTTCTCTGTCTTTCTCTCAGCCCGCAGGATGAACTTCAAGAACTTGAGGGAGTACGTGGCCTGGCTGTACTACCAGTACCTACTCATCACAGGCATCTATGTCCTGGAGCCGTGGGAAAAGTCCATCTTTAACTCCATCCTCTTCTCCGCCATCGCCATGGTGATCTACACCTCATATGTCTTTGTGCCCATTCACATACGCCTGGCTCTGGAGTTTTTCTCTGGCATCTGCGGCGGACAGCCTGAGAGCACCATGGCACTCATGAACTAAAAGAAAGCAGAGAATATGGAGGAAAGGATTAGTCCACAAATCATTTTCTATAATTCACCTCTGTAGCTCTTGGAGCATCTTGAGCCTCTCTTAACACCACATTAATCCTGAACCTGTCAGTCACCTCAGCCAATCCTAATCAAGACTGAAAACATGAAAGGAATGTTCTGGAAATCAGAGCCTTACTATCTTCTTTACATCCCAAACCCTCTGGCCTTACCCCACGGTATTAGACACACGACTGTACATTACTTTCACACCCTCACTGTGAAACGTCTTGTGAAATGTTGTTTGTCCTTTTTGTTTTTTTGAATTCTTCTTACCCTATGTTCTGTGTGAGTGCATATCACCTATGGGTTTTGCATGATAGGATCATACATGGGTAGTAGATTTGCATGCTTGTCTCTACAAAATACTACTAGACACTCTTCCTTCTGTCATACCACAGTTTTTATGTCTTTGTTTATCTGCTGTATCTGTGACAACATGTTATCACTGATTGTGAAGCGCTCCTAGATAAAGAGGGAGTTAGTAGTCATCCCAACATATTTGGCATGCAATTAATGGTTGATTTATGGTTTTGTATCAGAACCACTATCACCTTTTTTAGTTGCCTTTATGCACTGTAACACTAACTGACAGGGTACATTGCACATTTCATGAAGCCATTGTGTAACTGATCTACAAAGAGAGAGCTAAAAAGCTAAAGCTATGCAATGAATCTATAAGCATCACGATCAGGGATCTGTCAGTTGTTGGAATGTTTGTCCTTACGCCTACATTTGCCGATTTCCTTGTCAAAGTGAGGAATAAACTGCAATAATGGCATGGATGTGTGCCGAGCCCTCTCTTTATCTCCAGTGTTTTAACTGTTGGTATGTCAGGAAGGTGTGCTCAGTATGACCAAATATTGACAAAACACACCTTTGTGTGTGAGGCTTGGCTTTGTTAATGACGTTGCATTAAATTAATCAACAGCCTCTGAACTCAAAGCAGAACTGTTTGCTTTCACATGCAAAAATGCAGAGACACTGCAGTCAAATTGGCCTGAATGAAAAGCAAAGCCTGACTGGCCAACCAAAAACACTGTCTTCCTGGTAGTTGAGCATTGAGCATTGCTTTTAGTTGTGTGTTCAAGATCATCTTTGATTTTTGTGCTTTGGGTCAAGGGCTCGCTGATTACAGTCTAAACATGGTCTCTATGTTAACCTTATTTATATGGAGTTATATATTTATACACACTGGTAAATGCTTGGCTGGTTACAATGTCAATTACCAAACTGTTTTGATTATTTATATCTGTATTCTCTTGTGGCCATAAATAACACGTACTATAAGTTGTTCTTTATGTTTTACTCTGGCTGAAAGTGCTTTTATATTGTTTTCAGTTTGTCATTTCATTTTGCAATAGTCCGAGACATTTCTGTACCATGAACGAGGAGCTCTTTAAGAAGCTTTAAGACAGACATCTCTGTTTCCACCAAATGATTATTATTATTTATATATGATAGTAACACATCACTGCAATATTCAGGAAATAAAGACATCTGAAGATAAGTCTTTCTCATCCAAGTTTGGTTTTTGATTTGAATGTATGCTGATAAAACATGCAGAAAGCTTTGCACGCCTCACATAAAGTAACTGAGCAGCAAATACAAACAGAGCAGTCAGTTTGAAATGGAAGAACAAGTGAAATAAAAGCTTGGGTGGCACATTTCTCACACAATGGACTGTAACACATTAAGAGAATTCACACAATAAGAGGCAGAGTCACCAAACCAGTTCTCCCCAGACAGTGCAAGAATGAATGGCCAGGGGCTTCACCTTCCCCGCTCTAGACACTGTCCAACATCTCCATGCCTACAAGCTCTGCAGGGTCCACCCTCATTATTGGCACAGACACAGTTTAAACCAATGGAAAACACAACAGGATTTTAAAGGCTTACTGGTAGAACAGTGTAAAATTTATGGTGCTGAAATTAAATTTGCACTGCAAATTTCCTGCAATATTATTAACATGGATGATGGGTGAGGGAGCAGGAAATTGTTTTGGTTATCAGTTTGGCTGCAGTAGAGGGAACAGTCAGATAATTATGTTTATGCCTTGTAATTGGACACCTCCATCTTGGTGTTTTTCCCCAGGATGTTGGAACACAATGGCTGCAACAGCATATGTTTCCAGCGTCCACCCCAAAACGCATCCCAAAATATTACTGAAGCCCTTTCCTTTCCTTTCCTTTCCTCTCATTTCCTTTCCTTTCCTCTCATTTCCTTTCCTTTCCTCTCATTTCCTTTCCTTTCCTCTCATTTCCTTTCCTTTCTCTCATTTCCTTTCCTTTCTCTCATTTCCTTTTCCTTTTCCTTTCCTCTCCTCACTTTATTGTAGTTTCTTCTTCTTTCCTTTCCTTTATCTGCACTTCCTTTCCTTTCCTCTCCTCTTCAATACAACCTCCACCCCAAAAATAAGACATATTCTTATGATATTCTACATAGTGCACAGTTTTAGGACTGAAGTCTATGTCCCACGTTTTTGTATCCCACGAAGGAAGAGGTCAGAGGTTATCTCCTTAATGACAAGGTGTAAACAAAGCAATCTACAGACACAAACGCTCTCAACACACTCAGTGGGGTGGTGGTGTATTGTTTCTGTCATGTTTACATGTGGCCTGTGACTGTTTCTCTCAAAGAAAACTTGGGGAAACTCTTAGCAACTGTCAGGTACACAAACAGAGGGGTACGTGACAACGAAAAACACACATGTGCACACCAACACTAACAACACAAACAACCACCACTCATCACCAGGTTTCAGTTTACAAGGAAACCCCAGAAAGTGTTCAAATATTAATATTATTGCCAACACACGCACGCACGCACACACACACACACACACACACACACGTGTGCCATTACAATGAATGTCTTCATGGTAATAACCTAAGGCTATTGTTTAACCACGGACTACAAATACACACACACACACACACACACACAACTGATTTACAGTGTGTATGTGATCTATGTAGTAATTTGTTAATATGAGGTGATATATTTATTTTTTTACTAGTAAATAAGTGGTTGGTAATGTATTTTCATTTCCAGTTTCTTTCATTCATCTTCACTTTTGTAAAACTTTGTTTCATTTTTTTGTACTGTACTGTATGATAGCAACATGTCACTGCAATGTTCATAAAATAAGGAAATAAAGACAAACACAACAGCTGTTTTCTTGTTTTTTTTTTTTCACTTTGTTGCGTCTACTGTTTGATATAAGTGTGTGTACATAGTGTCCACGACTGTAGGAAATATGTATTTATACTTACTGTAAACATAATAATCTAGCAGGTTTTAAGGGCCATGTTCAGAGATACATAAAACATATTATATTACAGTTACACATACACATTATATTGATAATTGCAGTAGAAATAGTGAATGTCACTATCATTTAATGACAGCACAGCCTTCATAAACTGCTTGTACTTGAACATGCTTGTAGCTATTGTCACTACATACCATACACTACAGTATCTTGAGACATCTGATGTTTTATTTAGTGTAAAAATCAATGAATTTTACAGCCTTCATTGAGAGTTAGTCATAAATCAGTATACTTTAAAGATGTCAGATGGATTCACGTTGTGCAGGTGTTTTTTTTTTTTTTTTGGTGTCTCACATGACCAATTAATGTATTGCACTTGAGTGTGTGAGTCATTGTGAAACAACATTTTGCAGTGATTTTTGAGTTACTTCAAAAGAGAGCGCACGTGCACACGAGAGAGAGAGAGAGCGAGAGAGAGAGAGAGAGAGAGAGAGAGAGAGAGAGAGAGAGAGTGAGAGAAGAATAGACACTACCCTGCTATTATAACATATTATAGTGTCATTCAACAGGCTTCTTATGAGGGAACATTGTTAGCTCTGCTGTGTGTGTGTGTGTGTGTGTGTTTGCATGTGTCTCTCTCTGTTGTTATGTAGTGTAGTGTTTCAGGCTGAGCCTTGGTTCAACACACTCTTTTAACTGTCTCTTCTTTTAATGAGTCAGATGTGTACATGGAAAAAGTCAGGAGGTCATCTCCAAAAAGTTGAATTCACACTGGGTATAAAATTGCGTTTTTCCCCCTATAAAACAAAAATTCAGGAACACTTTGTGAGCTAACACGCCTTGTAAATATTCTTCAATCATTTTCTTTCTTTACTTGTTGGAAACTCATTTTGAACTAAAACAAGGTTTTAAACACATTGTTGTCCACTCATCCACTGAGCAAACAATTAGCATAGATCAGATTAGACAATCATGTGGTAACATCACATCCACAACAGAAATCAGGTACACAATCACATTATTATGGTTTGAAGATAAGTTATGTTGTAATGTCTACTGCATGTTAACACCAGATTTCTTTCTAGACTGATCTCTGCCCAATCAGACAGGGCTTGAACTGTGGTGTTCAGAGTCATTGTGCAATTATTGCCATACTCTGTTGATCGAAGATGGAAGAGGAATTCACCTCAAGACACAACTCCCAGTTTTAAGAATATATAAATTATCAATAAGTCAATATGAGCTTAGGAGTGGCTGACCTGATAAAAACACAAGACCAGCAAGGTATGAAAACATAGCTGGAGCCAAACCCTGATGCAGTCAATGGACACATGACAACATGTTTTATAACACACGGGAGTGTTCCTACATGTACTTGTGAGTGCAATGTTAATATTATATTACTGGATATTGTAAATAGTATATAGGCTTTAAAGGACCAGTGTTTAGACTTTAGTGGCATCTAGTGGTGGGGTTGCAGATTGCAACCAACTGAGTAACCCTTCCCTCACCCTCCCCTTCTAAGAATGTAGGAGAACCTAAAGTGGCTGTGAAAAACCTGAAACGTCCTCTCAAGAACCAGTGTTTCACATGTTCATTCTGGGCAACTGTAGGAACATGGAAGTGCAACATGTCGGGTCCCATGCAAGAAGCACCCATTCTAAGGTAATGAAAACATAATGATTCTTATTTCCAGGTGTTTCTACACTAATTAAAACATAGTTATGAATATTATAGTCCATTTCTGCCAAGTCTGTTTTGCTAGAACTTTTGCATGAACGGATACACATGCATTTTCATTTGTGTCTGATCAAATATGTGGTAACAATCACAAAAGTAATTCAAGCTCTGCAACTATAAAGAGCCCACAAGTCTGCCACCAAGTGGTCTAGTAGAGAAACTATCTTTTGTATATTGCAGTACAGGAACAATAACAATCAACTTATTCTTTGCACAATAAAAAAAGGTGTCAATGACATTGGTGTCTTGTAAAAAGGGAAATCTTCCTGCATGAAATGTGTGCAAGCTGCTGTGAAGGAATGTTTGACAAGGTACCAAGAACTTTACTGTGAAACACACAAGGGATAAAGTTAGTCAGAGTTTTGTAATGTTTTTCCAGCAGACACCAAGCCTGCCTGATCTTCACAGGGCTCTGTTGGGAGAGCTACACTGATCACCAGGAATTAGTTCACTAAATCCGAGAGGTGTGAAAGATGAAGGCGTCCTTTATTGTGTTCCTCTATCTAGGAGTTGTTGTTGTTGTTAATTTGGGGGAATTTATAACCTTTATTTAATCAGATCATCTCATTAAAATCAAACTCTCTTTTATAAGAGGGACCTGAGTACTGCAGAGGGACAGAAAACAAACATAAGCAGGCATAACAAAAGGACACAGATATACAAAACAAATAGCCAGACAGAAATCACATGCTGCATTAGGAACAATCACAAGAATCATTAGACACATAAGGGTAGTTAGTATATTAGGTATGGGACCCTCATTTGGGAATGTAGGTACTGTAGAAGGTAAGGAAGATATCATGAGGCTGCTGGGGGAGTTGTAGGTTATGTGGCATTAGAGGAAGTGCTATAAATTGTGAAGAAGGAGAGGAGGAACATGTAGGTGGTAAACCATCCATTCATGAGCCACATTCTGCAATATATACAATATACAATATATATGCAATATACTCTCATTTCTTGCAAGTAGTTCCTGTTTTCTGGAGACACAACTCAGTGTAAGAAAGCATTCAAGACGCTTGTAGAGAGCAGATAATGATCCCAAAACTCTGCTATGATCTGCCCTTTGATTTGTCCAACCACCAAGTTGATCCATCAGGCCAGTGGCCAGTCACCTGTGAATTAAGTTTACTGAGAAAATGTAACACCTGCACCTAACAAACAAGGCATTCAGCTACTATTAAGTTGCTCTTTATAGAAATAGTTTGACATTTTGGGAAATGCTTATTTACTTTTTTACTGAGGGTTACATGAGATGATTGGCACCACTGTTAGGTTTGTCAGTTAAATATGAAGCTGGAGTGACAGTTAGTTTATCTCAACATAACATAGCATAAGGGCCTTGTTTTTGTTACCTTCAGACAGGGCCGGAATAGCTGACTGACCTCCTGCTGTTTCTGGTTGTTGTGCTAAGCTAAGCTAACTGGCTGTTAGCTGTAGCCTTATGACACTCCTGCACAGCTGAACAATGACCTGGATAATGTTAGCATCATACAGGGATATGAATAACCCTGTTTCTTATGTCCCATATCAAATCCTGAACATGATTAAAATCAGAATAAGACAAAATAGGGGCTATTTAAAGGTACTAATTGACACACTATATCATGTTGATGATATAAAACAGACCAGATGTTTTCTTATAACTGTATACCATAGGCCCATAATGAAGAGATTTGAGAGTGGTATCAGTCTTCTCATCAAGCTGTCAGCAAGAAAGTCAATAAACATATTTCCATAAAATGTCAGAACACTTCTTTAAACTATGATGTATGTAGGCAAGAAAATAAATCCCACATATTTCCTTTAAATAGGAAACACCAACACCAAATGATATCACATATTCTGCACAAATACAATATCAGTCCATGTGATTAAAATCTGGTTTGTGCAAAATCCATTTAGCAATAATGACTTTTGCAATAACTAAAACTGCTTTTCTTTTGTGGAAAATGGGATCATGCTGTTTCCTAACACCAGATCAAGTGTGGCAGGAGAAAGTGTTTTTGTACTCTGTCTGATTACATGAGATGTGTCTTCACTGCCAGCACTTCTCTTGCCAAAGTCATTAGTGGCTAATTCTGTGGGATCTAGATTTTCTTTGATAAGATCCCACAGTAAAGAAAAAAAAAACAATTTTTGGCCTTACTAGTGCTGGTGAGCACAGCAGGAGAATAATCATAAATTGAGCAGGTGGTTGTTGTAAACAAGTCTATCTTATTGTTTCACTCTCACCCTGTCTAACTCACTCTATACACATTCACTGCAGCTTCAAGATCTCCTTTACATGAATAGGGTTAATGTAAGGCAATACACCTCCCTCCATCCATCCAAGTCGTCTTTGGTCCTCTCCCTGCTCTGCTGCACCCTCAGAGTAAGTTAACTCTTCCTTATCCGTCACTCCATAGTCCATGTGGATGGAGGCTGAGGGCAGGGTTGGTGCCAGTGTTAAATGAACGGACAGGTGAGAGGTGCCTGAGTCCTCTGTGACCAGCTGGGCACTGTAAGCTGTTGTGTGTTGTCTGAATGGGGCTGAGAGACAAAGGGGGTTGAGGTCGGGCATGGATAACCCCAGAGGAACCCCCCCCTCTCTCTCAGGACTCAGCTGCATATCTTACACTCCATCTGTTTGTCCTTTATGGAGGGGCAAATCAGGGACAATTCACCTGAGCTACTGGGAAGGAGAGAGAAGAAGAAGAGCATGTAAATGGAGGTGAGGAGATGAAGAAAAGTGTGTGTGAGAAGGGAAGATCAAAATGGTTTACGTAAACATAAGGTAGTAGTAACATAACGATTTAGTAGCTCCATCCTCATCCCTTCATCTCACCATCACCCCTCTCCATTTCCCAAATTTCATTTCCCTTCTTCCTGCTCACTCATAGCTTGTCATAGATCCCTCTGAGGACGTGAGGTCTTTGACAACTCAGGCATGTCCACTGCTCAAACATTCATTGTCACTGGCAAGTCGAGAGTTTCGACTCGACAGCTACCAGAAAATCACTTTTCCACAAAAATCCAATGCTATCTCGTTACACTGTAAGAATGAATCATTGTCCTGCCACACAGTATGAATCATAGTAAGCAAATGTACCTGCCAGGAGTCTCTCATGTGCAGAAAGTCGGTCACAGTGATCAGGTAAGCATTGCAACTGCACTGATTTAAGGAAGATAAGCATGTGCCTTTGACGAACAGCTCAGGTTTAGCAACTGCTGAGTGAGGAGATTATCAGTGCTCTTTAGGCTAAAGCTTTCTTCTGGATGTTCACCAAGTGCCAGAAGATTGTTAACACTGAGCTCCCAGTGCTGCTGCGTGCCAGTTTACGGATTTAATAGTAAGTCATTTAAAATTAACTGAAGATACATCCCACTGTCAACTTCCAAATTCCGTAAAAGACCTCTAAAATGGTTTCCACTTTGTCATCTGTAGCTACATGCAGAATGCTTTCCAAACCTCCACTTGAAAAAAGGCCGTTGTAGTGCTCTGGCCTCTGTCACAGAACCCTCTTTGCTTGGCTTTGTCCCACTGTAAGAGCAAGGTTGTTGGTTGGATGTTGGAGGAATGCCTCCATATCGGGTGACCCATTGCCCCACGGCCTTTGCTCCTTGCCTAACTTGCAGTGAGGGAATGCTCCTGGCGGGTGCTGTATCCCATGTCACAAAAGCACCTTTCTACACAACAGGGGTACAGAGAATGGGCCACAGCACAGTGGTTCTCCTTGGTTCAGCTCCAGCCTGCCGTAGTTGGATTTCAGACCTCCCCCTGTGCTTCCAGCAAAGACCCTCATTGGTGGGGAAGTTCTTTCGCCCAAGCCTGGCAGAGATATCAGAGAGACCTGGAGCTCCTTGGTGTTGCCTCCAAGCCACCGCTAGAGAGGATAAATGACCATACCACTTATGCATAACTGGGTGAGTCTTTGTTAAATTATATATAATCAATACAGAGAGTTGCATGACAGCATGGGAGGTAACCTGCTAAAACCATTAGTTTATATGTAATAAATGCTATATCTAACTTGAGAAGCATACTGTATTTAAACACCCAAGAAGAAACAGGTTTTCATTCCATTTAATCAATTAATTTACTCATAAACAACGATGAAATCAGCTTTCAGTGGACTGTAGACATACTGGGTCATGATGGTACATGACTGAAAACAACGTTGCTCCAACCTGAGATTAGCAGCATAGGAAATATACAAGAGGAAACAGAGAAACAGAGAAAATGAAGCAGAAATAGGAATGGTGAGAATAAGATTGGGAATGATTGCAGACGAGAGGAGAGATGTCATCACTCATCACATCTATATGAGTGATTTACAACAGTGGACTGTTTAACTTCTACAGTAGAGGGAAAATGACAAACAGGAGACGTGTCATGTGTAAACTTATCTGTTCTCAGATCCCTGTTAACTATGAGGATTATCTCCTGTCAGTTGACCCTTATGGCTGTAGTTGTGCTCACTGTGGTGTCCTGCACTGAAGCTAAGACTACACAAAAGCCCAAGTACCAGTACACCAAGAAGCCTGTCTCTCAGGTCACCATGCACAGCCCTGTGACCACCAGCATGCCCAAGACCCTCAAGATAGTGGCCAGTCCAAATCCAGTGGAGCAAAACCCACTACCTGCCACAGAGAGGAGCACCTACCCCAGTCATGTCTTCCAACAGTACTACACAGAGAGCACTGAGTCCCCTGGTGTTGGCCCCGAGAACTACACTCTGGATTACAATGAGTGTTACTTCAACTTCTGTGAGTGCTGTCCACCTGAGAGAGGCCCTAGAGGTCTGAAGGGAGAAAGAGGTCTGGCAGGTAAAACAGCTAAAAAATGCTATAGATCTAATTAAATAACTTGTTTGTCTGTGTGTTTGATTTCAGCCTTTTGAACTTCATTTACATTTCCTTATCTAGGGCCACCAGGTGAAAGAGGCTTTACAGGAGCAGCTGGTTTACCTGGACCACCAGGCCTGAGTGGTCCTATGGGGTTAAAAGGAGACAAAGGTGAGCATAATATAGTTAAACACAACTAAAGGTGCCAACATCTAGAGTCCCTCCTCCTATCTGCAAGGGCAACAACTCCTGCCCCCATCCCATCCCTCGCTTGAATCTCTTTCCTTGCTATTTTGTAGATTAAGCTTAACTTTAAAGTGCAGCTGTTTTTTGAAAACAGACCCTAAACATCAGTATTTTGTTCATGCTGGAGATGTAAAGAGAATTAATAACTCTCCTAAAGCCTCCTGGAACAGCAGATCCACTCCTCTGCAAGGATGTCACACTAAATACTGTAGCATACTGTACAATATATTATTGGAAACTATCAAGAGAAAGCAGGTCCAATTTTGTCCAAGTAGCAGTGGTCTGCTAGATGTCAAACTAAATTGAATTGCCTAACTAACGTTGATGTAGGTTTCATGTATCCTAAGTATGTATTATGTAGTTGGAAATAAATAAAATATAACAAAAATAAACTGTAGATCAGACTCAATATGAGCAAGTACTTAGTATGAAATATTAACACTCCAGGCTGAACTGATGGTGTGGTCACAAGTGTGCTATGTTGCCCCTGTAAACACACCCAATAGTGATGTCACAAGGTCTTGGAGTGCACTTCTACATCACTGCAGCAAGGTGAGAGGTTAAACCACTGGAGGTTACCAAAAACAAGAATTTCAGGGTGGTGATACACCCTGAGGTTCTGACAGGACCATTTCCACCTTCACATTATGTGCTCAGCTGTTGACATGCTATTCTATCTGTGAGGATAATACATAGACATTTACGACTGAAAAAAATCTGAGTGTACTAACTTTAACACATCAGGACCAAATTAACATGATCATAACATCCCTTCATTTGGCTGAACCCTGTTACTTTCCTATGAGAAATGTTAAAAGTCTCTTCAAATCGATCACCAAAAAGACCACTTGGGCTCCTGAGCCTGTACCTGGTAGGCCTGTTCTGTAATCATCCATCATCATACAGTATATTGTTCTTCTTCACCTACTAGCTCTAGTAAGAGCAAATATTTTAATATCTGATGTTTGATATTGTTAATTGAATAAAAGCTGTATTATGTCGATTTCTTAGGGGATAAAGGTGACAGAGGAAACAGTGGGATAGCTGGGCCACCAGGAGGACCAGGGAAACCAGGACAGAAAGGTACGGAAATGGTGCTGACTTATTCAGGTGCTTGTTATATTATTTTATTTTGTTTTCATGGTTCTCACACTTTGTACCTTACTCTGCAGGTGATGTTGGTTCAAAAGGGGGGAAAGGTGAAATAGGGTTGCAAGGTGTCAAAGGTAATCGTGGGGAGAAAGGTGAACCTGGCCAGAATGGGACTGCTGGTGAGAAAGGAGAACCAGGAAAAGAGGGGCCAGCTGGACCTCCAGGAGTGGCTGTAGAGCTAGGCCCTAAGGGAGATAAGGGGGATAAAGGGGAGTGTGGCACATTCGGGGAGAGAGGACAGAAAGGTGAGCGTGGGGATTCTGGGCCTCCTGGCATCCCAGGAGGGATGGGAATTCCAGGAATAAATGGTAAGCATGGTTCCCCTGGTCCTGTAGGTGTAAGAGGGGATCCAGGACTTCCTGGACCACAGGGAGAACCAGGAGTGAGAGGGTCTCAGGGACCACAAGGTGTAAGAGGGATGCTTGGGCCAAAAGGGGATAGAGGTTACCCTGGGATGAGAGGGGAGCGGGGCTTTCGTGGGTTCAAAGGAGCTAAGGGATCAGGCGTTCCCCAGAAGCGTTCAGCCTTCAGTGTAGGTATCTCTCCAAGAAAGTCTTTCCCTCCTTCTGGTTTCCCAATCCGCTTTGACAAAGTCTTCTACAATGAAGAGAACCACTTCAACATCACATCCCACAGCTTTACATGTGTCCACGCTGGGGTTTACGTTTTCTCCTTCCACATTACTGTGCGCAATCAGCCACTTCGAGCCACGCTGGTGGTGAACGGGTCACGGCGGGTAAGGACGCGGGACTCCCTGTATGGCCAAGACATCGACCAGGCATCTACTCTGGTGGTGCTGCGGCTGGCGGTGGGTGATCAGGTGTGGATGGAGACGTTCAGAGACTGGAATGGGGCATATGCCAGCAGCGAGGATGACAGCATTTTCTCTGGATTTCTGCTTTACTCAGACAAGGTCTGATACTCACAAATGTAACTGGAAATATCCTCATCTACTGGGCTGTTATACATATCTGTGAAAAGGCCAAATCCTGGTGGTGTTACACTATACTGCTACTCCCGAACTCTTCCAGAACTGTACTCTATGCTTCAGTGCAACTAGTCTGAGAACTAAAGGACTGGCAATATCATGTTTATTATATTATCACCTTGCAAGAATTTAAATTTTTTTGCCTGGTACCCTGATATAATTAGCCTTTAACCCTTAAAACTAACAGCTCTGAACTATTTATTAATGGTCAAAATAGTTCAATTATACCGTCAGATAAACACTATGACCCCATGTCACGCTTACCTTGCTGTTTGTCTGATCTAAAAACATTCATATCACATCCTCATGCTATTATGCTGTCTGTTTTGTGATTTTGTTTCTTGCACTCTCACTCCTTCCGTCACAACAACACTGTTGTTGATGACCTAGGCTATCTCTATGTAACTACAAACATAGAAATATACGATGTATGTCTTTAGTATTCAGAAGTTATCTATGACCTTTAAGTGTATTCTTACTGTAAATCTGACGAGAAAGACATTACTCTTCTGCAGTGGAAAAATATAATATCCACTGTCATATCATTATACAAATACTTCTATTCTTTGAAAGCATCATTGCTGTACAATATAGTTGTAAGAAGAGATTGTGTTCACTGAAAATAAAATCCAGTAGTACATACCATTTATGGAATGTTTTATTTCCTTCAAGCAAAATGACATTAGTTATTATCCTCAACAGTATTGATAAAGTTAGTTTTCCATAGATGAGATCATTAAGTTGATACCTTATAATCTGTTATATTAATGTTATACAAAGAATCACATATACAAGTGTGCAATTGCAGCCCATTGGCCCTGTATGATTGAAATCAGATAGAGAAAGATGACACATTATTTTCACATATTATTACCCAGATTGGATGATTAGTTTTGGTTTGTAATGTATGATAACTTTTCACTCTAGGACAGTGTCTGGAAAGTCCCCAGACATGTCGCCAGACTCTTCAGATATATCGACAAGCTCTGGGGTTTGTGTGATGCAGTGAACTGTAGATAGCAGAGTGCTTGGTGCCGGCTGTGAAGGCTTCAGAGGAGGATCTGAGGATTGGGTGTGCTCCTCTGTGGGCCGAATAAAAGTAGGAGTTGCACTGGATTGTTGAGGGGTGGGCCAGGCTGCTGTGGGCTCAGCTGCAGGAAGCAGGGAAAGGTCTGGGGCTGGGATTGGGAGAGCTAAAATCCATGGGTCTCTGGGATGAAGAGTTGGAGACATTGTCTCTGGTCCTATTGAGTCAGAGACAAGTTGACCTCAGAAGTTGCACAAATGCTGTGCTGTGTTTCACATTTTTGGCAATTGAGGAAGGAGTGATGATGGAATTGAAAGACTGACAGGGGATTCAACTTTTAAGTCAGTTTAGTAAACAGCAGGTTACATTTACTCTGAAGTACCTGTCTCTTGTCCAAAGCTTTTGGGCTCACTCAGCTTAGAGATGCCCAACTCGGGCACCTTGGCCTTGCAGCTGTACTGGCCTGGGGTCCGTTGCACTAGATCATGGTTCTCAGAGGTTGATGTTCCTAGTCTTTGGTTATTCTTGTAGAAATAGTAGTGTACTGGAGGGGCAGGAGCACGGGCGTGGTATTGGTGATGGCAAATGAGCTTAATCATATTTACTGGTATCAGCTTATCATCAGCAACAATCTCCAAACCTGGCTGCGTTAGAATCTCTGAGAAAGAGCCAAAGAAGAGAAAACATTGCTGAGACGTTGGAATTTTAAAAAATAATTTCTGATTTCTTTTATGTGGTCAATTTTTCATTGGCATTTAACCATAAATATATAGGGCTGGGGTTACAAGGTTGATAGACCAAAAAAAAGTAAATATAATCAAAAATGTCCATGCACTAACCAAAATAAGAGAAAAATCTAGAAATAAGAGCATTTGCAACTCCATACCCAGTGCTGTTGTATATTGGTAATTTATTAGGCTTGGAATAACTTGTGCTTAACCCTACTTAACATATATTGTGTAATCAAAACCAAACTCAGCAAATGTAACCCAGCATGTAAACTCACCTGAGACCTGCACTTCAGTGTCAGCTGAAATTACAGAGCGTGTACGTCTGTCTATATCCCAGGATGCCCTACAGCAATACAGTCCTTTGTCCTTGAGGGTCAAGTTGGTCAAGTTGAAATGTGGGTTCAGGCCGCTTTGTCTCTTAACTTCAACACCATCTCTGTACAGGATCACCTCTTTAAGCTGGGGGTCGGCTCGGACGCGACACATCATTGTCAAGGTGTCTCCAACAAGGGCAAGACGAGGCGGGACCTTCAGAATAGCCCACCCTCCTGAACAAAGAGCACAGTGGAGGAAGTTAGATTCAAATATTGATGAGGTAAAACAATAGCAGCATGTTTGAGGTCTGTCTTGCTTTCGAAAATGAAACACAAATAGCACCATACAGTCCCAAAAACAAGCTTAGGGAAGGAAGACTTTCTGTGTTTTCAAATTTTCAATTTGAAAATTAGGAGATGCAGAAGTAGGAAGAGGAAATTTGTGGCCTGACATGAGGACCAGAAGAGTTTCTGTTGATATTGGCATGGTCTTACCATCTACGTTTATCTCTACAGGCAGACTTTGGAGGGTGTGTATGTCTCCCACCACTGTGTCCCTCACTCCTTGGCAGTAAAATTTTCCACTCTCTCTAACGCTGGCTTTCCACAGAGTGAAGGTCTCCATATTCTGTGAGAGCAGCTCAGATCCTCTGAACCACTGGAAAGTCCAGGTGGACTTGTGGTCATCAGGAACGCTGCATCTCAACCGGACGCTTTCCCCAGAGAAGATCCTCGAATCTCCTGACTCTATCTCCACAACAGCTCTAAATGGGGCCACAGGGAGAGCTACAGAGACAAACATAGATTATCCCTAAACAATCAAAACCATTTAATATCCAGTGACAACATGAAGTGGCTGCTGGTTTGATATTTGTACATTTCAACTGTATATTTCCACTATTTTTATTAGGAAACGTTTACAAAATCTCATAATGTTTACACTGTGAAACTGAATCCCTTAATTCTTTACCCCAAAACTCCATAAAATAAATTGATGAATTGAAATAAATTTTGGTATATTTAATGGATTAGGGTTTTTAAGGTGTAAATTCCCCTTAAAATTGTACAAAAGCATGAAAATCTCCCCTTAATGTATAGCTTTAAAAGCTTTAATTTTCTAATTAAAGGGAAAATTCAGGGTTGGTTTTCAAGGCCCATTCATGTACCATTCATTGACCCATTTTAAGAAGAAGACGAAAATACTGATCAATTGATAATGAAGGCATTTTCAACTTAGAAACCCTAAATAACTTAGACTTAAATAAACTTAATAACTTGTCTTTATAAATTAATGGACAACTTAAGGTATTTCTGTCTACCATACTAAACCAATTAATGTTTTCAGGGGTAAATTAATGAGTAATTAATGGCATTTTAAGAGATTCATGTTTCACAGTGTCATCTGAAACTAACATCTTGATATTCTTGATATATGATGGCAAATGTTAACATATGTTGTTTTACAGAAAATCTAGAATTTAATATAAGAATATTTGGTACATACCCTGAGGTACTGCCAGCTGTGGTAGTATTGAAAGAACTGAAATAGGACAAATATTTAAGAATGAATGACAAATTACAGTAGATAACAATATTACCAAAACACAAATTTGTGAGATGCTGTGAAAAAACTGAGGAAAACTCACCAAGGAGGGCGATGACCGCGTCCATTGTGTGTTTGTGAGAAGCCGAGACTGAAGGTGGCTTTTATTTCTGTTGAAGAGGGAAGTGAAAATGGTGGTTTTCAGACCTTCGACACACAGTACATCCTCTTTTCCACAAATAACACCCTCTTTCTCACATTTCCGCCATAAGTTTACTTTTCATGTAACTGCATATTTTCATGGAAATGGAGGGGCTTTTATATGAAGAAAGAATGAGTGGCATTACTGTATAAAGGACCATCATCTTTTGTTATGGAAGTTATGTACATTTTGTTATATATATATATAGTATTGACATGGCAACATGGCCCTATTAGAGGTACAGTATGTCTCAATCCTGGAAAATGTATAACCTGGAAAATACAAAGGAAATAAAAGTGACATCCTCTTTTTAGAGTTCAGTTTCAGCAGAAATGTACCCATATACACCCAAGAGCGTTCTGTATATTTTTTCACCCATGCCCCTAAAGCAGCCTGAGTCTGCCACTGCCTGCGAGAGTAATATAGGGAAATACAACAAATGACAAAATACAAAATAAATCCTTATTTTATACTTTTTAAACTTAGTGAGGTGGGGAACACTTTTGATGTTAAATAAACTCAATTTTTAAAACAAATTGTATGAAATTGAACTATATTTATTTACACTTGAAGCCTCCAGTGTACATACACCGAGAAGACTTCAGTGAAAGAGGAGACATCTTCTGCCCAGTAGATAAACTTTAAAAATGAACAATATTTGCATATTCATCGATACTGAAATTTTCAATGAAGGAGAAGGAATAGATGGAATTGTAAGGTTTTAAAACATATGAGACACATATTATAATTCCAAGCAGAGTATATTTTATTTATCTTACATGTCTGGAGAGGATCTTTAATAATTTGACAAACTGTTGGCCTGCAAGAGCCCAGTGTTTAAAAAATAGTAAGTATGAGCACCATCACCACAGCATGTATATGAAGGGAAAAGGTTAATGAATTTCTGGCATTTTGTGGTTTTGTTAATATCCTCTGGTTTTCCCCAACATGATACAAAACTGCAGAAGTACTTAAATTCTCATCAACTCTTTATTTAATCCCAACTTGCACAATCTACTCGTGCAGTCATGTGAAACTACATGCTTAACAGGAACTGCACACGAGTGCACGCGCATTTTCAATTTTTATTAATCATCGTCACACACCCACAGATGCAAATAAACCAATACTGCCCCAATAAGTTACGTTTAAATAAAAGACAGCATCAAGTTACTTTCTCCCATGTGATACAATAGCAAACCTATAAGGTTACAAAGATGATGTTTGAAACTTTTTAAAATACCTGATAAATGGCTTCCGCATACAGTGCAATATGTAATTATTCAAGCTATTAAGTTTGCATTAAAAGCCTTTTCTCAAATTAAACTTGTACAGCAAAACACACACCGACTATACTTGTTGCAAATATGAATAAAAAATAAGATTCAGTTCTAGCAACATATGGGAATATTAGCTCATGAGGCAAAGGGGAATAAATGTGCCTTTCACCTTTTTTCATACATACAACTCTCCCCAAACATTTGACTGCCAAATACATAAGACAGCTGAAACATGCCTGTGGTAACAGTCCACAACACTATTCTCAAAGTATCTTTTCATCTCAAGTACACCAATTATCCTTCATTAAATCAGAATTAAGATCTTTAAAATCAAACAAAAGTGCTTCAAAATAAGTTAAACTGATTACATTGATTCTTCTGCACTGGTAAAACAGGCCTTAAGGAGTGATTTCATATCTTCATCTTTGTCTTCTTTCTACTAATCTAACAGCAACAAAGAATTAATTCACCTAAAAACTTTTTTTTTTCTTTTTTTTGATGGGCCGTGCTTATTAAGAGTCCCTCTTGAGAGGATAATTGAGTAGATGAAAGCTTTCATCACTTCCTATTCAGTCATTACAATTCATGTAATACATATTCAAGCAATGTTCAATGACAAGAGTACTACTGTAAATATTACAGGATTAATGTCTCCGATTGCATCCAGAGGAATTGATACCTGCCACTCTATAGAAAAATAAAATCACTTCTGTACATCCAGCTTATGACTGTAGTGAGAGGTCTGGCATGAGACAAGATGATACTCACACACAACTGGAGGACTTATGACTTATCAACATTAATGGAACATATCCATGCAACACACACACACACACACACACACTTCTCCCCAAGACAGGGAAATGCACAGTAAATATGACACATATCACGAGCATGAAGTGGAAAGTTATTTTAGTGGGAGGAAGTTAAGTTTCTGATCATTCAGCTTTCTCCATTTCCTTTGCCAAAACCATATTTTTACCGAAAGTTACGGCTGCTGTTTTCAGATGTTACTTGGGCTGTAAAGTTCTACCTGTCAACAAGACAATCAGACGCACACTCAAACACGCACACCTGGAGACATCACAACATAATGACAAAAACTTTTGTCTGAAAAGATGCGAATAACAGAAACATGTCTAAATATCACATCCAACCATTTATCCCATTTGCAAAAACAACAACTAAGATGATTAAGTACTGAGGTACTGAAGATGCCGTTGTGGGTGACCAACAGAGATGTTCGGGAAGAGCTCGGAGTGGAGCCACTGCTCCGTTCTATTAAAAGGAGCCAGGTGAGGTGGTTTGGGCATCTTATCAGGATGTCTCCTGGATGCCACTGTGTGGAAGGTTTCCCTGCATATCCCATTGGAGGAAGCAACAGTCGGAAAATGCTCTGAGGGGATTAGATTTCCCAAATAGTCTGGGAACACCTCTGGAGCTTCCAGAAAGTTCTGGAGGACATGGCGGGGGTTAAGGTCGTCTGCAGTAGCCTGTTTATCCTGAAACTGTACTGAAACTCAAACAGCAGCAGAAAGCACCGGATCTTTCTCTCTGCAGCCAGGACAAAATGTTTGGAGTGTACTTGCCGTTGTAGTGCTGACTCTGGGACTTTCTGTCTTATATAATCTGATGTTCAAGGAATAGTTTTATACTTAATCAGTTTTTTTTTATTTTTTATTAGACTTGGATGAGAAGATCGATACCACTCATGTCTCTCAATTTGTTTTGAAGCTACAGTTAGAAGGCAGTAAGTTTAGTTTAGCATAAAGACTGAAAATGGGTCAACAGCTTGCATGGCTCTGTTCAAAGGCAACAAAATCTCCCTACCAGCACCTCTAAAGCTCACTAATCTATACAAAAACCCAAGTGTAAAAAAAGAAAAGTTGTGGTTTTATGGGGCGTCAAAACCATTTCTTGCACAGTGACTTCATGAAGACTTATCACTGTGAGGTTACAAGTCAGTCAGCAGATACTATAAGATATAGCTGTGCAAGTGACCCCCCCCCCCTAAAAACTCCAACTTGCTGTTTTTAACTTGTATTTGTATACAAACAAGAACAAGATATAATGTGTTAATCAGTGAGTTTCAGGGGTGCTAGTGGGCTGATTTCATTACTGTCATGAAGAGCCAGGCTAGCTGATTTATGCTAAGCTAATTGCCTCTTGGCTCCAGCTTGATATTTAATTGCCATATATGAGTGTTGTATTGATCTTCTCATCTAACTCTCGGCAAGAAAGTGAATAAGTTTATTTCCCCAAATTCCAAATTATTGCTTTAATTCCAATGTTCAATTACTGTTCAGTGTAGTTTCAGGGCCTCTAGTTTTCTGCCGCTGTCCACAGCCTGGACCTGGACAATGGATGGAATAGAGATAGCTGTATGTGCATACGGACAGCAAAGTTTATCAGCCAGGAAAAGGGGGAGGGTGGAGTAAAGCATCTAGAGGGAATTTTTTTTAACTTAGGGCAGAGCTCTTCACATCAACCAGCAAACACTTGTGGCTGCAGTGGTGGAGGCAGGAGCTCATTCTCAACGTTATCAGAGTCGATTGCTGATGAAGATGCAGATGTCGCAGTAGCCGTGGTTGCGGTAGGGTTTTGTGTCTCTGGTGGGAAAGTCTGCAGAGCGCTCTGCACCGTCTGTTCCACTTCATCCGTCCAGTCGATGAGGTCGTTTTCTAGCTTGCGAGCCTTCTCCATGACACGTTCCTGCCTTTCCCCGAGCCCTGTTAGCATGTCCAGCCCTTTGTGGACCTGACTGAGAGCTGTGCTGCCTAGGGGACAGGAGGAAGCTCCAGCGGCCTGAGGCCAGTTGGGGGACGCCTGGCCGGACATGTAGAGCTCAAACTCCTCGGAGCTCAGGTTCAGAGACTGGCCGTCCAGCTTCTCAATGAAGGCCACTGCACAGCACTGGGGAGAGGACGCAGAGGGTCGTTAAAGGAAAAATTCACTTTAGAACAACCAACATATAGTCAGCAACATCAGATTTTCTTTTATTAATGTTTTGGTATTTTTTTCCTTTATTGGACAGCTGAGACAGACAGCAAATGAGGGGAGAGACCACTCGATCACCAGGACCCTTCCTCAAATTTCTAACTTTTAAAAGACCCTTTAATGGCAGTTGGAGTGGTGAATATACCCATCCACACAGACAAAAACTTGAAAATAAAGCAGCTGTTGACCAATCAGTAGATAGAAGAAGAGCAGACCAAAATCTGAAACATTTTTAAGACATAAAACACTAGTATTTAATCAAATTTAATGCTACTTTAAATGTTTCTGAGATTTTAAGACTTTCACATCTGGTGCACTCCAGGAGGTAATTTGTGACAAAGCTTTGTAGCTGACTTTTTTTTTGATTCTTCTGACTTCACTACCAGCGCAAATCAGCTGTTAGTTTTATGATGAGTGGAATGAACAATAACACTGAAACAAGAGGCTAATGTCATAGTGTATATTTGACCAATAATTTATGGAATGAAAGAATTAGAGGCAGATTCTATATGAGAGTTTCCTTATGTTTGTTCTTATTTTATTTTTAAATGCGTCTCCTTTTGTGTTTTGTCTGTAACTGTGCTTTTATTTGTGCTGCTGCCTGTCTTGGCCAGGTCTCCCTTCAAAAAGAGATTCTTAATCTCAATGGGAATCCTGGTTAAATAGAGGTTAAATAAAATAAAATATGAATATAAAAAGAAAACATGAGATATCACCACAAAATGGACCTAGTCATTAGAAAATAATGTAACATGGACTCCAATAATCCACAGTACATCCCAAGGTATATTTTTGATTTGTATATTCTAGTGCTTTAAATATTTTATGATGCATTTTCTTCCTTGAAAATGT
This sequence comes from Euthynnus affinis, assembly GCA_029490765.1. NCBI lineage: Eukaryota > Metazoa > Chordata > Actinopteri > Scombriformes > Scombridae > Euthynnus > Euthynnus affinis. Next base: position 14,124,534 of record CM055845.1, read on the forward strand.
GGATATATGGAAACTTAGAGACAAACACATATAAACCAGATACATGCATGCAAGTGTAACAGGATTGTTATAGATTGTTGTTTGTTGTTTGTAATTTATGTATTCATTCAGTATTTATTTTATTTGGCAAGCAAGTTATCTTGCCGTTTTTTCATTTTCATTATTTTCTTGGGAAACAGGTTAATATCCTATGTTTATCTATGCAAGGCTCCTTTTATGTGTTGAGCGCCCTCCTGTGGTGTTTAATATTGTGACCTGAATATGTCAGCTTGTCCTTTTTGCCACTGACAATCTCAGATGTGGGACTAGGAGCTGTGCTGTATATATGACCATCACCAGCCACATTGCTTTGTGTTTTTCGAACAGCTGTGCTGAGAAATAAATGTGCTGTGAACCTGAGAGAAGTCTTAGAGTCTCTTAAGTTTGCTGAGATTGAGCTGGTATAAAGGGGTTACACAAGCATGTAATAATTTCCTCACCAGGTTAGTGAAGTAGTAACCATCCTCTCCAGTCATGAGTCTGCTGGGGTTGCAGAAGCGGGTGATGTACTGGATGTTGGACTGAAGCCGTGGAGGGTTTGCCTTCAGCACAATGTAGATGAGTGTGGGGAGGAAGTCATCTGCAGACGCTGCCTCCTTCTTGCTGACTTTTATGGCATTGAAGATGTGCTTGCTGCAACGAGTGATGCACCCCAGCTTGTCCTTGGGTACACGCTTGGAATCCATTTCAATCACATCTGGAATGATGCAGAGATGGCACATTGTTCATCTGAAAAATCTTACTGGATCTCTATCATCAGGATTATGAGGTTATGTCCTGCTGTGGCATTCTGAAGAATAACGCAGCATGAGACTCACCTGTGATGGCTTTAACCACACTGTCAGACACTTCGGGGATCTCCTCGTCTACAGGAACACACAGCATCTCAATGGTGACCCAGTGCAAGGCTCTGTAAAAACAATCAGAATTTCAATCTAGGTAACTCAAATGTTGTCATATTACCCACAATTGTGTGTCATTGTCCTCTGAGGAAATTCAGGGAGATTAATGACTATTTAAGTAGTGTTTTCTGGCATTATTACAACTTTTGTGTACTAACCTGATTCTCTTCTGAATAGCCAGGTCTTTCTTCTCATCATCTGTGGTCTCAGGACAGAAGACTTCCTTGTAGAGACGAGTCATCATGTACTTCTCTACTTCATCCATAACGCTCTCTACGTGTTCTGATGAACCTAGACACAGGAGCACAAAGATTATATTGTATAAGGTTTGTGATGTTCAGACTCATCTGTCTATAGCTGATTCTTAATGAGTGCAAGAGTAAAGCAGTACCTTTGAACTGGGTCTGGAGGCGTTCTGAGAGGTTCTGGTAAAAGTCCTGTACACACTCTGACAGCTCGTCAACACCCATGTCCTGTAAGAAAGACCGGAAATAAATAATTATACTGGCAGATCTTTCTAATATTCTTATAGTTTTGTATATTAAAATTTGAACATTTATCTGTTCAAATGTGACAATTACTAGACAACGTTAAATGGATTAATAGTTCCTATTTAACACAGTGTAGATGTTTTTAGAAATACAAAGACTGAAGGCAGCAGATTTTCACATTTGACATTGATAACAAAAACTTGTCATTTAAGGCAACAAAACATCCGTCAGCATCTTATGAGGAAGCTTTCGAGGCTCTACCAGTTATATATTTAAATGTTAAAAGTTTAAGAAATTTGATAACGTCATGAAAAAAGCAAATGCTGCCTCCTTTCAACATTTGAGATGGAGTAATTATGCTTGTTTCATTCATGCAGACCCTTGATAAAAGTAATTAATCAGGACAGGTGGTAATGAAAGAGTAAAACAGGTAAACACTGGTGGAAATGATATGTAATGCGATCACAATGACTTTAAAAAAATAAATAATGCCATCAGTGTCACCTGCTTTGAGTAAAAACACAAAAAAATGCATTTTAGCAAAAATTAACAAGTTACAGTTATTCATATGCTATAATAACCTGGTTCCTAAAAACTCATTTCACCCTCCAACACACAAAAACATTGTGAGTAATCCATTGTAGCTCACCCGCTTATAGGCCATGCTCTCAGTGAAGGCCCGGCACTGTTTGAAGATCTCCCTGCCATACTTCAGAGGCTTGAGAAAATCAATGAACTCTCGTGTTGCGTGGTCAGTGTCCAAAGAGGAATGCCGGCTTGCTGATGAGCTGGGGCTCGGGCTGGACTGAGCATCAAAAGGAGAAGCATCTGGAAAAAGACATTTAATGTTATTTTAATCAAAGCTAATCACATTTTTTTCTCCTAATACAGTGCCTATAGAAAGTCATCATATGCTGTGAAAATCTTTACCTTTTGTCATATTACACCCTAGAAATTAAAATAAATTAAATATAACTTTTTTTAGTTGTGTGTACACAATATAACCATCATCATCAAAGCAAAAATAACATTTTAAAAAATTAAAAATTAATTAGTGATTAAGTGATCAGGCCCTTCGAGTATATCATTATTAATCAGGTGCAACCAATCAACTTCCAGATCAGGAGGCTAACTGTCTGCCACCTGATGTCAAGTAGTGATCTTGATTACTTCAAAATAAAACCAGCGATTCCACTACTAGAAGTGAATGGTACTGCAAAGAATTCATCCTGGTTGGAAAAGTGCTTTCAAATGGTCTCTGGGATAAAGTTGCAGGAAGGTACAAGTTAGGTGAAGGCTACAAAAAGTTTTCAAAGGCTTCAGTTATGTTTAAGAGTACTGTTCAGAAAGAAGTGGAAAGTGTATGGTACCACCAATGCCTTGCCTAGATCTGGCCATTTGCCCAAACTGGATGACATTGATCAGAGAGGCTACCAAGAGGCCAAAGGCAACTTTAAAGGACTTACAAGTCTTTACAGCTGGGACTGGTCAGTCTGCGCGTGTGACACAACCTCACAAGCTTTAAGCAAAGCTGGTTTAAATGACACGGTGGAAACAAAGGAGGCTTTTCTGAAAGCGTGCCTTACTTGGTCTTGTTCGTGCTATGCAAAATCAAACCTGGTAGATTCTGTTGCCGTATGGAAAATGGTTCTATGGGCAGATGAGACTGAGACTGAACTTTTTGGACTGAACTCCAAGCACATGTTTGGCGAAAACCAAACACAACCCACCACCCAAAACATACCACACCTACTGTGAAGTATGGTTTTGGCAACATTACATTGTGGTGACGTTTCTCTTTAGTGGGGACTGGGCAATTGGTCAGGATTAAAGGGAAAATGAAGGCTGCCAAGTACACAAATTTTTGGGGAAAACTTGCGTCCCTCTGTTAGACAGATGAAGATGGGCAAGTCATTCACCGTCCAACATCACAACGACCCTAAACATACCGCCAAAAGAGCAACACAGCGGCTTCAGGACGGAAAGGTGAATGTACTTGAGCGGCCAAGTCAGAGCCCTGACTTAAGTCTGATAGAACATCTATGGATGGACTTGAGGAGAGCAATTCACTGCTGCTCACAACAGAATTTGACTGAACTTGAACAATTCTGCAAGGAAGAATGGGAAATATTCCCCAACCTAGGTGTGCAAAGCTAGTAGAGACATATCCAAACAGATTAATGGCTGTAATTGCAGCAAAAGGTGGCTCTACAAAGTATTAAATCAGGGGAATGATGACTTTTCAAACCCTGTTGGTCTAAAACAGAACTGCCTAGAAAAGGTTTCTTTTTTTTTTTTTTTTTTTTTTTTTTTTTTTAAAATGGGTTTTGATTTCAGGCTATACGACAAATAAAGTAATAATTTCAAAAAGGGTATGATTATTTTGTACAAGCACCGTATGCCTTTGCCACATATTGTTGCTATGAGCTGCAGTCGAATAAACTCTTTTAAACAGACTGGGTTATAGCAACAAATCTAAGGAAGTGGTTGAACTGAAAAAACACACAGGTTATTGGGCTAATTTGGGAGACCACAGCCTGGTTTTGTCAGGTCACGTCATTTGTCTGGTCATATGTATCCAGTAACAAGTTGCCAAAGCCAGTTGCACAAAATGTGCAAAACAAGCCTATATTTAGCAAAATGAAAGCATCACTACTGCTTGATATCGACATAGTTCTCTCTTAACGCAAGAGCAGAAAAAAATACTTTTACAATTATAAATATTTGATGATAAATGACTAACATCTCTTGCAGTGCTTAAAATGATGTACCTTTTTTTGGCGGTGTTTTTGTGGAAGGAGTAAAAAACTTTGTGACGGTGTTGACCTTGCTGGACTTCTCCTTTGTTTTCCTTTCCTCAAACTTGCTGAAGGGTGTGATGGAAGGCTGTGGTTGGGCCCTCTGATTTCTACTTGCATATGCTTCTTCTTCCTCTCTTTGCAGCCTAGAATGAGAAAATGAAGCACTACTGTTAATAGTTGTCAGGTGGACAGATGGACAGGAGCTCAAGAAAAAGAAGATGAGGAGGTAAGAGAGCAAAAGCCATTGTGTAGAAATAAGAGTAATGTTACATCTGTCAATACAAAGACAGACAAACCTCTCAGCAAGTGCCCAGTCTTCTTGAATCTGTTTTTGTCTGTCCCGCTGATTTTCCTCTCGCCAGCACTTTGAGCACAGGCCCTGCCAGGCTGTATTGCCATAAAAACCACATCCTTTCTTGCAAAGCAGCTCGGATTGGTCCAGATGGATACCACGCCGCTGGCTCAACATCTCTCACCAAAGTTAGGAAGACTGCTTATTTAGGGAGGGGACAGAAGACAGAAAAAAAATAAAGACGGTGAGGTCGACAAGCACCGTAGTGACCAAAACGTTGTATTATTGTGTGTAAAAACAGGTCCTACTAGTCCTTTAATTTGCCTTTCAAGAATTAACAAAAACTTTCTGCATCGTTGAGTCGTAGCTGAGATCAATGTCACCACACGTCATTAATCAGGCCCAGCTACTTCAAAACTTTTAACCTGGGCCCGGACGAGTCTAATCTGATGTCTTTAATTATGTACAACACACAAGCAGCGAGTAATAACACACTGAAGAAGAGTCTCCAGCTTTGTTAGCATTAGCTCATGTCCAGCCGCTGCCTCTCACAATCCTGACCTCACAAAAGCTCAAACTGAATATCGTCTAAAATACAGTTTTGTCCCTTCGTTACGATAACTTTCTGTCATCCAAAAATATGGTTGTGTTGGTGTGGATAAGTATATTCTGACTGCAAAAGTTTGTTTTCACGCTTAAAAACAAACGCCAAATCAGCGAGCTAATCTGAGGCTACCTCCTAGTGTTTACTCGAGCTAATTACAGACCTAGCCTAGTCAGCTAAGCTAACTATCTAGCTAGATTAACGGCTTGTTAATGAAGATGCTCTATGTTTGGCGACGGGAATTTGGTGTTAACATACACTCTCATTCGCAGAGTCAACAAGCTATCGGATAATGCTGTCGTCGCTTCAGCTCCAGTCTGCTGAGGGTAGATGTTTACATTAGCCAAGCAGCTAGCTTCGCCCTACAGCCATTTTGTCTGTCAGTTCTTCTTCTTCTCTTTTTATAAATGTGTTACAAATTAATATAAATAGTATATCGCCAACTAGCGTTGCCGCAGTGCAATAGCTATATATATGTTACTTTATCAGAAACCATTGGCATTGTGAGGAAATAATAATGTTAATCATTCTTATTTGTAAATATTGATGTTAAGACCCTTTTCCATAGAAACGTGCACATTCCTATCATAGAAGACGATATAAACCATCCTTTTAAAAGCCAAACGTTTTAGATGCCCAATGTTGGTGGACTAATCCATTAATTTGATGTTTTTTGCAAGTGTATTAAACTGTTCAAAACTGTTAGCTGGATATGAATTAAGGTCAAAAGTTTGTTTTTGAACATAAGTGGTCATAGTGAAATAAGATGTGACCTACCGTACTGTGCAAAAGTTTTAAGCACTTTAGATGTTTACATTCCTATCCATTATGCAATACCACCAGGGAGGTGTCTCATCTCTCCCAACTTTATTCTGCAGCATGATAACAAACCAAAGCATACAGCCAGAGTCATAAACAACTATCCCCAGCAACAAGAAAAAAAAGGATTCCTGCAACAGATGGTTTGGCTCTGACACAGAGCCCTGATCATGGAGTCAGTCTGGGAGTACAAGCAGAGACAGAAGACATTGAAACAACCTAAATCCACAGAACTGTGACAATTTCTCCAAGATGCTTGGAACAACCAACCTGTCAAGTACCTTAAAAACTGTTTGCAAGTGTACCAAGGAGAATTGCTGCCATTTTAAAGGCAAAGTGTACTTGCACTAAATACTGATTTCATTTAGGTTTCTTCTTTTTACTGAACTTTGTATGAAGTTATTTGATAAATTCCAACCATTCATAGCATTATTTTTGAAAGCATCCTCCCTTTAGTGCCTGAAACTTTTGCCCAGTACTGTATGTCAAAAGGGTTAGGGTTAGGTGATGTTTATGATTGGTGTTGCAAAAGAAATGCAATGGACAGAATTGCACTTGTTTTTAAATTTTTTTTGTAAATACATAAAAAAATGTAAGCAAAGTAAACAAAAATGCCAATATATTACCATGAGCCATTTATGATATTTTATGATGTTAGAGATATGTAAAATGTAAGATGTAAATTGAATGTTTTTCTGAATATATCAAGGCTGTAAAAGTAAAGATTGTGCATTTTAATGCACAGTAGACAGTGTAGGATCTTGTGCTGTGTTGCGTATGTTGTATTGTATGTATTTGTGTTTGACTACTGTCTGTAGAGCCATCTTGAACCAACATGCACAATATCAGGACCCTGAAACTGAAGCAGCTAAATGGAATTCAGCCATCTTCTTCTACTGTGACATCTTACATTGTTTTCTGTTAATAATACCTAATCTTCTAATATTTCTTGTCTGGTTGTGAAGTTTGTGGATGGTGTCCTAAGAAGCTCCTGGATGACCTTACCATACATGTGATTTGTCATGGCGAATTGCCATTTTGGGGTGGAGCCATTTGGCAGCCACCTTACCTGGATTCAGTTTTAAACTTGCTCTAATTGGAACCTATGATGAAAGAGGCTTATATTATATGCATAATCCTTGTACTTTTCTACCAATACTGGCTTTTATTCAAAGAAATGAGTGTAAGACAACTGTGCTTGTCTAAAATGAACCAAAAAAACAAAGATTCTGGTATAATTTTGATTATCATAGCTCTGTGACAACAAATCATGCTTTCATTCATGAAGGTAATCTCATAGCCTAATTGTGCATTTATATTGCAGACAATGATTTTATTTTTTCAATTTTGCCTGAACTTAATATGTAAGAACTGTCTTTGGTAGTCTGAATGGCTAATATACTACATGAAGACATATCTTTTATGTAGCAATCTGAAATAGAGTCAGTATTATGACATTTTTTGGCAGGCAATTACAATCAGAAACAAAGAGAGAAGAACACTTACTGTAATATATTAATATATTTATTAATGTCATACATTGTACATACATTATATTATATATTGTACTATATATGTATTATATATGTCTCTCTCACTCACTCACTCTCTCTCTCACACACACACCTATTTAGGGACCTTACAGTCTGGTTCTTGAGTAATGAGTGGAAAGTCTCAGCAGTGGAAGAAGTACTTGGCACCTTTACCTAAGTAAAAGTAAGTATTTTTAGATAAATGTGCTCAAAGTATCCAAAGTAACTATGATTTGGAGAATGCCCCCTTTCATACTGTCACTTTATTATGGATATTACATTTTTGTTTGACTAGTTGTTGCATTAATGTGTAATCATTACTTTAATGTTGTAGCTGTAGCTATTTTAACTATTTTATACTCTAATTACATTTAATCTGTAACACTGCATTTTTCACATCCAGTATAACACATATGGGATATGTTTATACAGTCTATGATGGGAACATGTGAACATTTGATGTATTCACCACCTTTTTTTCTTTGTCAATGCACATTGTACATGCATATTTTATTAGTTTTGTATGTCACCTAAAATCTTAATCTGCAGAGCAGCTGTTAAAGAAATAAAGTGACAGAAGAACTGTTTCAAGTGCTACAAGTCCTGCATTCAACATTTTTTCTACTGAAGAAAAAAGACGTACAGAAGCATCACAAGAAAAATGTACTTAATATATTAAAGGTTATGGAGCAGAATGACTCCTGGAGTTATCTTCTTTTTCAATATTATATTGTTGGATCCTTGATAGTGATGCAGATAAACAGGGAGTAAAAAGTACAGCATTGCATCTGTTGTGTTTTTCATGGTTTTGTGAAACACATTGTATTGCATCTTTCTATATGAAATGTGCTGTATAAAAGTTTTACTCCACTTCTTTTTGGAGGCAAATAATAATAAAAGCACAATGTAGCAGAGAATGGAAATGTATTTAATACAGTAGCCTCAAAATCACACAAAAGCGCAGTGCTTGACTATTTACTACTGAGACTTCAAGAAAAAAAAACTATCTGGAAATAAAGAGGGTCCTGTCCGACTGGCATGGTGAGGGAGTAAGAAGACTCAAGGAAATTATAAAGACTCCTCCCCGAAACTAGTAACACATGACCGGACATTTCCAAACTTTTAGCCTACTCATACTACAGTACGCGCGGGAAGGAGTTTTGGTGTTAGAGTAAAACCATAGACTCGTTTAGCTTTAATCGGGACTATTGTATGATACGAGTTTTATGAGAAATGGCAGGTAAGATGATTTGTGCAATTGTGGATGTGTGTATAACTCAAGATAAAGTCGGCGGTAGTTTGATACATGCGATCAGCAAACGTGATCAGAAGTGATCTACAGGTATGGAGTCTGCAAGAAGTTTTTTTTTTTTAGTATTTCCTTTGTGTGAATCTAATATGAGCTATGCTGAGAATTACAAGAAAAGCATGCATAAAGTCAAGTTTAGCTTTGAACGGCTGCGTGGGCGTATCCGTACGATAGACTTGTTCATCACATCCGCCTCACTTTAAAACAGCAGAGTGCTTTTTTTCTTTTAGAAAGAAAACACTAGGGTTTGCATTTTTCCCAAAAGATGCATAAACAAGCTTTAGCCACAAGGACCCCATGTTTTTAGCTCAAAAACTATGTTTTCTTAAGATTAAATGGCAAAAACTATGACTACTCCCAAGAGATTAGATAAAATGAATGGTTTTACTTTTACTTCTACTGTACCCTGATTGAGAAACCAGTGTATAAAAAATATAAATTCATACAATGACAGACACATTTATTTTCGCCTCTTTCATAACCATCCTAAGAGGGAAACACTCAATGACCAAAACACAGACACTCTTTCCTGTAGTAGTGGGAAGTATCAATATACACTGTACATCCTACTTGTGTGCAATTTGGGGTACTTTACTCGAGTATTTCCATATTATGCAACATTATAGTTCTACTCCACCTACAATTCAGAGGTAAATATTGTACCTTTTACTCAAATACATTTATTCCGCAGCTATTATTAGCCTACTAACTAATCTGCAGATTAGGATTTTAATACAAAACAATGATCCGTTGGTATTATAGTTAAAAAAACCCAAAAGCATATAAAGCAACTTGACCCGTTTCTGAACTAAAATTGTGAATGCAGCACTTTTTACTTGTAATGGAGTATTTTTTTACAAGAAGGTATTGTAACTTAGGCACTTTTGTTAAGGATCTGAGTACTTCTTCCACCTCTTGCCATTATGTACCATTACAGTGTAACTTAACCATGTGGAAAATATATGAGAAATATGTTTATATTTTTCACATCAGATATTAATTTCATATTATATTTTGAGTTTCATATTCATCTTTAGGATCTTATTCCACCTAAAGAAGCCAAATTCTGAGTTTTCTTTTCTCCAAAATTATTCTTCTAGACCAGCTCGCCAAAATACGTGTTAGGTTTGTGGAAGGGGCGAACAAAGAACTTATTAAGCAGCTCCTGGATGACATTTTGGAGGATGGTGTCGTGAATGACGGGGAGAAAGACTCAATACTTGAGGAGAACCCAAGCAAAGCAGACAAAGCACGCTGCCTCATTGACACGGTGAAGAAGAAAGGAGATGAAGCCAGCTGGAAGTTGATTGTTCATCTTAAACACAGAGATCCTACACTTTACAAAAACCTGGGCCTGCCCTCTAATCCACCTGTTTAACCAGGTGAGCTGATATATTTCACAGGAGTTGCAAAACATTAATGAGCTAGGGAGACCTTTGCCCTACTTTTATGCAAGTGTTGAAGCAAATTAATATTGTACCTTGAAGTATATTGATGCGAACAGTAATTGCAGTGACAATAACTTTAATACATCTATCCTATTTTTATTAAAATTATAAATTTGGCTTTATTTGATAATTATCTTATTGTCAACAAATCCTATGAAAAGACTAAAACCAACAACAATGTAGCCTGTCTCTCAATGCATTCTGACTTCCTGACTTGTACTAACTTGTGTGTGGCATTCAGCCCCAAGCAGATTAGTTCTAACTGAAGACCAACCTTTAAAAAAGGGGTAAATTCCTTAAACAGCTGTGCACTGTCACTTTTAGCAAATGTCACTTACACAGGAGTAAGTAGTGAATATCTTGGGGGTCTATTGTCAGCTGCGGATTACTATGCATTTGGTGCGGCGTCAGTGAGTATTTACAGCAGCAGGATGGTATGTGTGAGACTTACTCAAATAAACTACAGCGTCCATCTTAACTGTAATGAAAAACGTGAGCCAGTGCAGCAGCATAGCTTACTGGTATGCTTTTTTAATTGTTTTTGTACAACAGTTCATGTCTTCACAGATGAATAAACTGTGCTTCTAACACTTGGCAGTAGATCAGGTCTTTTCATGAGATTTTATTGAAAATAACTGAATACCACCAGCCCTATCCTTTAAGTGTGACACCCTATATTTTACTGTAGTGTGTGTCGAGAACAAATGCATTAATGTATAATGCACAGAGAAATACATATCTTAAATACATGCACAGTAATCTGTTGCAGTGACTTTCTGTTTTGCTGTTTCCATCCACAGTGTCTCAGGAGGAACAGAACATGCCATTCTTCCCTGCTGCTGATACATTGTGAACAGAGAAAATCAAGACATAGGATAAATACTCATACTTGATGTCTTGGATACAAACTCTATGCCTATAGTGCACAATACTAATGTTTTCAGCAAGTGTTGGATTGGATTCAGAGACATTACAGTCTGTTGGCAATAATGTAATTCTGTCATCTAGTTTCAATGGGAAAAAAACAAACATGTGTAAGCTACTTATCGGCGAATACAGTATTTTTCATTTATTTTGGTTTCACTGTAAAACTCCCAACATTCCTGTTGAGTGTTTTGTGCTGTGTAAAAGTTAGAGGAAGTAATTTTCCATTTCCAGGCACAGGTTTCCTTTTGCAATTTTTATCTGAAGCCTCTGGTTTAATGATTAATCATGGGATTTATATTTTTTAGCCACACATATTCCATTTTCATTAATAAAACCTTTAAAAGTACTCTGTTGTGCTGATTATTTAAATTGGGCCACGTTACTTGATGTAAAGCAGGAAAAACAGGAAAGACAGGCTTTCATACACACCCACTGCCCATAGCCTGTAAGTTTGTATACAGTATTTTTCATTTATTTTGGTTTTACTGTGAAACTTCCAACATTCCTGTTCAGTGTTTTTTTGCTGTGTAAAAGTTAGAGGAAGTTCCAGGAACAAGTTGCCTTTTACAACCTACGCCATTTTTGTCGAAAAGTCTCTGGTTTAATGATTAATCATGGGATTTATGTCAGGGTCTCAATAGTTTAAAACCTGTTTAAGATCAGCAAACACCAAAATGTCCATTATACGCTTCACCATTTGGGAAAACCGTTCTTTGTTAAGCCACAAATATTTCATTTTCATCAATAAAACATTTAATAGTACCCTCTTGTGCTGATTATTTAAATTGGGCCACATTACTTGACGTAAATCAGGAAACGCAGACAAGACACACACTACCGTACACACCCACTGCCCATTGCGCACCTATAAGTCTACAGGGAGCTGGGGGGTTTCGATGTACACTTCACAGACATCAGTTTAAACAATCGAGTGATCCAAGACTGCAATGGCAGGTAAGAGATCTCTGTCTAAATGCACTTTGAAAGTAACATTACTTAAAAGTTGGCGGCAATGTGAAGGCGATCAGACAAAACTTACTTAAACTATATTTACCCTGTGAGGCGGTGAGGAGGTTAGAGGTTAGAAATATTAACTTTCTGAAAACTTTCTCAGTTTTCAGTTTTGCAACGAATGTCTGTCAAAGAGAAGTCTTGATTGGTCTTCATTTTGTTGTATATGCCACCTAGACTATTTAGTTTCACTTTGCTGATCGTTTATCGGTCATAGAAAGGTGGAAAAAGTTAAACACGAGTTTATGGCACTGAAATGTCCAAAGAGCGCAGGTCAGACCGGTTTTATTAAAGCATTTCTTCTGAAAGAAAAGCGGACATTAATAGATATCACTTTTGGTATAATGACTTATGATGTGAAATTCTTTGGAGGATTCTTTTCTACATTGTGTGAGGAGGAAGAGCACAAACTACCTCCAACCCTCCTCCCGCAATATTAAAAGGAAGTACTCACTACAGTGTGTTTGAAATGACATATATTCATAAAAAAGTAATGCAGAACTCATATATCCACATATATTTACATATTACTTATGTGCAATAAACTTATTTACCGATGTATCACTTACGTGCAATATAGGTCTAATGCATATTTGTGTACAGTATGTAGGGGAGAACGGGGTAACATGACCCACTTTTTATATTTGATGATTTTACTGTTAAATGAAAGTGTATTTGTTTCAAATAATAGTTACTATATATACCCCAGGTTGTTGTGTATCCATGGATATTAAAACAAGTTATCTAATTATTATGGTTTTAGCAAGGCCAGCTCTGGCCATTTTGGTGCCCTAAGCAGCGAGATAAGGATTTATAACCCCCCCCCAACCCCCTACCCAAATTACCCCAACATGTAACCACTCGCTCATTATACAGTAAAAACAGGGACAACAAACATCAGACACCACTGTGGTTTCAAGACAAAAATATATTCTTATAAATTAAAATTTTTTCTCAAACAAACGAATAATGTATCAAGAAGAATGAATAAATGGATAAATATTAACAACTACCTTTTAGTAACATACAAGACACTGGCACTTGGTTATTCATAGATTACACTGGATAGATGACTCCTTTCATGATGTTATGTGTCTAAAATGTTCTGGACTCATGGCTTTTTAGTATTTCATTGCAATTTTTCCAGTCATTGAGTCCATTGAGCAAATCAATCCAAAGTTGTTCTGAATCTTTAGGATCTTATACCACCTTAAGACCTTATCTTATACAACCTTTTGAGTTTTTTCTTTCTCCCATCATTATTTTTCCAGACCAGCTCCACAGGGTACGGGTTAAGTTTGTGGAGGGGGTGAACAAAGAACTTATTAAGCAGCTCCTGGATGACATTTTGGATGATGGTGTCGTGAATGAAGGGGAGAAAGACTCAATACTTGAGGAGAACCCAAGCAAAGCAGACAAGGCACGCTGCCTCATTGACACGGTGAAGAGGAAAGGAGATGAAGCCAGCTGGAAGATGATTGCTCACCTTCAACGTAGAGATCCTAACCTTTACAAAAAACTGGGTCTGTCTTCTGGTCAACCCACTCAAACAGGTGAACTGACATATTTCATAGGTGTAATACACAAATAGAAGAACTTCATTTTGAACAGTGATGTTGTGTTTTGCTGTTCACAGCTGCAGAGCCCCAGACGGAGCAGGAGTGGTCACCGAAACTCAGATCAACAACCGAAGCATTCTGGCAGGAAAAACAGAATAATAAAAGTGTTAGTCATTCATTAAAGCATTAACCAAACATGTCACATGGTCTTAACTGATAGATTTACCTTCAAGCGATTTGCCAATAGTGGAAACATTATGGAAAAATGTAGTTTTGATGTAAACCAACATTAAGTTGATTTCTTGAGCATCATTTATCAAGAAATAAAATAGTTTTCTTTTAACTTAATTTTTAAAATTAAAGTCTATTATGTATGTTGCATTTTTCCTGTAAATTATCACAATACGTTTTTTTGTCACTTTGTTTAACTTTAAATTTCCATTTTTCAGATTTACCCTGTGACCAAAAATTCCATTAGAAGTCGTGTCGCCCTGCTAATCACTAATATCAAGTTTACTAATGAGAAATTAAACAGAGATGGAGCAGAGAAAGATGAGCAGAACATGGAGAAACAACTTAAAGAGTTGGGATATGATGTGGTGAAACACACAAACCTCACTGGAAAGGTACTATTGATTAAAAGAAAACACATTTTTCCATGTTAGTGTAAATGAAAAGTGTTATTTTGTCTGGTTGATTGAGCGATACAGTAACTGGTATCTGACTTTTATATGTTCTCGCAGGAGATTGATGATGCTGTAATTAAGTTCTCCAAACATCCAAAACTCAAAGAGACAGACAGCGTGTTTGTGATTATCATGTCTCACGGGATACTGGGAGCTGTCCTCGGTGTCAACTATGAAGAGGGACAACCGGACGAAAAACAAGACAAATTCCTCATTGATAACATTTACAAATACTTGGACACACAGAAATGTCCAGCGCTGCTAAACAAACCCAAGATCATCATCATCCAGGCCTGCAGAGGAGGTGATTCTCATCTGTTCTCACAGATACACCAAACATCAACATAGTTGTTTTTCAGGATCTATATTTAATATCTTTATTTTTGTATAATAACATAGCCTTGTATAAGTCTGCTAATTTCTTGGTTGTTGCTTGAAGAAACGAGGCCCTTGTGATCTGTATTTAAAGTATGTCACATTGTCACATGTTGCAGGAGAGAGAGGATCTGTGCTTGTTAGTGATTGTGCAAAAGCAGCAGTGGTTTGTGATGATGCGCAACAACCAGATCTATCCATGTCTGGTGGTGAAGAAGACATCGAAGAGGATGCTTTGCGACATGCACACAAAGAAAAAGACTTCATACGTTTTCTCTCTTGCACTCCTGGTGAGTCTGTCTGAAATGTTATCAGATCTATTTTAATGCTCAGGAACAGAAACATCATTAATCTGCATTGATAACAGCTAAGAGTAGTTACCTTATGTAATAAAAACTGTATGTTTTTCCTGCAGATACTGTCTCATATAGAAATAAAAACGATGGATCTTTTCTTATCAAGTACATTTTTGAGGTCCTGAACACCTTCGCACATAAGGAGGACATTGAGGAACTTTTCCGAAAAGTAAGTTTTGCAAGTGCAAACTCTCTTCTGGGTGTAAAATGTATCTATCTAGTGGAAAATAATATCAGTGTTAAATCAGTCAAGATGAATTATTGTTGAATACCACTAGAAATACTATAAACTAGTTGCAGAGCAGGTAATGTGATCTCTGCGGGCATCGGTAAGAAAGCTCTGGAGGTGGGGTTCGTCTTCAGGGACTTTTATTGCTGACGTCACACTTTACAGCATAATAAAGTCAGACAGGAAGTAGATAATGGGTGTGTGTGGTTCTTAATAAAGAAATAAAAACATAAATGAATATTAATGCATGTCAAAATGTTACAACAGGACTTTTTCCCCTCTCAATATTACAGAATAATAATGTAATTATGTATATAATCTCCACTTATAAACACTATAACATATAACATATCCAAACATCATTCATAACTACAGTACAGTGCATTCCTCACTCTCATTCACATTTCAAATGAGATGATAAAACAACATTATAACTTTATTAACATTATAAAATATTCAGCTTCTCTTATAAATGCACTGAACACACAGCTGGACTAGCCAGCTGCTAACAGACTTAAACTGCGGCTCATTAAAGCACACAGCATACTACTTTAGTTAGCATCGTCATTTCAGTTAGCTCCTGCTCCGCTGATTAACTACAATAATTAGCACATAAACAACATAAACTTACAAGAGAAAAAGAAACTTACTTATCAATAGATGCTCACAGGCTCTGAATAAAAGGCTTAGATTACCACCGCTGTAATATTTGCTCGCCTGCTCGTTACCATGACAACCACCAAAAAGAACTCCGGTCTGCTACGGAGGTTTGATTGACAGGTAGGCGAGACTTATAACTAATAACTACAACTAATAAAGAGCCTGCATATGAAACAACAAAGAAACATATACAATGTGTACAGAATATAAATCTTCTTTACTATCAGCTATGGGGCAACAAGACCAAAGAGCAAGCAGTAATGATGTTCTTGTTTTATTTGCCTTGCTTAATGTCATACACTGTTTGTATCAACCTCACAGGTCATGCAACGCTTTGAAGAGGATTTCCCCTGTGCGACCAAAAAGCAGATGCCTACCAAAGACAGATGCACTCTCCCAAAGCGCTTCTACCTCTTTCCAGGCCTCTGAGACAGGATCCAACCCAGACTTTGTGGCCACGTTTCATTCATTCAAATTCATTCATTCATTCAATTATTCTTGCAATGCTTTCTGAGGTGCTACTTTGTGACTAGATAAACTGTGCATTCTACATTTTAATATAACGTAAGGCTTTTAATTAATGGAGCACAAAAGTTGAAGAGTTTTATCAATCTGTATTCCTTGATTCCAAATTTGAGTGTCTCAGTGTTCAATTTATCTATGGGAATATTCTTTTTAATAGTATGCCATGGAGTGATGTGATTTAAGTATTTACTTTTTGGGATACTAGGTTCAATGAATAATTCATTTAAGGTTTTAAAACAGTTGTTTGAAAATATGTGATAAAATTTAGTGATACCAGTATCTTTCCATTTATTCCCTCTTATAACCGTTTTGATTACTGTTATATTTTAGTTCTGTCGCAGTTGATTTATTGAAGTAGCTTTTTCCAGCGATCTTTGTACATGATTTCAGGATGTTAAATGACACTTTGATTGGACTTTGCATTACTTCCTTTGGAAATATTTTCATAAATGATGGACATTTTGTGTCAATGTTTAAACTCACTAACTTGCTGTCAACCAAGGGATATGTAATAGTGAAAGAAGTTGGGTAGCAGTATTCCACTTTTTTTGTATAAACTAGACATCCTTAAAAGGTATAATATGTAATTATTCTGCATTAAAATGTCTAAAAACAACTAGACCTATGTTATATATGTTGTTGAGTTGTGTACTTACATTATCCAACAATTTTCAAACCCAGAGAAATATGTAATTTAATAAATGTAACGGACCGTTTCATTTAGTCGCATGTCAATAGCGTCATACGTCAACACAGAGTAAACTAACATTAGCACAAGTTGCAGTCTGCCCTGTGTTTGTCCGCTGCAATGGCGTCTACCAAAGAGTAATTTACACACTACAAGATAATATATCAGCATTGTGTGTGTTCCACAAACTGTTCTAAATGGACTTTTATTCACTTTTAAGCCACATTTTCATGATAAACTTAGGTCGTTTTTAATATCTTTTAGCCTGAAGAAGGATTTTAGTCTCTGGACGTTATCAAGAAATCAACTGGGCAAACGATAGTAGCAGCTCGGCTAACAGCCCTTCCAAGAAGTCTGTGATCACCAAACATAGCCAGAGAAATATAGATTTTTTAGGTGAAACAGCTTTAAATATCTTTTTTTTTTAAACAATTTTTGGAGAAGTGGAGACCTCCGCGGATAATTCGGGTCCGGGAGAAACCTTATGAACTTCTGGATGTAAAGTTATTAAGATTTATAAACAAATGTTAGCAGCAGCTCAGCTAACAGCCGTCCGGTGGTCAATAAACATCGGAGAAACACTGATTTTTAAGGTAAAACCGCTTTAATTAATATTTTAACGATTTTAAACTGCGTGTTCTTTTTGTTTTTGGAGAAGTGGAGACCTCTGCGGATAATTCGGCTCCTGGAAGAAACCAGACAAACGTCTGGATGTAAAATTATTAAAATTTAAAAAACCAGCATCTCAGCTCACAGCCTGTATCTGACGTCCGTCCATCACCAAACTTTGTAGGAGAAACACGGAATTTTTAGGTAAAACAATTTTAATCAATATTTTAATGATTTTAATCTGTGTGTACGTTTGACTTTGGAGAAGAGGAGACTTCTGCGGATAATTCGGCTCCCGTGAGAAACCGGACGAACATCTGGATGTAAAGTTATAAGATTGATAAACAAGTGTTAGCAGCAGCTCAGCTAACAGCCTGTATCTGATATCTATATTTGACCATCAATCTATATTTGATTTTGTTTTATTAAATTTTTGTTTGAGATTTATATCTTGTGTTTTATAGCTATTTGTTGTGATTTTTAAAAAAATCTTAAATATGTTATTTCTGTATTTACTTACAATTTACTTTGTGTCCTGGGAGTGAGCCATATTCAATGATAATCCAACTGATATACAAAGTGGAGTCCACATCTGTTAGGTAGAGGTGATGTTTGATGTATTTGACTTCCAATTTTTATGCCTTTAATGTTCTTTTCAGATCTTATTTTCTTAGCTAATGGTTCAGTGGTTAGATTGAATAAAAATCCTGAAGCTGGACATCCTTGTTTTGTCCCTTTTTCTAAAATGAAACGTTCTGAAATTACGTTTTTATTGGCTATTGAATCCGTGGGCTTTGAGTAGATCATTGTAATCCACTGCATAAAACTGTTACAACATTTCTGCAGGGTACTAAACATAAAGGGCAATTCAATTCAATCAAAGGCCTTTTCAGCATCTAAATTACACAGTGCTATTGGATGAGGGAGCTTTTTTTGCCTATTGAATGACTGAATAGTTTCCTTGAGTTATCAGATGAATGTTAATTTTTTATGAAGTTTGGTCAGTATGTATCATCTGTCTGATTACACAGATTAAAGGGTCTTTATCTTTATTTATGAATTAAAGTAATGTGGGAATAATTAAAGATGAGTGGAAAACTTCCATTGTCAAATGATGCTCGATAAGCCTGCAAAAATAGAGGGGATAGATCCTCACTTAAGTGTTGGATGAACTTTATAACCATCAGATCCTAGAGATTTACTTTTAGAAAATGACTGAGTTAATGACTTTATTATTTATTATTTATTTCAAATATGGTTATTGACTGTTCCAATGCATTTTTTCTTCCTCTGATAAGCAGGGGAGATTAATATTATTTAATTGAATCAGGCTCATCATCACTGTCAGACTTGTAGAGATTTTCAATTACTTTCAAGTAAAGGTTTTATTTATTTCATCTGGCTCAGTGGTAGTTGAGTTATTTGGTAATCTAATACAAGGTATGCTATTTTTAGTCATCTGCTTTTTAAGTCTTGAAGCTAGCAACTTTCCTGCCTTCTCCCTGCATTCATAATAATTTAATTATGCTCTCATTAGTTTATATTCAATTTTGCTCCTTATAATGTCATCATATTTCATTTTAGTGTACATTAATTTGACAGTGAACTTTGTAACAGCTTGATTTCTGTTAACAATCTTTTTTCTTCATAGTGCTGCTTTTTATTCTTTCATCATCAGTTATCACCACCACTTATCTGCAGCTTTGTGTTCTTAGAAAAACATACAAAGCTCTTCAACAGACCACAAAACATACATGTGACAAGACGGTATGTAAATTATGACACACACAAAACACACATAGCAAAGGAGATCCTTTAATATGCATGACTATTGTGGAAGAAAAGCATATTTTAAAAAAACAAACCCAAAATCATCATCATCCAGGCATGCAGAGGAGGTGTTTCTCATGCATTCTTGCAAATGAAGAAGGGTCTTTTCTTATCCAGTACATTGTTGAGGTGTTCAACCACTGCGCCAATGAGGATGATAGTGATGAACCTTTCAGAAAAGTAAGGGTAAAAGTAAAGAAAGACCAAAGGGTTGTCTTATCATTTTCATGTGGAGAGATGTGTTAGGAGGATCATTACTTTTCTCCTTTGCTAATGTGTGCATGTTCCTGAGAGAAGGAATATGCCTTAGGAGGTCCATACTCCTCTTATTCCATCCTGGCTTGGGCCCAAATAACATACCATTCTGTAACCATTCTGAGTAGTCGAAGGCCACACATGGATTGAGGCTCTTCCTTGATTTGTCTCTTTAGGTGATGTGGCTTCTAAATTATTCAGCACTGTTTGGAGCCCATCTGTATGATTGGTTTAGATTAGTGTTTCTCAACGGGGGCGGTACCGCCCCCCAGGGGGCGTTAGGACAGTGTCGGGGGGCGTTTTGAATGATCCAGCTGAGAGGGGGGCGCTCAGACACAAATGGGGGGCGTTAGTTTATTTTCACTTCTCAGTATTTTTTTTTTTTTTTTTGCCAGAGAAATACTTGTTAATCTCAATGTACGCATTTATATGAGGAAAAAATATATAGTTCATACATGAAATAAGTCGTGTGGACGCTCAATATGGCGTCGCCCTATTGTTTACCTTCCTCCCATAATGCATTTCGCGGTTGCCAAGCCAACCGACTCTGTTTGACAGCTCCTGACAGTTGACAGAAGTCGAACCTATGAATCGAACCCGAATTCGCGGGTTAAAATGCCACACCCAATCAAAATGTACACAAGCACAATTACGTATAAAAAGTTAAATATCAAAACTTAATCAAACAACATGGCGGAAAGCAAGAAGAAGTGCAGACAGTACAATATTGAGTATATTAACTATGGATTTATTCCCTCACCTACAAATATCCATCTCCCGATGTGCCTGATTTGTGAGCAGGTGTTTTCAAACGAAGCCATGAAACCGTCTCGTTTAAAGGATCATCTTAATAAGATTCATCCAGACAAGGCATCTAAGGGTACGGCATATTTCCAGGCCCTCAAGGAGCAGCACTCCAAACGGAGCATCCCCAGTCTGTTTGCCCGGAAGACAGATAGGTCTGAGAGTGGGTTAGTTGCTTCCTACAATATATCTTTGTTGATAGCGAAGTCCGGCTCACCTTTTACCGTGGGGGAGAGGTTGGTTCTCCCTGCTATTAAAGAGGCCATCTCTACTGTCATGGAGCGGGACCCGGCACTGGTGTTAAAGGCCATTCCGCTCAGCAATGACAGTGTGGCGCGGAGAATTAAAGAGATGGCGCTGGATACCGAACAGCAGCTGTGTGCCACACTGCGAGAAAACTATTTTAGTATCCAGCTGGATGAGACGACTACTTCGGACAACAATGCCATGTTAATGGCATATGTCCGTTATGTGTGTGGGAGGGATGTGTCTGAGGACTTACTGTTTGCAAAATATCTCTCCACTGACACAAGAGGAGAGACCATCTTCAGCGCCTTGGATGAGTACCTCCAGGCCAATTCCATCCCGTTTGGCAACATCCTCGCCTGTGCCACGGACGGCGCTCCCGCTATGGTTGGGAGGTACCGCGGGTTCGCAACTTTGTTAAAGGAGCGTGTGCCAAAAGTGTTGGCAGTGCACTGCGTGCTGCACCGCCACAACCTCGCGTCCAAGGCAATCAGTCCATCCCTCCACCAGTCGCTGAACACTGCAGTCAAGGGCATAAATAAAATCAAGGCCCATGCCCTTAATGACCGGCTCTTTAGGCAGTTGTGTGGGGAAAACAATGAGGCCTTTGAGCGTCTGCTGCTGCACACAGAGGTGCGCTGGCTCTCGAAAGGCAACTGCCTGGCGAGGCTGTGTGAGTTATTCGCATCAGTCCTAGAGTTCCTCGAAAGGGTGGACGCTGAGCTCAGGGGTATGCTGTGGTCCAGCCGTCACGACATCCACTACCTTGCGGACTTCTTTGGAAAAATGAATGAGGTTTCACTGAAGCTCCAAGGAGAGGCTGAGACACTTGTCCATTCAAAGGCCACTGTCCGCAGTTTAATTGCCAAACTGGACCTGTACCGGCACAATTTGGGCAGACGTCAGCTGAACAGCTTCCCTTACCTAACCAAGGTTTAATAATAATTATTTATTATTATTATTATTATTAATATCAATATTATTAGTAGTGATATAATACCAATCATATTAGCAATAATAAAGTAAGGCATAGCTTTCATTTTTTGAATATTTTTTATACTTACATTCAGGTGCTGGATGACCTGTCAGACAGCCATCTGCTTCGTTATACGGAGCACTTGATGGCTGTGAAAGCAGACATGGAGATCCGTTTCAGGGACCTCGAAGAACTGGTTGTCCCTGAATGGGTAACAGAGCCATTCCGGATGGATGCATGCAGCTGTGATGCGGCACTCCAAGAAAGCCTTATTGACCTCCAAAATGACGAGGAGGCCAAGGCAACGTTTCGCGTCTCTGGGTGGCGCGCCATGTGGGCTGCGCACGGTGAAATAATCATACAATGTCACCGACTGACTTGAAATTCAAAATGTCATTTTGAATTGATGGTGCAGAAATTAACTCGAAGTATGTCTTAAACGTGAATCATACCTGGTAAAACTTATTATTATTACCATCTTCATCAATAAGCGTTTTTTCCCATGGTGGTGGTGGTGGTGGGGGGGGGGGGGGGGGGGGGCGGGCAGAGGAGCCTCGTGATGAGGTGAGGGGGGCATTTGTTCAAAAAAGGTTGAGAACCACTGGTTTAGATGGTACAACTTATTGGGCTATTTCTTAATAGTTTCTCTAGTTGCTCTGACAGTGAAAGCACTGAATGAGGACAGGTCCATATCTGAGATGGCATAGTCCACTACTCTTGTCACAAGAGCTGAACAGTAGGTGAAACCTCCAGAACTGTCTCCTCTGTTCCTCCCATTCAACATATACAGGCCTGAGGCTGTGCAGAGATGAACTAACTCCTTCTCATTTCTGTTCATTGCTTTGTCAGGGTTGTTCCTCATGACTGTGGGTGAGGGGGTCAAAGGTGACTGTTTGAATATGTGTTTCTCTCCTGTGTGATCTATATAGTCCATGCAAGTCTCCACACAGAAGTATTTTGCCTTTGGCTTGAAAGTGACATATCTCTCTGTGTAGGGAGCTGTAGAACTCTTCTTCATGGTATGGTGATTCTGATGGAGGGGTGTATATTGCACATTGGTATAAATCTACCTCAAGCCAAATGTGGTTTTTGCTTTGTTTATGGTTAAAATATGTTTGGTGAGATCAGCTTTGAGCTTTATTCCACAACTATTATTACTAGGTAATCTGCAGATTCGGGTTTTAATTTTTTATTATAGTTTAAAAAACCAAATAGTAAATAAAGCAACTCACCCTGTTATGATGTTAAAATGCTGCTTACATACTGATGCATCACTAAAAGTAATCCAATAATATATCATATGTTATGATCTACAGTGAACTACAGTGTCCATCTGAACTGTAATGAAAAAACATGAGCCAGTGCGGCAGGAGAGCTTACTGGTGTGTGTGTGTGTTTTTTTAATTTATTTATTGTTTTTGTACAACAATTGATGTCTTCACAGATGAATAAATTGTGCTTCTAACACTTGGCAGTAGGATCAGTTCATTGTTGTTTTTCCGTCTTTTCGTGAGATTTTATTGAAAATAACTGAATAACACCAGCCCTATCCTTTAAGTGTGACACCCTATATTTTACTGTAGTACTGTTGCAGTGACTTTGTGTTTTGCTGTGTCCATCCACAGTGTCTCAGGAGGAACAGAACTTGCCATTTATCTGTACTGCTGATACATTGTGGACAGAGAAAATCAAGACATAGGATAAATACTCTTAATACTACTTGATGTCTTAGATACAAACTCTATGCCTATAGTGCACAATACTAATGTTTTCAGCAAGTGTTGGATTGGATTCAGAGACATACCACGATATTTTTCATCTTGTTTAGCTTCAGAGAGCAGAGCAGAGAGTAACAAAGAAGTCTAGTAGATTCAGTTACACTTAGTACTGTACACTACTATTTTTTTTTAAAAACCATGTTGTTTCAGTTGACCTATGCACCATGTGGCCATCACAGATTATGGAATATCTGGAAAATTTGAGTCATTATTCTGTCACAAATAAGACTTTAATGCAGCTTTCAAAACAATATCCTGCACTGACAAATTGTAGCAGCTCATTGTAATACTGACAGGAAAACAGGAGGAAGTCCAAGTTATGAAATATGAAAATCTTTTGTGGGTATGAAATGTCACAGTCATAAAATGTTCCAAAAAGAAAAAGCATTGATTCAATTTTGCTAGATGGAGAAATATTTATAAAGATTAAGTGAAGTTGCTTACTTACAACCACTTGCAGGGAGTACTTGATAATACTGAATGTAGTCCAAATGCATTTGTATTTATATTTGCATTCACTAGCAAGGACCACACCATCAACAGATACGTTTGAGTGATTTATTGAAGGAACAATTAATATGCGTAGTTCTTCTGGTTACTAGCTGCGTTGTGGGGAAGCTTATAGGGAATCTGCCGCAGCGCCCGGGCAAACGGCAGACCCCCTCCGGGCCCTAGGAAGGAGAAGAGGAGCAAGAATAGAGAAAAAGGGTGGGGGGATGGGTGCAGAGAACGAGAGCGGAAAGGCCAGGGGGTTGAATGGTATTTATAGGATTGCCGGATGTACCGGAACTACGCTAATTAGCTTCGATAATGGTCATATATCGATGATTCCTGTCATTTACTTTACAGTCTGTTAGCAATAACATAATTCTGTCATCTAGTTTCAATGGGAAAAAACAAACATGTGTAGGCTACTTATCGGCGAATACAGTACTTTTCATTTATTTTGGTTTCACTGTAAAACTCCCAACATTCCCCTTGAGTGTTTTGTGCTATGTAAAAGTTAGAGGAAGTCATTTTCCATTTCCAGGCACAGGTTTCCTTTTGCAATTTTTATCTGAAGCCTCTGATTTAATGATTAATCATGGGATTTATATTTTTTAGCCACACCTATTCCATTTTCATTAATAAAACCTTTAATGGGACCCTGTTGTTATTTAAATTGGGCCACGTTACTTAATGTAAAGCAGGAAAAACAGGAAAGACAGACTGTCGTACACACCCGCTTCCCATTGCCTTTTAGTCTATAGGGAGCTGGGGGGGGGGGGGGGGGGTTCGATGTGGTTCGATGTGTGATTCGCAGACTTCAGTTTAAATAATCGAGTGATACAAGACTTGAGCAATGGCAGGTAAGAAATCTCTGTCTAAATGCACTTTGCAAGTAACATTACTTAAAAGTTGGCTGCAATGTGAAGGCAATCAGACGAAACTTACATAAACTGTAATTACCGTGTTTTATAGAGGCGGTGAGGAGGTTAGATTTGTAGAAATATTACTTCTTGAACTTTCTTTCTGTCAAAGAAAAGTTTTGATGGGTCTGCATTTTGTTGTATATGCCTCGTAGACTATTAAGTTTCACTTTGCTGATCGTTTATGTCCGCCCCCTGTTGTTTGGTTGCAAAAAGAAAAAAATATATGATGCAACTTTTTTGTTTTTCCAAACGTAGATTAACAGCTCAGTGCATAGGAGAACAATCTGTTGAAATGACAACTGTGATGTTTTCTGTTATATTCATAACCGGCTCACGGTTGTCATTTCAAGTGTGTTTTCATAGAAAGGTGGAAAACATTAAACACGAGTTTATGGCACTGAAATGTCCAAAAAAAAAAAAAGCGCAGGTCAGACCGTAAAGGTTTTATTAAAGTATTTCTTCTGAAAGAAAAGCGGACATTAATAGATATCACTTTTGGTGTAATGACTTATGATGTGAAATTCTTTGGAGGCTTCTTTTCTATACTGTGTGACAAGGAAGAGC
This sequence comes from Euthynnus affinis, assembly GCA_029490765.1. Classification (NCBI taxonomy): domain Eukaryota; kingdom Metazoa; phylum Chordata; class Actinopteri; order Scombriformes; family Scombridae; genus Euthynnus; species Euthynnus affinis. Next base: position 14,150,261 of record CM055845.1, read on the forward strand.
ACAAACTACCTCCAACACTCCTCCCACAACATAAAACTACTGTTACGATTAGTATTTTGAAAACATTTACACACAAACCATGAAGAAATATTGGTAACAGACCATAATATGAGTAAAAATGCATGATTCATGATGATTTAATGCATTATGGATTCTTGTTGATCACTATTAATTACTGTGAGTTTATGTGATTAGTTAATGCTTAATGGGTCATCAATTATTTAATTAATTAATTATTAACATTTACTTTAAACATGAATTTATATTTATCACTTGAACATTTGTTTATTAATCTTATCATAAAGTATTACTGAAATATGATTAATTAACTGATTTCAGGTGGTTTTCAGATTGTAAACATCCAAGCATCCTTTCATCACTGTTAGGATAAGTGATAACCTCATTTGTAGATTTTGGATATTATAGTTAAACTGAAGGATTTGTGTTTGGACTGAAGGAAGTGTTTTTTAAAGTTAATTGGTAAAGTGTTTATATTTTTGTAAATAGTTCTAATGTTCTGTCTGATTCATTATTAGCACCTTCTTTGAAACCACCTCAAGAGACAAAAATTTGAAACATGTAAATTTGTTTTGCTTCATATTCTGTCTCCTAGTGCCTTGCACTATAAGGGCTAAGGTACTGGGGCAAAGTTTGTGGTATATGCATATGGGTCAGTGGCATACCTACTCACGGAAGATTCCCAGGGGCAAGCTCGCGTGGCATTCCTGGCCACTAGATTAAGGGTAGCCCCTAAGTGCCAGCAGTCCATTCCATCGCTTTAGTGTTTTTTAAAGTTAATTGGTAAAGTGTTTATATTTTTGTAAATAGTTCTAATGTAAATCTGTTTTGCTTCATATTCTGTCTCCTAGGCATGGAGCTTGCCAGTGTGAGGAGGAAGTTTGTGGAGAGGGCGAACAAAGAACTTATTAGGCAGCTCCTGGATGACCTTTTAGAGGATTATGTCTTGAATGAAAGTGAGATAGAGTTTATACTTGAGGAGAACATGAACAGAGCAGACAAGGCACGCTGCCTCATTGACATAGTAAGGAAGAAAGGAGATGAAGCCAGCATGAAGATGATTGCTCACCTTCAACGCAGCGATCCTGCACTTTACAAAACCCTGGGTCTGTCTTCTGGTCAACCCACTCAACCAGGTGAGCAGACATATTTCATAGGTGTAGTACACAAATAGAAGAACTTCATTTTGAACAGTGATTGTGTTTTGCTGTTCACAGCAGCAGAGCCCCAGACGGAGCAGGAGTGGTCACCAACACTCATCCCAACAACTGAAGCATTCTGGAGGAAAAAACAGAACAATAAAAGTGTTAGTGTCTGCTATATACAGTATATTTTTCTTTTAAGTTATCATACTGCATTTTTGTTTAAATTTGTTTAACTTTTTGTTTAAAAATTCTATTTTTCAGATTTACCCTGCGGCCAAAAATTCCATTAGGAATCGTGTCGCTCTGCTAATCACTAATATAAAGTTTACTGATAAGAAATTAAACAGAGATGGAGCAGAGAAAGATGAGCAGAACATGGAAAAACAACTTAAAGAGTTGGGATACGAGGTGATGAAACACACAAACCTCACTGGAAAGGTACTTTTGATAAAAGAAACACATTTTCTCATGTTAGTGTAAATCAAAAGATTGAGCGATACAATAACTGGTATCTGACTTTTATGCGTTTTCACAGGAGATTGATGATGCTGTAATTAAGTTCTCCAAACATCCAAAACTCAAAGAGACAGACAGCGTGTTTGTGGTTATCATGTCTCATGGGAAACCGGGAGTTGTCCTCGGTGTCAACCATAAAGACAAGGAACTGGACGAATTCCCTATTGATAACATTTACAAACACTTGGACACAAAGAAATGTCCAGCACTGCTGAACAAACCCAAGATCATCATCATCCAGGCCTGTAGAAAAGGTGATTCTCATCAACATGTTTTTTGATCTATATTTAATAGCTTTATTTTTTGTATAATAATATAGCCTTGTATAAGTCTGCTAATGTCTTGGTTGTTGCTTTAAGTGACAAGGCCCTCTTTATCTGTATTAAAAATATGTCACATATATTACAGGAAAGGATGGATCTGTGCTTGTTAGTGATAGTGCAGAAGCAGTTGTGGTTTGTGATGATGCTCAACAGTCAGATCTATCCCAGACTGCTGCTGAAGAAGACATTGTGGTTGATGCTTTGCAATGTGTTCACAAAGAAAAAGACTTTATTGCTCTTCTTTCTTGCAACCCTGGTGAGTCTGTCTGAAATATTATCAGATCTTATTCTAAAGCACAGAAGCATTAACATCATTATTCGGCATTGATAACAGCAACATAACATAGTTACCTTATGTAATAAAAATTTTCTGTATGTTTTTCCCCACAGATACTGTCTCATATAGAAATAGATATCTTGGATCTTTTCTTATCACGTATATTTTTGAGGTACTGAACACCTTTGCGCATAAGGATGACATTGAGGAACTTTTCAGAAAAGTAAGTTTTGCAAGTGCAAACTCTCTTCTGGATGTAAAATTTTCATATATAATAGGATGCGATCTATCTAGTGAAAAGTAATATCAGCTGTGAGGCAACAAAACCAAAGAGCAAGCAGTAATGATGTTCTTGTTTTATTTGCTTGCTTAATGTCATACACTGTTTGTTTCAACCTCACAGGTCATGCAACGCTTTGAAGAGGATTTCCCCTTAGTGAACAGAAATAAGATGCCTTCTAAAGACAGATGCAGTCTTCCAAAACGCTTCTACCTCTTTCCAGGCCTCCAGGTTTTCCAGGCCTCTGAGACAGAAATGGCAGGTAGGAATTTCTTATTTCTATTCAAAATACAACAGGCATGATTAATGTATGGTTAAAATATGTCTTGTTCATATTAAATTTGATAGGTGTATATTTTTATGGTTCATTTTTAATCTTTAATACTACGCTGTTGTGCTGATTATTTAACATATGTCACTTGATGTAAAATAGGGAACATAGGCTACCAACTTACCCAGTGCCCATTACACACCCATCAGGCTACAGGGAGCTGGGGAGTTCTCATATACAATTTTCAGACTTCACTTTAAATAATCCAGTGCTCCCAAACTTGAGCAATGGCAGGTAAGAGTTCACGGTCTAAATGCAATTTGCAAGTAACATGACTTAAAAGTTGGCGGCAATGTGAAGGCAATCAGACAAAATTACATAAACTGTATTTACCATGTGTGTCTGTGTTATGGAAAAGGATTAGAATGAATGTCTGTCAAAGAAAAGTCTTGATAAGTCTCCCTTTTGTGATATATACTATGTAGATTATTGAGTTCTGCTTAGTTGACTGTTTATGGCTGGAGGAATACAAGGTCATCCTCCCTGGTTTGAGGCAACCTCCACTACCTAACTACTTAAGTTACACGGTGCAGCACCAAGCAGTTGAAGAATAGCCACTATTCAGTCAAAGGGAGGGTTATGCCAAGATGATGCCCCTCACACAAGGGCAGAGGTACAACCATGGAGCACAGTCACCAATTAGTATGTTCTTGGGGCTGAAGCGGCTCTTGGGGCTCTTGGGGCTGAAGCGGCTCCAAGTCCTGGATGGATGAGCACTGCTAAAGCCGCCTACAATATGCCACTGATATTCCACCATCCTGCCACAGCTGCGTTACCACGGGTTTTAAGAGCTATTAGGCAGCTTCAAGAAGAGAATCAGACAACGGACATGAAACATGAAATGTCAGATAGAAGCTAGCACTATTCTCTACACCCTCCTCCACCAGTCCCACCACCACAGGTCTCCTCTCATCCAATAAGTCCAATAGTAAGGGCTGGAGGTGTGGATGTGGCCACCAAGCAGCAGATATGCAAAAGCAAGCATGTGGCACAGGAAAGCCCAATGCCCACAATGAGAAGCATCTAGCCTACACTAGCCAGCCAATATGATCTGCTGGGATTCATTGTGCCTTACACTATTAGGGCTATGGTACTGGTGCAAAGTTTGTGGTATATGCATATGGGTCAGTGGCATACCTACTCACGGAAGATTCCCAGGGGCAAGCTTGCGTGGCATTCCTGGCCGCTAGATTAAGGGTAGCCCCTAAGTGCCAGCAGTCCATGCCATGGCTTTAGTGTTTTTTAAAGTTAATTGGTAAAGTGTTTATATTTTTGTAAATAGTTCTAATGTAAATCTGTTTTGCTTCATATTCTGTCTCCTAGGCATGGAGCTTGCCAGTGTGAGGAGGAAGTTTGTGGAGAGGGCGAACAAAGAACTTATTAGGCAGCTCCTGGATGACCTTTTAGAGGATTATGTCTTGAATGAAAGTGAGATAGAGTTTATACTTGAGGAGAACATGAACAGAGCAGACAAGGCACGCTGCCTCATTGACATAGTAAGGAAGAAAGGAGATGAAGCCAGCATGAAGATGATTGCTCACCTTCAACGCAGCGATCCTGCACTTTACAAAACCCTGGGTCTGTCTTCTGGTCAACCCACTCAACCAGGTGAGCAGACATATTTCATAGGTGTAGTACACAAATAGAAGAACTTCATTTTGAACAGTGATTGTGTTTTGCTGTTCACAGCTGCAGAGTCCCAGACGGAGCAGGAGTGGTCACCAATACTCATCCCAACAACCGAAGCTTTCTGGAGGGAGAAACAGAATAATAAAAGAGTTAGTCGTTCATTAAAGCATTATCCAATATGTCACATGGTCTTAACTGATAGATTATCTTCAGTGATTTGCCAATAGTGGAAATATTATGGAAAAATGCAGTTTTGGTGCAAACCAAATAATGTTAACCGACATTGATTTGGTTTCTTGTGCATCATTTATCAAGTAATAAAATGTTTTTCTTTAAGCTATTTTTTTCTTAAAGTCTACTATATAAAATACATTTTTCTTTTAAATTAACATGATACATTTATGTTTAACTTTTTTCGTTTTCAGATTTACCCTGCAGCTAAAAAATCATTCAGGAATCGTGTCGCCCTGCTAATCACTAACATCAAGTTTACTGATGAGAAATTAAACAGAGATGGAGCAGACATAGATGAGCAGAACATGGAGAAACTGCTTAAAGAGTTGGGATATGAAGTGGTGAAACACACAAACCTCACTGGAAAGGTATGCTTGATTAAAAAAACAACACATTTTCTCATGTTAGTGTAAATCAAAAGTGTTACTTTGTCTGGTTGATTGAGCGATACAGTAACTGGTATCTGATTTTTATGTGTTTTCGCAGGAGATTGATGATGCTGTAATCAAGTTCTCCAAACATCCAAAACTCAAAGAGACAGACAGCGTGTTTGTGGTTATCATGTCTCATGGGAAACCGGGAGCTGTCCTCGGTGTCAACCATAAAGACAAGGAACTGGACAAATTCCTCATTGATAACATTTACAAACACTTGGACACAAAGAAATGTGCAGCACTGCTGAACAAACCCAAGATCATCATCATCCAGGCCTGCAGAGGAGGTGATTCTTATCTGTTCTCACAGATACACCAAACATCAAAATAGTTTTTTTAGGACCTACCTACTTAATAGCTTTATTTTTTGTATAATAATATAGACTTGTATAAGTCTACGAATGTCTTCGTTGTTGCTTTAAGTGACAAGGCCCTTGTGATCTGTATTAAAAGTCTGTCACATGTTGCAGAAAACTACGGATCTGTGCTTGTTAGTGATAGTGCAGAAGCAGCAGTGGTTTGTGATGATGTGCAACAACCAGATCTATCCCTGTCTGCTGGTGTAGAAGACATTGAGGAGGATGCTTTGCGACATGCACACAAAGAAAAAGACTTCATACGTTTTCTTTCTTGCACCCCTGGTGAGTCTCTGAAATAGTATCAGGTATTATTTTAAAGCTCAAGAACATAAACATCAATAATCAGCATTGATAACAGCTAAGAGTAGTTACCTTACATAATAAAAACTGTATGTTTTTCCCCGCAGGTACTGTCTCATATAGAAATACATTCCTTGGATCTTTTCTTATCATGTATATTTTTGAGGTACTGAACACCTTCGCCCATAAGGATGACATTGAGGAACTTTTCAGAAAAGTAAGTTTTTCAAGTGCAAACTCTCTTCTGGATGTCAAATTTATATGTATGCTATTATTATAATTGTGGATGTCTATAATTAAGTCCACCTGTTGTGGATTGTGTTGCCTGTATACACGCTGAGGAAGGGTGCCTAGCCTGAAAGGTCTATGTGGCAATTCAAATTAAAATCAGTTGATTAGGTGTGCTGTCCTGATTCCATTGTTTGTTGATATATAATATGAATACGATATATTTAGTGGAAAACGATATCAGCTGTGAGGCAACAAGACCAAAGAGCAAGTATTAATGATGTTCTTGTTTTATTTGCCTTGCTTAACGTCATACACTGTTTGTATCAACCTCACAGGTCATGCAACGCTTTGAAGAGGATTTCCCCTGTGTGACCAAAAAGCAGATGCCTACCAAAGACAGATGCACTCTCCCAAAGTGCTTCTACCTCTTTCCAGGCCTCTGAGACAGGATCCAACCCAGACTTTGTGGCCACGTTTCATTCATTCAAATTCATTCTTTCATTCAATTATTCTTGCAATGCCTCCTGAGGTGCTGCACTGTGAACTTTGCATTCTATATTTTAATATATCTGACAGTGTGTAAGGTTTTTAATTAATGGAGCACAAAAGTTGAAGAGTTTTATTAATTTGTAGTCCATGATTCAGCAGGTTGCTTACCAAGATTGACTTTCTTTTGAAGGAAAGAAACCAGGATATTGAATGATTTCCTTCACCTGGCTCCTTGTTCTTCCATCAAGTTTTAAAATTCACCCACTCACACAAAGTTATGAAATGATTTTGATCTTCTATGCTGACACATCATGTAAAATGTGCATTGTTTATTATCTATTTTAAACATTTTAAAAGTTATGATACTAGACAACACTGCCATTAAGTCAGACACAATGTGCCTGAAAATAAAAAATCTGGTTATATATTGTTATTCATTTGTCATCATTTAAATAAGTGGTGGTTTAGGCATTTGTTAAACAGGCACTATATTGGAAATCCTTTCCAGCATATAGCGGATTAAAGTATATGATAGCTTTGGTCATTCCAATTCTTGTTGTAAATGTATTGCATAAGTAAGTTAACTCAGCAATAGCAGAGGAGCTCCTTTAAGGTGCACAATTGTGTTAGAGAAAGGCATATTTTTTATTAGCACAGTCCATGGTGCTCCCTGCAGATGAGAAAGTGCAAAGAACTCTGGGGAAGAAGTCAAGTTAGTAACATGCATTCATGGTACACAAATACATACAGATGGTTTGTTGAATGATGGGAAGACAGACTCGGTGCTTGAGGACAACAGTAAGTGGGCATGGCATGCACACTGTCCAGGCTGCGCCCATCTCTGCTTTGCACATTTAGGATTTCCCCTATGAGACCAAAAGGCAGATGCACTCTAACAAAACACTTCTACCTCTTTTCAGGCCACTGAGACAGGTTGAGTGTTGCATAATACAAAGTCTGTTTAACATTAAACATTATGATTGCAATGCTGTATAAAGGATTGTTTTGCTACTACAAAGTGTAGCCTTGAACTTTGTTTATAATGCATGAAAAAGTAATCAGTATGTACTCTACTAAAAATATCCCTCTTCAGACATGAAAGGCCTCCAAATCAACATAGTTGGTTATTTAAATGAAGTATGTATGGTCAGACAACATTAGAGTTTCATATGGTAATAATTCATAATTTGGGTGAAGTGAACCTTTATCCAGCAGTTTGTAACATTTTGGAAATATGCTTCGTAAGAAACAATAGACATGATTTATGTGTGGTTAGAATATGTCTTGTTCATCTTACATTTCATTGGTGTATTTTCTATGGTTCATTTTTAATCTTTGATAGTATTCTGTTGATTAATTCAAGTACGTCACTTGACGTAAAACACCACCATCTAGTGCCCATTACGTACCCATTAGGCTACAGGGAGCTGGGGAGTTTCAATTTGCAGACCTCAATTTAAACAATCCAGACTTGAACAATGGAAGGTAAGAGTTCTTGGTCTAAATGCACTTTTGAAGTAACATGACTGCTGTATTAGAGGCGGTTCTTAAACTTTCTCAGATTTACAACGAATGTCTGCCAAAGAAAAGTCTTGATGAGTCTGCATTGTGTTGTATAGCCTATGGTTTGCAGAGTTTTTCACTTTCACGTAGAGTAAGTTTCACTTTGCTGATCGTTTATGTCCGCACCGTGTTGTTTGGTTGCAAAAAGGAAAGATAAAATAATATGATACAGCCTTTTTGTTTTTCGAAATGGCTCGGTGTACAACAGAAGGATGTGTTGAAACGACAACTGTGATATGTTTTCTGTAAATTCATAACCGGTTCCGTGTTTGTTCATAGAAAGGTGACAAACATTTAACACGAGTTTATGGAGGTGAAATGTCCAAAGACAGATGAGTGTACATTAAGTTAAAACATATATCACTTATGGTCTAATGACTTATGATGTGAAATTCTTTGGGGGCTTCTTTTCTACACTGTGTGAGGAGGAAGAGCACAAACCACCGCCAACCCTCCTCCCGCAATACAAAAGGGAAGCAGTCATAGTTTCCTATTACAAGTCTCTTATTTCATGTCTCCTTGCTCCTCGCCTGGTTTCTTTGCGTCTCTCCATGCATCCACGGTGGGCAGGACTAAGACGCGAGGAAAAGACGCAAGTGAGGGAAACGTGGACGCAATATAAGAGACTTTGGATGCACCCCATGGTGTTTGAAAACACATTTACACACGAAGAAATATTGTTAACAGTTTATAATATGAGTTTTTTAAAAAGTGCATGATTCATGATGATTTAATGCATCATGGATTCTTGTTGCTCACTATTGATTAGTGTTTATATGTTTGATATATGATTCGTTAATACTTTGTGGATCATCAATTATTTTGAACTAACAGTTATTTAAAATATTAATTTATATTTATCACTTGAACATTTGTTTGTTAACCCTATCATAAAGTGTTACTGAAATATGATTAAAATTGATTTCAGATGGTTTTCAGAATTTAAACATCCAAGCATCCTTTCATCATCAGGATAAGTGACAACCCCATTCGTTGATTTTGGATATTATAGTTAAACTGAAGGGTTTAATGTTTTTTTTACGGATTGAGAATATTTTCCAACTTAATACATCATTTGAAGTCTGTTTGATTATCAGAACAATGTACTGTCACGAAGTTAGCTGGTGAAAAATGTATTTTTTGTAAACAAAGTTTAATAATTTAATGTTAAGTTATGGACATTATTAGCACCTTCTTAGAAATAATCTCGAGAATAAAATTTGTAATTTTTTAAATTTATGTTTTTGCTCCATATTCCCTCTTCTAGTCAAGGAGCTTTTCAGGGTCAGGAGGAAGTTTGTGGAGGGGGTGAACGAAGAACTTATTAAGCAGCTCGTGGATGACATTTTAGCGGATGGTGTCGTGAATGACGAGGAGAAAGACTCAATACTTGAGGAGAACCCAAGCAAAGCAGACAAGGCACGCTGCCTCATTGACATGGTGAGGAGGAAAGGAGATGAAGCCAGCAGGAAGATGATTGATCACATTAAAGACAGAGATCCTGCACTTTACAAAAACCTGGGTCTGTCTTCTGGTCAACCCACTCAACCAGGTGAGCTGACATATTTCATAGGTGTAGTACACAAATAGAAGAACTTCATTTTGAACAGTGATGTTGTGTTTTGGTGTTCACAGCTGCAGAGCCCCAGACAGAGAAGGGTCGGTCCCCGACACTCAGACCAACAACCAAAGCTTTCTGGAGGGAAAAACAGAATAATAAAAGTGTTAGTCATTCATTAAAGCATTATCCAATATGTCACATGGTCTTAACTGATAGATTTACCTTCAAGCGATTTGCCAATAGTGGAAACGGAAATGGATATGGAAAAATGTAGTTTTGATGTAAAACTGACCAACATTAAGATGGTTTCTTTGGGGATCATTTATCAAAAAATTAATTGTTTTTCTTTGAGATTATTTTTTTTATTAGTCTACTATTTAGCTACAGTACATTTTTTCCTGTACATGATCATAGTACTTTTTTAAACTTTCTCCATTTTCATTTTCATTTTTCAGCGTTACCTTGTGACTGAAGAATCCATTAGGAATCGTGTTGCCCTGCTAATCAGTAACATAACATTTACTGATAAGAAGTTAAATAGAGATGGAGCAGAGAAAGATGAGCAGAACATGGAGAAACTTCTTGAAGCGCTGGAATATGAGGTGGTGAAACACACAAACCTCACTGGAAAGGTACTTTTGATGACAAAAAACACATTTTCTCATGTTAGTGTAAATCAAAAGTGTTATTTTGTCTGTTTTATTGAGTGAGAAAGTAACTGGTATCTGATTTTTATGTGTATTTGCAGAAGATTGATGAAGCTGTTATTAAGTTCTCCGAACATCCAAAACTAAAAGAGACAGACAGCGTGTTTGTGATTATCATGTCTCATGGGAAACCGGGAGCTGTCCTAGGTGTCAACTATGAAGAGGGACAATCGGATGAAAAACAAGACAAATTCCGTATTGATAACATTTACAAACACTTGGGCTCAAAGAAATGTCCAGCGCTGCTGAACAAACCCAAGATCATCATCATCCAGGCCTGCAGAGGAGGTGATTCTCATCTGTTCTCATATTTGAAAAATGCTGAAAAAAAGTTAACTCTCTGAAAAAGTCTTCTAATGTCTTGTTTGTTGTCTTTAAGTGATGAGGTTCATATACACTGTATTAAATATATATCATATGTGTTGCAGGAGAGAGAGGATCTGTGCTTGTTAGTGATAGTGCAGAAGCAGCTGTGGTTTGTGATGATGCGCAACAACCAGATCTATCCATGACTGCTGGTGAAGACGACATTGAGGAGGATGCTTTTCAACGTGTTCACAAAGAAAAAGACTTTATGTGTTTTCTTTCTTCCACTCCTGGTGAGTCTGTCTGAAATATTATCAATTCTTATTTTAATGCTCAGGAACAATAATCAATAAATAAAAACTGTATGTTTTTCCTGCAGATACTGTCTCATATAGAGAAGATGATAAAGGGTCTTTTCTTATCCAGTACACCGTTGAGGTGTTCAGCAACAGCTGGCGTGAAAATGACATTGAGGAACTTTTCAGAAAAGTAAGTTTTGCAAGTGTAAACTCTCTTCTGGGTCTAAAATTTTCATGTGCAATAGGATACAACCAATAACAGAAAGTAATATCAGCTGTGAGGCAACAAGACCAAAGAGAAAGCAGTACTGATGTTCTTGTTTTATTTGCTTACATAATGTCTTACACTGTTTGTTTCAAACTGACAGGTAATGCAACGCTTTGAAGATTTTTCAGTTCCCACCAAGAGAGGTCAAGATACACAGATGCCAACCAAAGAAAGATGCACTCTAACAAGACGCTTCTACTTCAGGCCACTGAGTCAGGCTTGAGTGTTTGCAATGCAGTTTGTTTAACATTAAACATTATACATCCAAAACAAAGTGTAGCCTTGAACTTTCTTTATACTGCATGAAAAAGTAATCTTGTCTGCTCGACGATCAGCTGAAACAATATAGGCTACTTTGTGCTTTAATTGGGAGGAAAGGGGAAGTTCAGAGTCCAGAGAGATGATGGAAAGTAAAGAGTCAAAGGTTGTCCTACAAAAATGGGAAGTAAAATCTTAGAATAGGAGAAATTGGTGATTGAGTCATCCAAAAAACAGGGACAGTCAGGAATACATTAGCTTCAAAATTGTAGAACACATCCACCAACCAAGACGTTGCTACTACTATCTCTCTGTGAGGGACAGAATCAGCCTTTAAAAAACAACGTTACTTACTGGAGATCAAGAAAGTAAATAGACAAGTACTGAAGGGTAAAGATTGCTTTTTCTTTTTGTACTCTCTGGTCTTCACTGTCCATCTTGATCTGCTGTGCTGACACTTGAATCTGCTGCACCGTGATCTATTCATATGATCCTAAAAGAGCTTGATGGTATTTTATTGGCCTTCTGCCAAATTTCAAATACTCTAAATAAGCAAAGGGAGCACAAATGAGTGAATTGAGCCTATTCATGCCTGAAACATAAACATTATTGGCCATAAAAAATCTTCAGGAGAGCAAATTCTCCTTATGTGAGACATGGCCAGCAAGCAAATGTTTGGGTGATATTGTAACTTTCATGGAAGTTCAATAAGTACTGTCATGTTATACCTTCTCTTTCCTACTAGTGTTGCTATTTCTATCTGCTCCAATCTTCTCTGTCACTTCTGCTTTCCCCCTTTGTCCAAAATCCTTTCATTCACAAATTGCCACAATTCTTGTTTTAATGCCACAGTTTACATCTTGCAGAGAGAGCCAGCTACCATTATACAAAATTTACTTTTCAATTCATAGGAAAAGAAAAACGTAAATTCTGCTTCAGGTCTGATTTCTCCTTTAAGATGCAATGATCAGTCCTGCTTCTCCAAGGGCTCTTCTGATTAGTTGAGAGCTCCATGCATCTGACTCTGCAGCGTGCCACCGACTGCACAGAGACTGGGACACCTCCCTGCTGTGTGTGTTTCCATTATGATTCACCCAGATTCAGCAGTGAACCAATGTGCGTCACTGAACCTGCTGCAGCGGTTCTCATCTGGCTGTCACCTGAAGTTCCCCGAGTCTGCTTGGCGCTTTCTGGGAAGTTTGCGTCATCATTGAACCTTCATCACAATGGAAACAGTAGAAAACCATCTACCATGCTTCTGTCTCAGAAAAAAATAATTTTTAATGGCTTTACTTAGAGTTAATTGCCCCTAATTGCATTTTTGATAACATTCATTTGTTCTATCATGGCAATAACTTTACCCATTCACTCATACATCCATTCACTCATTCATTTTAATTATATATGTACATATGCTCAATGTTTCCCTATTGAACCCTATTCCTTTAGTACTTCAACAAATATCTTGATATATGTTCATTTATATGTTATTTCTGTGTGTGTGTGTGTGTGTGTGTGTGTGTATATTTTATGTGTGATTGCTGTAGAACACTACAGGGAACAGGGAACAGTATATTTAGTCTCGATTAGTCTAGTCTAATCCACTTATTAAAACACTCAGTCTCCATGAAGCAAGGCACAAACTCAAATTTTGCTTTTTCAGACAAACTTTACTTGGAAAAAGAAAAATACTCAAATGAAACAAAACCATCTCATAACAATACACAACACAAAGGCAACAAGTTGAGTAGGCAACATGGTAACATGGTTGCAGTCTGTGCATGTCTGATGTGTTGCAAGAAAACTGATATGAGAGTCTTTTATGGGGCTACTTTGAGATCATTCTGGCATTTTCATTGACTCTTCAAGTTCACTCATTAGAAATAAACAGAAAAGTAGCTTGACGGAAGGATATGCTCTGTTTAAAGCTTGGGATTTATAAAAAGACATAAAACAACAATGTTTTTTTCACTCACAGATCAGAATTATCAATCCAACCAGACTAGCCTCCATTTTAACAGCTTATTTGAACATATTGGCAGTGTTAGAGAGCTTTATATCAGTTCACGTTATACAAAACAAAGACACAAGTGGCTACTAACAAGCACTCATGTTCTCATCCCATAACCCAAATGTTCAAACATATAGCTAAATGAACATATCCTTTTTCACACACATGCATGCACTCACTCAGACTCAACACTGGAGCAATGGTCAGAAATGCTGCACAACTGGTAAGGCCAGGTCAAATATAGTACAGTAGCGTTGCTTCCGTAAACTACAAGAGATGACTTTAGGAAGGTTTGGCAGTGTGGCGATTCTGCGAGCAAAATATCTGACATCAGTACAGCCGTCTTCTTTCCCTTTTGAATTATAGTAAAAAAAACACTAGTTTACAGTGAACTAAACCATGCAGGGTTTTTAGAGGGAGGTAGAGGAGATTAGAGAGAGAGTAAAATGACTAGAAAAGATAAAGTAAATAGAAGTCTATAGATAACGCAGCCTTGACAACACTGCAGATAAGTGGCCCTGTTGCTTTGCCCGTGCAACACAAAATGGACTTTATAACTGAATAAGTGTCATATTTGGAAGTTGGAATGTATCAGTATAGTGTTACATATCATTTAGTAGCTTTTTCATTCAAGAATTCACTTTTGGAAACATATTGTTGACAACACTCAACACTCAAATAAACATTTTGCAGCACCACACATTTACAAAATAGCAACTCATGCGAAAAACACCTCTGGCCCTGTACATTGTGTGTAAAATGTATCACGTGTAACAACACTTGTGCTAAATGTGTAATAGATTGCATTCATGAAAAAACATGTAACTGAAAGGGTGGATCTGTTCTGTTTTTGCTCTGTTGTGTGTGTTTTAATGGGGACTGTGGCTGAGGTTTAGGCCAACGTTCCCCCAACGACGGAAGCAATGACAATTCCCAGAACCACACAGCATATAATAATCATAATTTTCTTCTGCATAGTGTTAACAAGAAAATAAAGAAATCATCCAAGGCAGCAAATGAAGAGCAGAAGAAAACATGTTAGAAATATCACTTGCCTAACACATGTTATAATATTTTTTAATGAGAAGAACAAAATGCAGGTTGGAGAAAGGCTATTTGATTTTAATGTGTGATGTTGTTGGAGTGTGACTGAGGTTTAGAAGCATTTTCACATCCACTGCTTTTATAACCATAAATCTTTGGTTCCTGCATTTTGTTCAGATCACATTAAACAACATACAGTACATTCAAACATGCCACAAACATGAATCATTCTTGTTCTTATAGCCAAAATATGGGAATCCTAATTTTTGGCGCTATCTGGTGGTAGTATGAAAGAGGGTAACATGGCAGACAGCAATTCGAGGCAGAAATATACATATACAGACCGCTCCATGATAGATTCATTTTTCTGTATAAAAACCACACAGTGATTTAAAGCAAACATGTTTTTTTTTCTTTTTAACATGCATTCTTCACACGAGTTCATAAACGGTCAACATCCAACATTTAAAGTCTGTGGGATCAACAATTTTTAAAAGCATAGTTTGAAATTCTTGGAAATACACTTTCTTGCCTTCAGCCGAGAGTTAGATGAGAAGATCAGTATGACTCTTATGAACAGTAAACATGTATGTGGGAGAGAGGGAAGTAAACCCTGAAGCTACATCATGTTTTTTGTCTGGTGAACGGGTGACGTCTTGGACTCTGGTATCCAGTTCTTATATTTATTATAAGAACTGCATTTATTACATTTATTACAATATAACACATCCATCGGGTTTATGTGCCGGACTATTTGTTGGCCAGGTACAGCCAGTACACTTCCTTGAGTATTGTTGTCAACATGAAGTTGCCAACCAACCAGCACAGACTCCAAGAAGTAACTGCTAAGTCTCAGCCCCTTGAAAAATAAACCAAAACTTGATGTTTTTACTTTTTTTTTTACAGGTTTTTTTTTTTATATAAATCTTCTCATCTGACCTTTGGCAAGAAACCCAATAAGCTAATTTCCCATATTATTGAACTATTCCTTTAATGCTACAAATAGCTTATATTTGCAAAACAGTGAACTGGATGGACTCATTATCAAGGTTTTCAATGTAAGATTCAACTGAAAGGTTGATTGTTCATGAACTTTATGCTGAGGTGTGTGAAAAATGAAAATGGGAAATGTGGAAATTAGTGATTCCACACACGTTTATATTTATTATCGATTAACTTGACAATTAATCTGCCGCTTTGTGCTTGTAGAAAAGCAACAGCTCTTTAATAGACTGCAGAGCATGCACATAACAAAAGTATATGAATCATGACACACAAAGCACAAAGAGATCCTCAAGGTGCTTGACTATTTAGTTTAGAAAAAGCTAATTTGAGTTTTTTTAATATAAGATATTTAAGTGCACAGAAGCATATTGAGTTGGTTTACTCATAAACAGCCTTCAGACCAGTAATGTAAGGTGGTTTTCCAGCTCACAAGCAATTACTGACTGTACATCATAAGACCCAGTATACAGTACATTTTTAACATTTGAACAGTAAAGAGTGCCTCTTTTTGGGGTTTTCTTAGGGTCCTAACTGAGTCCAACCACAAGGGAAATAATGAGGACGGTCAGACATACTGCAACACAACCTCCTATCAGGATCACCTTCTGGATGGGGGAAATGGGAATGGAAACAAGGAGAGCGAAGTTTCAGATAACAATTCAGTGGACGTAGGAGAGAATGAGCAGAGACAGACAGAGAAAGAAAGAATGAAACTTCTCTTTGATTATCCTGATGAATTGGGGTAAAGCAATGTATAAAGTTCCTCTTCCTATGAGTGCTATTATAGATATTAGCCAAGAGGTGGCAGAGTTGTTCCACAGTAACGCAGTTTGTTGACTGAGGGATATAAATAATACATTTCAAAAGTAATCCTATTTTTTATCACTCAGTGTTGTATTTCTGACCTCTTTCAAGTATCCAGGTGAATAACCCTCTTTACGAGTGTTTGTTTCTTTTTTTTTGCTTTTTTTTGTCTGACTGACACCCACAGTTAGATGAGCTCAAGCGCCTTTTCATCAACACCACCTACTTTATGTGTTCTTTTGAGTTAATTTTAAACGGGATGTTATTTAACACTATTTATTATATAAAACGGGACATTATTACACAGAATTGTTGATGTTTAGGTTAAGGTTCATTTTTTTCAGTAGGTTTGGTCAAGTTTTCATTTGTACAACTTGGAAACATGTATTTTGAATTATCTGCTTTCTTTCTAATGAGATGACACAAACTCCCAAGTGTGTTAAAGCAGACTCAAGTTGGTGGGAGGTGTGTCCTGTCAGGTGGGCCTATTGAGGCTGGTATTTAATTGGTTAAATATTCTATGACATTGGTCTCACATCAAATCAAGTGACGCATTGCAATCCTACTTGTGTGTTTATTTACCTCCTAAACACATATGACAGATCAAATTAGTTGAGGTACTTTTTAGAAGTAATTATGGAAGTACACCCTGGTTGGGAATCACTGCTGTAGACTGCAGCATATGTCAAATACACTCACGACACACATGCTCCACATGCTGAATACATGACAGTTGAGCATGTAGACACACTGAAGACAGTCACTGCACCACAATATACACATGCAATGCTTCTGAAGTCAGCCAGAATATCTTCAGAGTAATATGAGAGCACATTTGTGCACATGCACTGTTTTGCTGTGTATGCGACTCACCCGCCAAGCTTTATTCTTGTACCTAACCGCCTTCTTAGTGTCTGATACTGCCCTCTCCACATAGTCTACTGAGTGCTCCACATTGTACTCTATGCGGTCTATCATTTCCCCCTAGAAGAGGTTAGTTACAGAGAAAGTGTGGAGGACATGCAGACAGATGTGTAGGCAGGAGGAGGAGGAGCAGGTGGAGGAGGGGTGAATACAGATGGAGAGGATGTGAGAGACAGGGGAGGAATAAAGGACGAATAAAGGTGAAAGAGGACGAGAGAAGGGGAAGCAGAAAAGGGAAAAAGAGAAATAATGACATAAGAGTTAGTTTCTAGACTGTGCATTTTGCTTCTCACCCGTTTGCTGGTCTTTTTGAACTTTTTGCATTTTGGGATGCTTTCCTTTGCCTGCTCCACATATTCCTGCGCCCCCACCACACTCCGCTCAATGTTGTTCACCAGGTCACCCTGCACAAAACAAGAGAGAGAGTCATTGTAGTTTGGGTGAGAGCAGAAATCAGTCTGAACTCACATGTTCATCTTTAACCACATAAACAACGAGACTTACTTAAAAATAAATCATAAATAATAATCGGAAGTCTTTCTCAGTTTCTTTAGCTTTCATTTATCTTTGTATGAGACAATAATAAATAGTTTAATTATGTTTATATAGGCATCTTAGAGATTTTGAAACATTGGTGTATTGTGAAAGCTTTGAAAAAAGTACTAATTCATCCATTCTTTTCTTCTCTTTATTCATATATCTATCCACTTTTTCCTTCTTACTGACACTTTAATTTATGAAAGCAGCAGGTGTCATTAAACATGTTTAAATCAGCATTCATCAACAAAGAACACTACATTTGCACATTTAGCACACACCCAGGATTGATTAAAAAAAAAAAAACCCATACAGAATCAACAATTTAGCGTTTGAAAGACTATTAAAGTGTATACAGGTCTTCATGCATGCACTCCGACAATGATTTCTCCAAGTATAAAAAGGAGGAAATCAGGAATTGCAGGTAAATTACCTTGCTGTATTGGAAGGGGAGCGCTGTTCTCTGTTCTCTAGAGCTTAGAGTCATTGTTGTGATGACAGTGTTGTGTAGGAGAAGAGAAGAGAAAAAAAGAGGAAGAGACAGCAAGCTGAGAAAGGCAAAATTAACAAACTGACTTGAGTATAATGTTAAATGATGTGGTTAATAAAGGAAGGATTGGTTAATTGAATTATTTACATTTAGAGCATTAACATGTGTGACGAGAATAAAAGAGTACATACAAACACAGAAACACGGAAGCCTGCCATTGCATTGTGCCGTCATTGTAATTCATATCATTTATACAAAATCCCATTCATTTGAAAGTGTGTCCAAACTTTTGACTGGTACTATACACACAACTTTACTTTAATATTCGTCACTCACAGGATTTTCCTATTCATGTGTTCTCTCACTCAGATTCCCTTTTGCATAATTCATAGGTCGAGTATTTCTGATGAGGGAAACAGTTCATCTCTGTGGGGGTTCAGCCCATACACTCGTGGAGTCACACATACAGGCAGCAGGCCTACAGATTTACCTGAAGCTTTACACTTTACTGAGCAGAACACAGGCACTCCTTTTACTCTTGAGGATAATCTTCGTGCGTGGCTTTGCAGAAGCAACTGTATGTACTCAGGAAACATTATCAGCACATGTATGTTCACTGCTAACAAGATGAGGTAAGTCGTCCTCTTAAATCCCACAGAGTATAAAACTGTAAACTAGAAGGCCTTTAGAAACCAACAAACCTCCACTAATTGTGAAAAAAACTGGAAGCCTCTTTATGACATTTAAGGTTTATTTATCCTAAATTATCCTGGTTTGATGCTGCGACAAAACAAACTGAATGCAACGCTGTGTAGTTGCCAATTAGAAGTCCCAGATGTAAGATTTTCCTTCCAGCACAAAAGTTATCCCCATCACAGAAAATCATAAAATTCCAATCAACTGATCCTTGAGCCAAAAATGATCTGTCCCCTAAATTTTTCTAAATTTACTGAGATGTTTTGCAAACAGACAACCAGATGGAGATGAAAACACAACCTCCTTCCAACTCTGTTGGCAGAGATAGGCCCATGTTTGTACTAATAAACTCTACAACTTGTGTGCAAATTAAAAGTCTGCCAGTTGCTGTTTGTCTGAAGTGGAGTTATTTTCACAAGAGGGAGAAGTAGCAGCTGCTGCAGAAGGCTATTATGCTTATAGCTGGTTAATCATTTTACCATTGTGAACACAATGTGCTATTGAACCTCTGCATTAGCCAGGCCACCATTTCAAACTACTGCCAAGAACAAACTCTTGAATCTGGAAACTGGAATTTTGACTAGATCACCCATTTTTGCACTGCAGTAAATGATGGCAGACAGATTATGAATAGCATTAACAGGTTTGTTTTCACATTAGCTTGGTTGAGCCGAAAACCCCATAGCTGTAGTTACAAAGAAAGAGGATCAATGATTTCACCTGGTTCTCCACCAACATGGCCATGTCCGTGAACATGTCATGAAGCTCTCTGATACTGTTTTCCAACTTGATAATCTCATTGTGCCGTGTCTCAATCTCATTCATAGCTTGCTGGGTGATGTTGTCCATGATGATCTAAGATTGCATTAGAGAAGGAAAGAGTACAGTTAGATTAAAAACATACTTTGCATTCTTGTTGCATTTTTTCCCATCACTTACCCCCGAGGTGAAGATAGCTGGGTTGTCGCTCTCCAACATGCTCTCCAGCTCATCATTTGTTGTGTTTCTCCCAGCTAAAAGACAAACACACACAGCTGTAAACATGTGTAGGTGTTAGAGATTTACTGAATGTATTACTATCAATTTTAAGCCCAAGAATTATGTGGTGTAGGTGCAATGAAATTGGATTTAAAGGGTTCCTCAAACTACAGTGGATGAGAACCACATTAGGAAGCACTAATAAAACTCCCTGGATGATAATAGCCATCCTCCTTCCTTCTTAATATCTGTTTGCAGATTAATTAAAAAGTTGTGTGCCTATTCTGCCTAATCTGTCTCTACTGCATTTTAAACTCTTTATTCTTCCACCTCTCCAAACAGTAATGGATGTGATATAAAAACCATGTGCCAGAATTCAGGATAAACATCTTTTGCTGGAGTCAAAATTAATGATGGAATAACAGTAGCAGTAGCAGATATAAATCTGTACCTTCATGGATCTGGATCACAGGACAAGCAGCACCTTTAACTTTTCCATTTCAAGCTGATCTGAATGTGACAGGGTTAAGTGTGTGTTTGTGACATTGTCAGTTTTTATTGTGGTTGAGCTCTGCAACACAAAGCTCAACCACAATTTATGATGTCCCTTACAGGCTTACAGTTCAAATACTGGCCAGTCAGATGTGATACACTTTTCCTGTCCAAATAAAGTCTTTCATAAAGTCTGTATGACAGCACACTTCACCAATTCTTCCTGCTGATGTATTTGCTCCTCATCTGTCTTTATTTTCCCTGACAGGGTTGTCCCACTTAATATAAATTTTCTTACACCTCTTTGCTACATCTGCAATAATATCTGTGTGTATGAGTGCAGACTGTGCCTGCAGAGCCGCTTCTCTTGGGCTCCATTTCCACCCTGCTGATACAGTAAGTCAAAGCCAGTCAATATCATCGCCAATCTTTCCTTTGCACATTTTAAATCCTCTGTGAGATATAGAACAGTATATACAGTTTCACAATCTTTTCCCCATGAACACATCCTGAGACCTCACAAACTTGATGTACTGTATAAGCTAAACAGTTGTTGTAACTTCTCTGATGTGACGTCATATTCATGATGCTAATGTTATGAAGCTATCATGAGCAGCAGGTTAGCTTAGCTTAGCACAAAGACTGGAAACAGGTGCAAACATCTAGCCAGCTAAGCCAAGCTAACCAGCTTCTGGCAGTAGCTTCTTATTTACCAAACAGACATGACAGTGGTATTGATCTTCTCATCTAACTCTTGGCAAGAAAGCAAATAAGCTTATTTCTCCAAATGTTGAACTATAAAAAACAACAGTCAATTCAATTTTACCCATAATATATCTGAATAGACCAACACTCATAACAGCTTTGTCAGATACTGCTCTACTTTTTCTCTTCAACTCGTTCTGCACTGGACCTCTAACAGCTGTGGTTCCTAGGAGATTTTGGCTGCAACTACAAAACCTCCATTCATGACTTCATCAGAAAGTGTGTGTATTGTGTTTACATGTGTGATGAAGACTGGTGGTTTGTGAGAGGGTCTCGGCGGCAGAGCAGGCAGGTTGATGGTGAGTGATGATGGTTGGGAGTCCGAGGCAATGATTGCCTTCATGAAAAGAATACTGATGAAGCTGCTCTATAATATTTAGTGTGCAGTGTGTGAAGGCTTGCACATGTGCCTGTGTGTGTTTAATTTCTCTTTACATATAATGGGCATATTATGTCCAAACTTCATATCCATATAAAACCAATAATTTTCATTTAGCTGTGGTTAAGTGGTCCCGCTGTGTCATTATGGTACTTAACAATCTACTCATGTTCAGCGATGACATTTTGCAGTTTGAGAAATGAGAGGATGAAGACAGGACACAAAAAGGAGGCCAGGTTCAACACATCATGGTGATCAATCCCCTATTCCCCTCTTATAATAAATAATCTCTCTATCATTAAGGTTAAACCTGCAACATTAAGAAGGTCGGAATTAGAGTTGAAGGACAGAGGAAAGCAACAATGAGTCATGGACAATTATGAAGAAAAAAGAAGAAGGCCCTCTGGTGCTACCCTACCCTATTTATCCCACTTCCCACACACACACGCATGCACACACACAAACACACACACAAGCACACACACAAGCACATTCCCACTCCTCACTGGCTTTTTTAAAGCCCTGACAGGCTCCGAGGGAGCCTCTTATTTGTTACCATGGAGACCCAAACCCTGAGAAGCCTAATATGAAGCCAAGTAGTCTCAATTCACCCGTAGCATTTATGGATTATTAAATCATTCATACAATGTTGCTACCACTAACAATATTATTTAATTTCCATTGTTATGTAACACAAAGGAAGTGAGACCCCCAAGGAACTGAGTGAAAAGGCAAATCACTCAAATGCCTGCAGAATGAAATAAGCTTCTGCTCGTATCAATTTCACCTGCGAAGGAATGAAAAAATGTGCATGTATAATTTTTATTTTTTACCTGTTTTTTATTTGTTCACATGTAGGTTAATATGTTTATTATACTGGAAGAATGTGTTGGTGTACATCTCTGTCTTTTTCCCCTACACCGTGAGTGCGTCTCTCCCAGCTAAAGGAGTGTCCGCAGGGAAATAAAATAACAATCAAATGTCAAAGAGGCCCTACGATGCCTGTGACCAACATACCCTCCATCCTGCTGAGCCTGCCTGTCTGCTCACTGCTTAAGGAAATAAATTAATGTGTAATATTAATTCTGAATCAATATTAAACTAAAAGGCAACATACAGTAAAAGCCACTTCATTGGCTTGAAATATGACCATATCCCAAAGTGTTTTTAATCTTAATTTACAATCAAAAATATTCAAAGAGAAGTGTTAATTAAGCCTCAATAATATTCAAAAACTAGGACTATAATTCACTGACACAACAGTCTGAATAGTACATACTGCTGGTTTGCCAGCTTTAATCTAACTATCAGTGATTAAAAGTGACTTGACAAAGGATATGAATGAACCATATTTAAATTAAGTTCAGTTGACTGTGATGGTAGTGGAAAGAATGAACTCACAAGACTAAAAGTCTACAGCCACACTAGCGCCTCTGTGAGGTTACACTGAAGTACAGCAGTACTTTGAGCTGGATGATACAATCAGCATGCTAACATGCACACAACAACAATGCTAACATGTTGATGTTCAGCAGGTGTAGTGTTTTCCATTTTCGCCGTCTTAGTTCAGCATGCTTACATTTGCTAATTAGCACTTAACAGAAAGTAGCTCAGGCTCAGAGGAATGTCCTCAGTTTTTCAGGTATTTATTCATATACCAAAGCATTGGAAATATTGACATTTTGACTTGACGATAGCACCAGGGGAGCTAGGGCAAAGCTAGGGGATTACTAAAGTTAATACATCTTCTGGGCACCTCAGATATCTGTACCAAATTTCATAACAATCCATACAATTGTTATCACTCAAAACCACAAATATGAACCTTAAGATAGTGTTAAGGGGAAGTCAGGTGATCACCAAAGTCAGTAGGATTCATCCTCTGGGGAACATGAATCAGGACCAACCAGCACTGCCACCCCTAGCCAAGCCTCGAGGCTAATTAATGAAAATAAGAAATTGGCAAGCAATACAAGCAGTAATAGCAGCAACACAAATAAATACATAAGGCTGCAACAAGGCAGACTTATTCTGACCTCTCATATGTACACATATTTATTAGAGTAGTAGAAGACGCTCTCATTGTCTCATGTAGGGCAGCTCTGGACTGTTCTCATGCATGTACTTAAAAGTGTGAGTTGAATAAATTGTGGAGGAGAGGCCAAGCAAATGACAACAGTAGTGTTTATGGAAGCAGTATTTCAAAGACATCAATTTTTATTCATGCAATAGGTAGGGATCAAAGTTATCCAAACTGTTAGATGATGTAGCATATTCTATAGAAACACATGGCTTGCCTCAATCTCTCAAAGGTGTGACAGCAGTATCCAGAAAAATGGTTTTGTGTTCACAATGTTTTGCTTCTGGGCACTTGTTCAACCATTTTATTTATACAGAAAGACACCCAAAGAATTTATGGTTGTCCAAGCAAATAGGGGGAAAATGTCTAATGCTTTCCTGTTTTTTTTATCTCTGTATCAAGCAAGTTTGTGTAGAAGTGAACAGAAGCAGGAGAGAAAACATCAATACTCAGTCTGACAGACCAGACTTGGTTTCCCCCTGTGTGTGACACACTCTTATTGATTCACACACAAACAAATCAAAGAGGTTGGCACTACAGAAAACACAACTCTCTTACTAAATAACCCTAAAGGAACTAAAAGGTGTTAAATCAAAATATCTGACCAAATGTAATCTTAAGGGAAAAAGCTTTGCTTGAGACTTGTGAACTTGTCCCTCATTCTCATAATTTCCCCTCTCCTTTATGTCTTCATTTCATCTCTGTACACTCCTTGTGTGTCTAATCCCTTCCTTGACAACAGGTGATATCAGCTAAGGCCTCCTGAGACTCCACCTGCTGACAAATCAAATCCAAATGCATCTGGAGGAGCTTGAGGAAAAAACGAGTCAGGTGTGTGTGTTATACTCCATGACGATAGTTTGTGTTGATCCTTTGGTTAACCGCAGAAAGAACCTGTATGTCCACCATGTTGCCACTGTTCTTTTGACTGGACTGCTTTTAGTGGAGTTATATTGGGCGGTGTTCGCACATCCAAACCTGGCTGCATATGTCCACTCTAAAATGACAGATGGCCAGAGGAAATTACATCTATGTCAAGTGCCCTGCCACATAACTGCCCCTGATCTCCTCTGCTATTACCACTAACTGACTCATAGTGTTCTTTTCTGCATGTGTGTGCATGTGCGTGCTTTTCTGTATAAGGTGACTGTGTGACAATGACTGTTAGGGGCAGCTGGTGCAGAGCAGCCTGCCAGGATGCCGTGGCAGAGGCCGCGTCAGTGCCAGGTCCAGGAGCATTGGGCCTGAAACTAATATCTGTCAAATCATGTTAAGCATATGGTGTGACACATGTGAGAGGAGCACAGATCTAAGCTGCAGCAACCTGGCATGTGCATGAATATGAGTGTAGGTGTTGGTGATGTATGTGTTTTGGAAAGTGGTCTCACTAGAGATAAATGTGAGAGTGGTTGTTTTGTGCACACCAGTCCAATTCAACATAAAATATGGATGAGTTAAAGTGTAATTTCTTTATAAAAAAATACATAATGAATAGTGTTTTCTTGTGCATACATACACAGTCAACAGGTTGGAATTCAGGTAATATATTTTCACCACCCAAGTTAAGCCTCTTACTCGATTGTATGCAGAAGAAAACTACACTTAATATATTTCTGTTAGTATCAGATATGTGTTTTTTTTTAAATGAAACTGTACGTTAGCCCAATAAAGTGACTATTTATTTAAGTGTACTAGAAAGTTGATTGACCAAAAGAGAAGTATTACTGTAAAAGGGTTACGGTACTTGCAGAATGTTGTGATGATGAATTTTTCTCCAATCAGAAGCAAAAGCTTCAAAAATAGAAATGTGAGAAGTGTCTGCTTCTGCAATCATGGCACCTCTCGCCACATGAATTTCACTGATTAAAATTGAACAAACAGTTGTTGTTAACAGTTTAGTGAAAAAAGTCAACGCCTGAGTAATTTTCAAGTCCAAATTAAGCAGTATAAATCATACATGAGAGGCAGTAGCATTAGATTTTAATTCACATTTTCAGACTTTTATAAGGGTAAGTAAACATAGTAACCTATAACATAGGTTACTATGTTTGATACCAATTTACTTTGCAGATATAAAATGATTTTGAACATTTATAATGTGGTGGAGAATGCATGTGCATATTGTCTTTCTAGCTTAATTAAATTAATTTAATTAGGATGAAGATGAAGAGGATGCTTATGCTTAGCATGCAGTAAAACACATACAAGGAAATATGGGAATCCTGTTGACTGTTTTGACAATAAACTTGAAGAGTAATGATAGGTAATTGTGATTTTGTGTGTGTGTGTGTGTGTGTAGATATGACCAAAAGTTTCAAAGTGCACCTGATTAACAGTGGCTCTTTTATGACAATTATACATAAGGCAAACATTTCATACATATTTTGTGCATAGTAACAGTTTACAGCACACTTATCCAAACCCAGGCCATAGCATAAATGGCACACAATCACATTAGACTGATTTGACAAACCGCTAGCATCAAGAATGAAAATGAGCATCGAGGATGACAGTCGGTCATTTTATCCCCTGCAGTGTGACATGGTGGAAGATAACCAATGTGGCATCTGGGGCATCGTACAATACATATGCCTCAACATAAAGATTAACATGTCAGAATTGTTTTCAATATTATTGTCTTTGTTTGACAGTCTTCCCTCTTTCCTGACCATGCTAACTCCTCTCCAAGCTCCTTCTCCATATAAAACAGGATTTAAAGTGTGTAGTGTTTGCTGCCAAGTGACCAAGAGCTGATTGTCAGACTTATAAGTGATTTTTAACAATTAAAGAATTTAGGATGCAGACATGGCACTTGATTTGAAAACCAAAAGAAATATTAGGGAAAGTGGTGACGACTCCAATCGCAACATCAACATTTCAAAAAACGGAACTATAAACACTACATGATTTAGAAGAGATGCAGTTGTGTTGGATCCTCCCAGTGCTAATATATTTGCAGTTAGTATGAAGGGTGGTGGAGTGTTTAGTCTCCCACTCACTGATACTCACTGATCTCCAGCTGTCTTTGAATGCGTCCCTTGCAGCGCTCCCTGTAGTCCGACTGGGTGGTGTTGTATTCTGACATCACCTCGACAAACTTACGGGACAGTGTGGAGTGCTGGAGAGACAGCGGAGAACAACAAAACACTTAAATTAAGCCTGCTTGACGCCAGCAGCAGACGCCAACTTCTAACTAATTTAAATGGTAAATTAAGAGGAGGTGAGCAAGTATGAACATATACTGACTGTGAAACAGAGGTGACTTGACTCTGCTGCTTTCCTCTCTGAACTGTACCTGTGTCTTACGTATCCTCAAGTCAGCTGATGACCTGTTCTGCCCTTCTTCCTGCTCAATGGTATGCTGGATACCTGGATGAATACACAAAGCTATACATTCAGTCAGCAGGTTGTTTGTATTTGTTTGCATGTTTAGCAGGTATAAAGTTTAACATGTTCCCCATTTTAGTTTAGCATTTTAGCATGCTAACGTTTGCTAATCAGCACTAAACACAAAGTACAGCTGTGGCTGTTGGGAATGCATTAATTGTTTGGTCATAAACAAAAAACAATTTTGAACTGATTTTTTAACAAATTTTTGTGAATAAAAATTAACAACTAACCTTATTTAGCCTTGTATATGCTGTATAAAAAGCCATTCATCTTTGTATAGCATACTGTATACAGCAATTGTAGGGGTGCAGATTATGCTAATGATCATAAGTAGCTTTCATTAGGTTGAACAAGCAATTTGTTGTCAAGAGGGTTTGGTGAATCTGATTTGGAAGAAGTCAGGATGAAAACACAAAAATTGACTTGTATCAGGACCATTGTTTTAACTCAACTCTTAACTCCTTCATTTTAAGAGCAAGTGTTTCTCTCTAGAAGTTTAAAAGCTGTTAAAGATGTATCACTTTACAGTAGATGTACCTAATTCTATCAACATCTGCATTGTGTGTCTTCTCTTTTTAAAGAAATTCATCGACTTCTTCTGAATCCATTAAATGGGATGGGGAAAGTTAAAGATAAAGTAAATGATGTCGCTCCCTCTTGAGGATCAATCTCAGTGTGTAATTTGGCCAAGATAAGGTCACTTACTGACTAACCAAACACACAAACACACACACATACACACACAAAGGTATCCTTTGGCAACAACTGATGTGAACTGGAGTGACACAGTTAGAAGCGTGTGATGCAGAGCCTGTTTCGCCTGACAGCACTTGCATCAAGTGTGTGTATCAGTGTACATATATGTGCACATAACACCTTGTGTATATGTGCATGTGTCTCTATGCTGTAGGCACAAGGATGAGGGATAGGGGCCATTATCTTCTTGCTTTCTTCATTGAAGTTGTGTTCTACTTTATACTTTTACTTTATACAGATGTTTTAGATCTGATCCCTATTCTTTGACACCTGAGCCCTGTAGGAAGGCACTGGAAAGAGGACACAGGAGCTTTGATGCCACATGATTTCAGGAATGGCACATGAATATGAGAAAATATTCATATATGCCAGATGAGGGGAGAAAGGGGCAAAAATATCTTGGCAAGTGTACAAGAAAAGCAAAAAAGGTGAGAGGGTGACAGAGAAATCAGAGAATAAGATTATTGGCCTCACATACATACATATAAACATGCAGAGATAAAAAAAACAAAACAAACAAGGACACTAATACAGGTTGGGGGTGTAGTCCAGGACCAGCTACACATCCATTATGCCTGCACACAGTATGAGACTGTAACATTAAGCAGTTTGTGTGAATATGACTCATATGCATATGAATCACAGCCAACCACCTCTGTGATGAGTGACACTAATAACTATGCCCACCGCAGCATAGAATCCACTAGTGTAAACTGAGTTGTCTGTTACCTGCCAAATGCTATACGGTTCACTGTCTCTTTATGTCTCACTTATTTCCCTCTGTCCCCTCCCGAGAGAGCACCATGACCATCACATTACATAAAAGATGAACAGCTCCTTATGGATATTGTTGTAATAAATCAGCTTTGTTAAGAATAGCACAAAACAATTAATTGTTTATTAGGGTCAATTATTATGTAAAATTACTGAACACTAAGATGAGATCTGCAACTATTTTGATAATTGTTTAAGTTCCTTTTCAAGCAAAAATGCCAAACATTTGATGCTTTAAGCTTCTTCAATGATAGAATCTTCTGCTTTTCTTTGTCTTACCTGTGATGGGCATTTTTCACAGTTATAAAGACCAAGTGATTAATTGATTAAGTGAGAAAATAAGATTAATAAAGCAATAATGAAAATGATTGTTAGTTGAAACAATCATTTATTTATTTATTTCATTTACAAATGAAATGAAATAAACATTTTGGCAGTATTAGAATTTTTTATTGATTTAGTCGAACACAGGCAATCAAAATATTTAGGTGATACAGAAAATAATCACCAGCTGCTCTAGCAGGAGAATTATACTCACTTTTTAATTTGGAGCGTACTTTGTTGGCCAACTTCTTGATGTCTGCCATAAGATACTCCAGTTCAACCTTCGTTTCTGAAGAGAAGAGAAGAGAAGAGAAGAGAAGAGAAGAGAAGAGAAGAGAAGAGAAAACAAGAGAAGAGAAGAGAAGAGAAGAGAAGAGAAGAGAAGAGAAGAGAAGAGAAGAGAAGAGAAGAGAAGAGAAGAGAAGAGAAGAGAAAACAAGAGAAGACAAGAGAAGAGATTAGTGGACTTGAACACATGCACATACATAGAAACACAGACTTGTAGTTTATGCTAACGCACCACTCACACAAACCTGTGTACCAGCCAGTTTCAGAAAGACAGAATCAATGCTGACACACAAGAATGACTCCCAAAACAAACAGCTCCAGTCCACAGCAGTACAGTTCAACCTTTCCTTATGGTGTCTCTTTATCTCATAGAACCAGCATCCTTCATGCATACTGCAAATATTGTACAATATAGAGACATAGAGTTGAAACTCATGCAGATAGGTGGGTACATGTGCTTGTGGACAGCTAAAATAAGCTATTTTGGTGACAAGAGAAGCAAGTTAAATGACAGATTGCAATGCAATCTGGAAAAAAAGTTGGAGCAGGACCACATTATCAGGAGGTGGAGTTGGGGCATACTTTAAGAATGATTAATCAAATCAACAAATTCTCTGGCATGGCATACTGACAGTTTCCTAAATGGATACTGTTCTTGTCCAGAGGGTATAAATTCAAAAGAGACAACCAAAGCGCAGCTGCACAGTTTGCTCAATTCAGTATATATAGCAGCCCAAATAAAAGAAGAAAAAAACATTTCATGGAGGTCAGAACACAGCCTGAGGACGCCTCAGGAAGAATCAGCAAGGGACAGTTTACCAGTCTGGAGTGCAAAAAAACACAAAAGTCTCCCATTTAGTTTTTCTCTGCCTCTAAATAAACTTCCTGGAGCAGCAAAGTGTGTAAAAAACAGTTACAAAATGACATTGCATCAAGTTTAGATGTTAATGCTAATACCACAGCAGAGATTGTTTTCGGGGCTCAGAGATAATTTAACAGAAACACACACATCCTCCACACAGAGGACATATAGTTCTTTTCATCAGTACAATCCTTAGAAAGCGAAGGCACTGATGGATGGGCGGAGTGATTGTGCTGCTTATGACCAGCAAATCTGTGTTTTTCTTTTAATTTTCCCTTCCTTCTGTTGCTCATTATGGCTATCAACAGTTTCATAATCATATTTTACATACACTCCACATATAAGATTGCACAAAAAGCTAATTAGCTGCAAACCCCTTCGTTTTATTGAGCCTTATCTCCCCCATCAAAAATAAATAAATATTGTGAAGTTTTTGTCATTTCAAAAAATGCAACTTTTGTAACCTTACCACATGTGAAACTGGATTCCTATTTGAAGTGACTGTTTCAACAAGAGCATAGAAAATTCATCAAAAAATGCAATAATAATCTCTTTGGTGATGTAGATGCACATGAACGACTCACTTGACTAAGCTAGTTTGATTACCTTCTTCTTCTTTTGTAATTGCATACAAAATGGAAACAGATGAAAATTATATGATTATCATCATTTTCCCAGTGTGCTATCCTATTATAAACCATCTTCCTCTTTGCTATCACTTTAAAATATAGACTGCCTCCGCCAGCCAGTGAAGTTGCAGTTTATATCCATGTCTGTCCAGACTCATATGATATTTGTAGTGAATTTAATAAAAGGTATGAAGCATATTTTCCTTGTACGCACACAAATGCTTGGCCAATAAAGCTGATTCTGATAGAACACCAAGTTGTAGTCATGACAGTAGACATCCAAAGAAGCTACAAATTCTAAAACGTGGATGCTTCACACACATCTTCAACCCAGAAGCACAGAAGATCTAAACAGTCACCACAGTTTCAAGGTGGGTACCCAAAATTTGCGTAATCAATTCATTACCTGACCAAATGTGAAATATGGTCACAATCTCCCCTTCTGTTCCTGAATATTGAACAGAAAAGTGTTTCTGCAGAACATTATGATGTCACAGTGAAGTTGACCTTTGACCTTTTGGATATAAAATGTCATCACTTCATCATTTTATCCTATTAGACATGCTCGTGATATAATAATTTGTGTAGTTATGGCCAAAAACATGCTTTGTGAAGTCAGAGTGACCTTTGAATACCAATTTCTCATCAGTTCATCCTTGACGTTTGTGCCAAATTTTTAGAAATTCCCTCAAGGCGAACCTGAGATATCGTGTTCTTTTTTTAAATTTTTAATATGTTACTCCCTTTGTTGTGATACAATGAAGTTTTGCATTTGTCCTCACTAATTGTTTTTTGAACATACATATTCCTGTCAACAAACAATTACTATTGTCTTTTATCTTTATTGTCAGGGATTTTATTCCATTTCATTTTTGTATTATTTTAATTGCATGATTTTACATGCATCAGTCCTGAAATGTTTTAATTCTGGTTCAACCATGTAAAGCACTTCATAAGTTTGTTGAAAAGTGCTGTATAAATAAAGTCTATTTATTATTATTATTATTATTATTATTATTATTATTAAATGAAGACTGTCTGTGGTATCTCTTCATAATGAGTTTATTTCTGCATGTTACCAGCTTCTTTAAGACTGCATGAATCACAGAGATGAATAAGTGATGCAGAGTAAATGACACTCATAGCCAATTACAGACTGAACCTCAATGGATAATTTAATTACACAATGCTAGTAAGGCCTCAATCGCTGATGTTCATTTATTAAAACATAATATTTGCACATATTTTGTGATAAGAAAGAAGCTTAAAGGTGTGTGATGTCTACAGCCACACAGCAAATCCACAGTATAAAAATCACACTTTGATGATTAAAAACAGTCAAGACAGCCCACATGGGTGGCATACTGAGCTGAAATCTCATAAATACAAACAAGCAAAAAAAGTGACGATAGGGACTCATTTTATTCATACAGTAGTAAATAATATATGTCATATGAATCCAAATCAGCAGCTTATACCAGACACTAGCTGGGATAAATCCTCTGACCAGCTTGTATGACATGGTAAAACTATAACAGCTCAGTGGAGATGGTGAACCTATTACACACAGATCAGCAAAACACAACAACCTTTAATCTGCTTAACAGACATATTTCCATATCAGTGAAAATCAGTCTGTGGTAAATACAGCTCAGTGGGAAAAAGCTGTGGACATGCAGAGTGCTAACTGATAACTTCGGACTCTTTTGCAGATTCAATTTTATATCCATCTGCAAAACACTGACAAGCTCAGGCTGAATGTATGAATGGATGAGGCACAGCCAGATGTTTCTTTTCTTTTAAAAACTTAATATTTTCTTTGTCTTTTTTAAGAATCTGGCATTTTGCCTTTCTTTGATAGAGACAATAGAGGTGAAGTGACAGGAAATGAGGGGAAAGTTCCCAAAATGAACTAGGGGCGTTGCAATTACATGGGCAGCATCTTCAAGTCTCCCTCCAGTAAAAAAAAAGTGCTTTGCTAATTGTTTCTTCAGTTGAATGTTCGAACTTCACCGTGCAGAATGATGTATATGCAGAGTTTGATGCTAGAAGGCTGTTTTCACATTCATCCACTGAAGGTGGAAAGTTTCTCTGTGCTCACTACAAATGTTTAAGTTTAAGATATGTACATATAAGCAGGATTAGTGACATCACAACTAGCATGGAGCCAATCATGGTCCAGTATACAAATTACACAAACGTTATGTAGGAGAAGTGCACATACTGTACACTAAAAATGAACTTGGAAGTGAAGTAGCATTTGTCTAGTATTTGAACTTTTGAAATGAAAAATATGTGCATATATAGAGTCTTTTTCAATGGGAGGGAAAAGGAAGATTGACAAGCCAATTTCAAGAAACAAATGTATTATTCAAGAGTATTTTTATATTATAAAACATGTCCTGAGGGGATCTTTATACTCCTGGGTCACCAGGACATTCAGGCAGGATAAGTCTTGAGATCTCACCAACACCATCCTGCTGCAGTAAATATTCCCTACACAATTGACTTCTCTTCTAGTAACCTTTGCTAAAAACTATGGTGCAACTGTTTTAGGACATTATTTTCAGAAATGAAGATTTATAATTGTGAACATTTATTCTAAGATAATAAATGGTCTTCATTTAGGAACTAATGGTTTTGAGAGAGTGCCACAGACTCTGGTTGGTTTCATACTGTAGGATTTGTTGAAAATAAGAAAAATATAGAACATAATCAGCCTTAGTCTTTAAGAAATCTTAGGAACCAACAGTTGTCTCCAGCAAATAGGAAGGTTACTGATGACTGAACAATCACACAATAATTTAAAGTATTGGAAACACTGGGATATCAAATTCTAATCTAACATGATAATTTGATTTTTCCTCAAGCACACATTGTATACATTTGTATATATTTGAATACAATTGTGTCTCTTGTCAGTAATTTTGCTGCTAGTGGAGAGATGTATGCTGCATACACTGAGTTTGTCAGGGTCAGAGGCTGATGTGAAGTGCTGAGCTGCGGCCTTTGGGGCAGAATGTATAAGCAGTGCTCTGTGGTGTGTGTGTGTGTGTGTGTGTGCACAGTGAGAGCTGCTTTACAAATGTATTTATAGCTCACAGATTACCTGCTTAAAACTGTAATCTGATTAGATTCACTTTGAATTATCATTACTAAATTTTACTAAATCATTCTGCATGATGGATTTGTTTGTGGATATTTTTTTCCTGTCACTGTTTTGTTTGTTCATCTTTGTGTGTGTTTGTGCACGTGTTTGCACAACTTCAGAAACTCAGACGGCTGTAAGGTCTCATTTCTGTGTAACCATAGCAACTTCTGGTAACCTGTTCCATGAGGTCAGCTCCACCAGCATCATGGAGATAATAACATAAAAACTGAGTTTAGTTTTGGGCCGTGCATTGAGTGTGCATGAGAGAGAGAGTGGTATATGTGTTAAGGAGTTAGATTAGATTTCTTCCTCGTGGTTACCAAACAGAGGAGACCAAACCACTCGATCAAGTGTCTATTCAGTCTCATTATTGGCTGTCTGAAAAGAGGATGAGTGCAGACACTGATGAATAAGTAGAGGGAGAAGTGAGAGGGAAGCAAATTAGAGGGCAAAACTGAGAAGTCAATTGAGCTGTGGCTTCACACTCCATCCCTCGCCCAGACGCTCTCAAATGGAATCTTCAAGTCACACTTGTTGCCATCATTAAGACTGCGTTGCTATGGCGATGTGTGCAGTCGGCCCTCTCTCCCGCTTCAGATTGTTTCAAAGTGGCATGGGGAAAAAGAGAGCTGGAGAGCGAGAGAGAGGCGCTACGAGGAAGGAAGCAATTGATGAAACGTGCAAGCACAGAAGATCAAATGCATTGTATTCAGTAAAAGTTATACCAGTGTGATAAATACATTTCTTTTTAAAGGTTATTTGTATGTCCTTTTTTTAGAAGAGAAGTAGGAAATAATATATTAAACAAAAAGATAAATACAATTAAAATATATTTTTATTTTTCAACAAGTCCAATAAAAAGACCAAAAAGAAACTGATCAATATCAAGCCTGTGTAGGCAAAATCTAAAATAGTTTTTCTTCTGTGCCATAAACCTCCATTGTTGTCCAAAAACTATTAAAAACACATCAATGTGCCACCAGGAAAAAGGTTCGTTCATTGCCATCGTTCATTTCACCAAGTGTGAAAACCAGGACACAGTAACATGCCTATAATGCATGCAACTTACATCACTAAAGCACCAGGATGCATTTCAATAAAACAAAAAAATCTTTATTGTCATTTCTCAGCACTCACATATATTATATGTTTATATATATATAACAAATTTGATCTCTGCATTTGACCCATCCTATAAGCTAAGAGCAGTGGGCAGCTGCAGGGGACAAATTCCAGTTCTTTTTGTCAGTACCTTGGTCAGGGACACTGACAGGAGTATTAACCCTAATGTATGTTTGGTGGTGGGAGAAAACCAGAGCACCTGGGATAAACCCATGCAAACACCCATGGGAGAAGATACAAACTCCACACAGAAAGGACCTGTGACGGCCAGGGTTTGAAGTGAGGATCCAGCTGTGAGGCAACAGTGCTAACCACTGAGCCACCGTGTTTCACCGAATAAGACTATTATTGGTTTCTTCTTTACTGTCACAATCAGTAGTATGTCTTTAACACTGCAGCTCCTGTTATTTTATCGACACAATGTGTGTGTGTGTGTCAGTCTGATGTCAAGGTGCCATGACACTGACGAGACACCAGACCAATTCTGTTTTCTTCTGCTCTAACACAGGGTCAATTGCTGCTTTTCCAATCTCTGACTTGCAGCCGTTTATCTTTCTCTCTATCTCACAGTCTCTCTCTATCTCCCTTTGCTCTCTCTGTAAATATATTACCAGTCCTTTGTGTGTTTGCTCTGCTTATTGATCGTCTAGAGTCCAGGTGTCTGATGTTTTGGAGAGACAGAATCTGAGCTCATCCCTCAAACATTACTGATATTTACCTTAGTGCAGGAATACAGTACAGAATCAGGTAATGACAAACTGAAAAGACAGATAAAGACTAACCACTAAACTACAGCTGAGTATAGAGTTTGATGATAACACACTCTAACCTTTCCATTGTGACAGTTGAACAGTTGCTACAGTGAATAACAAGTTTTGCTATTTAAAATACTGGTGATAAACTTGTAGATTTTTTTTTATACCACAATGACCTGTCATTGAGTTATATGGACACACATACAAATAAAAGAAAGAGAGATGAAGTAAGTGTACAGTGGAGCTTGATGCCCAGTTTTTGATGTTCTAGTGTTGAATAATCTTAAATTTAACAGTGGCAGGTATAATCTTATACTATTCTTTAGCTAATCTGTTTCTCTCATTGTCAAATCTAGGACATACTAATATAGTATATAATGAAACTCATAAAGTACATGATCGTTAGTTTTAAAGAGATAGTTTTAAAGGGGAAGTACACCAATTTTAAACATTAAAGTCTTGTTATTGGTCTCGAGGAAAACTACTGCATATGTGAAAAAAGTTGTATAAAGCCCTTTGTGGTTCCAAAGAGAGCTGCGTGAAATCTGATTAATTGCTTCAAGTCACATTACTTGAGGCAATTTATGTGATTTCTTGGGCACCAACCGGAGGACACCCCATCTAATGTATGACTGGATGCCTGAAGAGGAGCGACAGTAACAACGACAGAACCCTTCTGAAAAGTTCAGAGATTTTCAACTAGAAGCGCTCAGTGTTGCTGCACAAAACAGTTGGAGCGCTCTGAAAAAAGACATTTTCTCTAGGTGGGTTCATATGCTCTCTCCTCACTGGGAACAACTGAAAAAGATGCTGGTGCTTGGAAAAAAATGCTATATGGACACTCAGCCTAATGTTAGACCAGGTTTTGCCAAAGAAGAATGCGACTCCAGTTCTGCTGCTGATTTTGATCTCTTATAAACAACCCATAGTTATTATAATCAAGGTTATTATAAACTTAAAGAACGACAGTCCTGAAGATCCATATCCTTGAATCTGAGATTAACCTGAAACTTCATGTATTCAGGGTTGTTAACCTCACAATCATGCCATGAATAATAACCCGATGTGTTTACACTTGACAATCTATTTTGACAGATCATCACTGTTATACAGTTTCTGTTGCAAGTAAAACATGGTAGATCTTTTTTTGGGCACCACTCAAGAACAGATGTGAGTGTTTTACCTAAATCAGTTTCTGTTAACAACCCCCTCCTGCTTTCTTACAACCTCTTCCACTCCTGCAACATCTTCTGAGACAGTGAAACAGGGTTGCTGTGAGTTAACATAACACTATCACTGTCACTTTGAAAAATACCCCTGGCTCCCAACAACTTGGCATTTCAATCTGGATCAGAGCACTAACACTGCATGCCTCTCACTGACCGCTGGCTCAGGAGCCAAGAGGACAGAGGGCAGTTAAACTGATTTATCCCTGCGTGAATGAGTTATCTTACTCGCTTTGACCTCCATTGTGTGTGTGTGTGTCTCTCACTTCAAGGGGGATGTTATTATTCCACAGAGTGAAGCCATGTCTTCAATGGCTATAACACTACATCAGCTTGGACATTATGAGCGAGATTTAAGAGACAGGAAAATAGAGAGTGAAACAAAGATAAAACAAATACAGACGGTTGAATAAGAACAAAGGACAACAGAGAAAAGCTGGGGGGAACTTACACAACATGTTCAAATTTTGGTTGAGGGTGGACGAGCTTTGGCAAACAGCACTCCGAGGGTGGGAGCGCACTCAGCCAAAAACTGACTCTAGAAATAGTAACACTCACAAGCTGCAATTAAAACAAGCATCTCCAGAGCTGTGAGTTGATGACTTTTACGAGTCAGAGCTGAGATGCTCTTTAGAAACAAGAGGCTGAGATGTTAGAGGGAGCAAACGCTAAGTGGTTGGAAAAACAGACTGAGAAATGTTATCAAATAAACTCCAAGTATCAGTGTTAAGGGGCAGATTCTCTGCATCTAATTAAACTAAAAGTACATTTTGCAGAAGCACGATGGCAGCTCAAACTGTGGATTCTGTATTTTATTATGGGAATAGTTTTGAGGTGTTGTGAACAACTGCACCTCTCATGTCATCTTTTGTCCTCCTATTATGTTTGAAAGTTAACATTCATTCTGTTTTTTAATACAAACATCTGTCTCCTCCGCTGGTTTTGAGTGACAATGCAAATGTAAAATGGAGTGTTGGACAAGCAACATGATGTTTCATTTTGAGTAACTGTTAACATTTATTTGTGGACCAATTTTCTGGCAGTTAGCAGTTGGAGTAGGACATTATTTGATCCAAAACTCTGCAGCCAGGTTGCTAAGAGAAAACAAAAAGTCCTGGTTTTCTATTAGTTTTACATCACTTTACTTGTATAGAAACTACTCTACTTGTCTCATATGCTTTTAAAGTGCAAACAAGGAAGGCACATTAAGTTTCCTCCTAGAGTCCAAAGACATGCATGTTAGGCTAATTGGACTAAAATTGGTCTGATTGTATGAATGATTGTCTGTCTACATGTGTCAGATTGAATACAAGGATGGGTTATCTTGATTAATGGTTATTATAGCAGCGTTTCTTCTATATTCATTCTTATGAATGAATTATGAATAAATCATAAGTGCTGTTGCTAGAATTTCACACAATCATTAATATCAATGGGCTACTAATGATCATCACTGACACACTGCTTGAGCATAATAACACCTCACTACTACTCCTTATTGTGGAATTGTTTTGAGTTATCCTCCCTCTCCTCATTCTTCAAAGGACATCCTTGTGTAAGCTACTGTAATAAGAGTAGTGTAGCTCCATTAAGGAAGAGGGCAATGCGTAAAGTGTGTGCATACCGAGTGAGTGGTTGAGGGTGTGGCAGAATAGTGACATGAATACAAGCAGAGCACATGGAAAGGTTAGCAGTAAATGTCAAATGTCAGTCTGGCAATACATGTACAGTATAGGCAACACTGTGTCTTTTAATAAATGCTGCAGCTTCTCAAGTCTGAAAGTTAGTGACAATGGGTTAGACTAACCTGACCAAGTTAATTTAAGGTGGACTGACTTTTAAGGTAGAGGTTTGGGAAAAAAATCGATTCTTAAACGCATTGTGATGCAGATGTGGACGATTCTGCATTGATTCACAAATGTCAAAATGTCAAAAATTGATTTTCTAAAAGTTAATGTGATGTTGACGGAATGAAAAAGGTGGAACTCAACTGCAAGGGCAGTGCAGCACCCGGACAGTCTACAGTGCGCACATGCTAGAGTTATATTGCGGTTCATCCATATCTTTATACAGTCTATGGGTTCATCTTTTAAAAAAAAGGCAGCTGCTTGCAAGCTTTTTTTGATTTAATGACTAATAATTACCTTTGCAAGCTGAACGTGAAGTGAGAGCGGAGCAGCAAACTCCAGCAATAACAAACCAGATTGACTGACCAACTCATAGTGCAGCATGAATAACTTCACTGAAGTGAAGAAAATAAATCAGTACTCAGTCTGTTTCACCTCAACAACCGTGCGTCCGCTCAGCCTTCTTGTTTTTTCCCGGAGCTAACAGTGCAGCAGAGAAGCTGCTCTCCACTGCTGGAGTCATGATGTTAATAACAACACGGCAGAGCACTCCTCCTCCCCTCATTTTGTTATTCTCATAAATGCAGGAGACTGCTTCCAAATTAATTCATTCAATTGAAGTTAACTCTTTAAAATAAAAAGGCTGTGCACCATCTAACTTATCTGCCAGTTATGTGTCATATTTTATTTCAGTGGAATAAGGACACCAGTAAATGGTTCGGCACACAGTATACTGGAGCAAGAGACTGAAAATAGTGCCCC
The DNA here is from genome assembly GCA_029490765.1 of Euthynnus affinis. Lineage (NCBI taxonomy): Eukaryota > Metazoa > Chordata > Actinopteri > Scombriformes > Scombridae > Euthynnus > Euthynnus affinis. The sequence goes on from CM055845.1 coordinate 14,189,880, forward strand.
CTTTTCTATTCAAAGAATCACAATTGTATCAAATTGTGAGATTCCCAAAGAATCTCACCCCTACTTCAAGGTGGACCAGCTATTCTCATTTTAGTGTCAATCTCATCTACTCTTAAACAAACAATGGAGATATGTCTGGCTCCTAAGTTTCTTCTGAGTTTTGCCCGCATTCCACACCCCTCCCCCGACTCCCCCCAAAGCAGTCAACCTAGGTGAAACACTGTATAGTTTATAAAGAGAAGGATGAACTTCAGATGAACTTTAGCTTATAAAATAGTGTCTTTGCTCTGCTGATCAACTTTTTTTTAATGAATTATACTCTGTAGTTTGTAAAATTTACAAGCTTATACTGAAATAATGTATTTTCTGGATATGACTGTATTCTAGTGTGATATTTCCTTTATTGCTCTAAAGAAGAACAATGTACATCAATGTATCTTTCAAGTGACAAAAACTGGTCTGATGTTTAGATAAAATGATGCAATACTACAAAACTGTCTGAACACATCTATACTTCCCTCCAGTGAGGACACTGATGATAGATATCTAACCTGCAACTAGGGACGGGAATTGACAGTTTGGAAGAGATGAGCTGTACCCTGTTATCAGACCACAGATACACAGAGTTGGTAAGTAAATTCACTACCTAACAATGTAAACTGTTCTTATCACTGGAAGCATCTATCGGATATAATGCATGAGTCACTTTAGAGCAAAAGGGAGGAGCTGGAATTAATGACAGCAGGAAAACAGTGAGTCCAACGTGGGAAAACATCGAAAACCATTTTCAGCCTCACAAAGACCCAGCACCACACTACTCTAATGTTGATTAAACAATAACTCAAAGGTTTTAATATCTCAACCTCACCAAATACTGCATTTCATTTCATAGCAGCCTTCCCTATGACCTCACACCTCTCCTGGGGAAAGCTAAGAGTAAAGGCCACTGATGCTTCTGCAGGAGAAACAATCATCCCTGACTTTGAACCTTTCATTATGAAATCTATCACCAACTTTCATCATTGATCAAAATAATGAGAAACAGCACAACACAAGGCCTATAAACCATACAAGAAAACTAAAACAAATAATGCAATTATTTAATGGAAGATGTGAATTCAATCATGTTTCTAAATATAAAAATGCATTTGTGTCTTCCCTTCCTGCCTTAGAAGAATGCGCTCATGAAGAAACACAGATTCAATACCCATTATGATCTGATGGCTATTACCTAATCTATCATCATTATTGAACCTACTACTGCCCACTGCTGCTGAGCACAGCCCACACAAAACAGGCAACACACAAATCCTTAACAAGACAAACAAGCACACATACCCGATATTGCAATTCCCTGGTGGAAATTTGCTATGTTTCATCCAGAGGAGTGGGTAAACCGTGATATGAGATAATGTGTAATGCAGGGGCGATGGTAATATTACACAGAGGCTGTGTGTGTGTTTTAATTTGGGCTCCGCAAGTGGGTTGGAATTAACTCCGTGGAGATCACCAGCAAACGTTTCAGTCAGCGAGCACAAAAGCTTCCCCAGCAGAGGGGAAGGAGGAGAGAGGAAGGAGGGGAGGCTGGGGTCGTGAAGTTGGCCAGGTGGGTGGTGGCTGGGGACATGTGATGCAATATGAAACTGATAAGCCATGACAGAAACAGAAGGTTTACTGCCCAACAACGTTACGCTTAGTTCTGGGGGGGAAAAAAGTCATTTTGCGTGTGTGATTCCCTACTACTCCTCCATTATCCTGTTTATGAGCAGACTGTAGAGAAAATAAATAACACTACAATCATCCTCGCTCTCACTATCACACACTCTTAGTCTCAGCGCCTGTTTCAGTGACATCCATGATACATGTTTTTTTTATGTAGGAGAGGGAAAGAGTGAAGAGAGGAGGACTATGAGAAACTACTGTAAGAAAAATACTTGCACTAGAATGGGAGAAGAAGAGGACTCATTCTCATCGGGAAAGAAATGAAGTTTGATTTAGTGGAAAGAATAAGCTCTGAAGTTACAGCAGAAGCAGAGCAGACACAGGGGAGGAAAAAAGCCAGCAAAGACTTTATAATGCAAAAAACAGACAGAAAAAGTGGGATATGAAGAAAGGGAAAATAAATTAAAGACCACACTGACCTTTCATGTAAGCAGCATTTTCTAAACAATGTTAGATATTAAAATACATTATATTTCACATTAAAATGTCATTGCACAAATAGTTGTGATGACGCATTCCAGTGCAAGCTGTAGCACAAAAATGTCAGTTACACACTGTCACCACAGTAGTCGGCAATATTAAACACACAACTACACAAACACACTGCAAAGTTCATATGATCTCGACAGACAGGCACACACACACACACACACACCAACGCTATGTTAAACGAGTCATAGGCAACTAATTTTCCATGAGTAATACGAGGAAATGTAAGCCTGCAGGGATTATGTTCACAGACATTTTGTTTTGTTTTTTTCTCAGGAATTGGGGGAGACCAAACACAGCAAAAAGAAGAGTGCATGTTGCATATTCACCAGGTGACCAAAACACAACCAAAAATGAATGATAATCTTGCTCTTTTTTTTTCCAATTTTCTCTTTTCTTCTCATATCCATATGTACTATTCTCCTTGTCACTGCTTATTATATTGATTGAAAATGTGATCTGGGAAGCATTGTTTTCAAACTAAATGTTTGCAGATCATTTATACCATAGCCTACCAATCGAAAGTTTGAGAAGGTGTGTCCAAGCTTTTGACTTGCATTGGAGGAAAAAGGGTTGCACACTTACAAACACACACATACACACTCACACTATATAAAATGCTCTTAAGGAGATAGGGCAGCGTGTGCACTGCGGGTAATAAGATGATTCTCAGTTTCCACAATGCAACAGATTCAAAGTAAAAAACATACTGACCTCTGTGTAATGAACAACCCTGACATTTACATCAGCTGCTGACTGATGTGCATTTATCAGGCAGACACACACATACACAGCATTGATTTCTGTCACAAAGGAGACAACTTGCAGAAGGATTTGTATCTTAAACGCAACACCTTGCTGGTATGTGTCACTGGCTAGTTAAAGGGCTTGTGTGATGCCTGCTGCTGCAAGCAGATCGATGCTTTTTCAGGTAGATGGGAGGTAGGGGATCAGGGGGAGGAAGAGGATTCGGGTGTGTTACTAGTATGAGTAACATCCCCATTGTGAGAGCAGGGATCTAGATCAATGCCCTTACATGTTAGAGAACAGAGGTGGGGGAGTAGGAAGATTGGAGGGAAGATGGCAGTACTTTAGAGCATCCAGCATGGATTCAACAATAGCAAAAAGGAGAGTGGTTGAAATTGGCGAAGATAGGAGAGAAACTGAGAAATATGGCAGATGGTGTTAACAGCAGGTGAAGAGGTAATGACAGAACTAAAGAGTAATGGAGTGGGAGCAGAAACTGAAGAAAATGGACAAACATGAGATTTCACTGTGAGAGCATAAATGCTCAAAAGAACAGAGAGGACGGATTGGTGGAGGGGGCGACTCGCTACATCTGAAAGGTTCTCTGATTTCTATCACAGCCTCCATCAACAGGCAGGCTTTTTGCTTTGTGACAAATTGTTCTTTAATTGCTCAATTTCTTTTCATTTAGTTATTTCTTTTTTCAGTAGAATCTGCCACTATTGTCAGGCTCTTTGCCGCTGATGTACATTAGAGGCATATAAAAAATAGTAACTTTTGGGCTTTGTTCTCTTTCTGCTTCTTTGACTTATTAATGAGTCATTGGCGTATCAAATGTTAACATTATCATTAAGATTCTATAGGATTATAGGTCTGTAGAAAAGGGTCAGTCTTGGCTTGGACAATGTAACCTCCACTGGTTGAATCAATAAATAAATTCATGATGAATCGCACTTTTAAGAAATAAAGATGTGACAGATTAAGGAAAAAAATAACATAATGTGCTCCATATTCCCTCATTTTGTGCTTTGATGATGGTGGTGCTGAGCGCTGTCTGGCATGCCCAGACACATGCACATTCCTGGTAGTTACTAGGATGAAAATGAGAAAATGTGAAAGATTTTGAGCTCTTGTACCCAGGATTTCCAAGAAGTAGTGTCCAGTGCATGTAGCCAAGGTGAACAGTCCCATATCACAATAAAAGAAAACTATGAGTCCATACTAGCAGCTCTGAGGCTGTACTTAGCTGTATTTTAGGTCAAAGTGATGCTTTGAGCTAAATGCTGATTTAGCTCATGTTTGTTCAGCATGTTATAAGCCAACATTTGCTAATTAGCAATAAAAGCAAAATATAGCTGTGGCTGATGGGAACGTCATTAGTTTTGCAGGTATTTGATCCTAAACAGAAGTACTGGCCAAATTAACCTGATGAAGGTGCTAGATTAAACTGTGAATGTCTGCATATAATTTCAGGGCAATCCATCCAAATTGCCATCCATAGAGAGAGAGAGACTCTTCAAATGAAAAAAAATACATGCACAAAAGGTCTAAATGTGACTAGATGTGGTAACTGAATGTGAAAAAATGTGAAAAAGTGAGCATTTCTGTAACAAGATCATCATTAGTCCAACTTATGTGAACTTTATATTTCTGCTGTTTATCTGGTGAGAAAAATAAAATGATCTCCATTGCCATAACTTCCCAGAGTTGTAAAATCCATCCTAATAGTATTGTAAACCACTTTGAAGTGTTCTGGCATCTGATCAGCTTTCAAATATCACTCAAACTGACCTTCCTGGATCGTATTTCATCGTCTCACTGGTACCTGAAGCAACACGCCCCAACCAGTGCAGTCCATGTTTTTCTAACACAGGGCTGCTCTTAGTTTGAACACATTGTTCTAAAATCTTAAATTATGGTTTAGTTGACAAAATGATACATAAATTACAAACAGCCTTACTCTCATCAGGGTTGGGTGAGGCGAGGATGGCGCTGTGCTTCCTCTTCACCTCCTCAACTTTCTCTGCCAGAGACTCGATAAAACCCCGGATCTCCTCCACCTGTTAAAAGAGAGAGAATAAGAGAGCAAAAGGTGCTTTAGATCTGCTCTGCACACTGGGGCAGGAAGCACCAGTGATTAGTCTAAGTGATGTTGATAGAATCTGAAGTAAAGATGTCATCATATTAGAGGCAGAATGAAAGCAGAGTGAAGCAGGTTCATGTGAAGGAACACACAGATTTTCAAGTTTTTCATGTTTATTTGGCCTCAATCATCACTTCTCTGACTTTATAGACACCTGGAAGAATCTCTCATTCATGCGTGTGATGTGTCGACTAAATTTGCATTTCTATCAGCACCAAACTGGGCTGTTTTCAGACTAAAATCTATTAAGTTACCAACTCAGACATCCTCATCAGTATACAGCTGCTATTTATTATTAATACAAATGCAGCAGTTCTGACTTTATTTAAATTAATACTGTTTTTTAAACTAATTTAAGTCAACAGCAACTGTCAGGGATGATGTATGCTTGAATTATAATGTGCAGAGGAAATGACTGAGTTTGTAATATTTGATACTCAGCCAAACCTATGTTTTTACTACCTGTGATGTAACTGAGGATCGGAGGCTGTAAAGTGTGAATGGGGCTTAGATAAATCAGTGCTGTGGGTAATGGAATATAAGGCTACTCCAATTTCCTTTTACACTAAAAGATGCCATTGCTACACCTATACATTACACCCTTATGTGATTGTTGAATATCTCATTCTAAAACACTGGACATTCATATGCTTCTATAACAGATTGGCTCTCATTTAATCAGAGGAGCATTAGAGAGGTTGGATGCTGATGACTGGAGATGATGTCTGGCTCACAGTCTGCTTTTCAGTTCATCCCAAAGGTGTTGGTTGGGGTCGAGGTTAAAAATCTGTGCAGGCCAGTGAAGTTCATCCACATCAAACTCGGAAAACCATTTCTTTATGACCTTATGGCTTTGTGCACAGGGGTGTTATCAAATAGAAACAGGAGAGTCACGAGTTTGTAAGAATGCGATAGGCCTTTTTCATGGAAGACATTTTGAAATGTCACTGTGTAAATACAATAAAAATAAAACCTTAAACAAGTCTCAATGATTTTGGATATTTAAGGATATTCTACAGAGATGACAGACCAACTAACTAACGAGGTGAAAATAAAATATCCTTAATTATAGAAATAAAAGTATAAAGATTGTTCTATGTCACAGACCAAGCAAGTTAAGGGTTTTATTTACCCAAATTTCATTGTTCAAGACAATCACTTTAACTCAATGCAATTAAGGGGACAAAATAACGCAGCTCTCTCTATCCTCCTATGGACTGAGGCTCAATTCAGAAAGAGCCACAAAAATGAACAATGAACATACTGACATGACTGACTCACAAAGACACACAGGGGGAACAACAAAAGAAATTACATTAACTGTAAATAGTCTCTCAGTTTAATCCACAATATTACTTTGCTCTGTATAATTTAACATAACTTATACTGAATAACACATATGAAGTTTTGATCTCCCTCTATGAATCCTGGTGAGTTGGTTCTGACCAATAGCCAAACCTATGATATATAGCTAAACTCCTCCTTTTGCTGGAGGAATGCCACGTCAGTACAAAGCTAACAAACAGAACATGCCCTAAAACAGTAATTATTGATAAATAAAATAACTTTAATGAAACAATGTGTCAGTTTAATTAACCTAAAGACAAACATAGGGTCAAATTAATTGGTTTGGGGAGACACAACGTAATCTAAGAGACATGAGACTGGGCTTAAAGACCCTTTTACTGTTTGTGTCTCTGAACACTGTTTTTTTTTTAATGGCATCAAAGAAATTAAGTGCATAGCATGCATATTCTCCTTTGAATACTGCACTTCACAGCCTCCTCTGCCACCAAGATCCTGATTTGACATTCTAACTAATAACCTCCCTCCTCCTTCTCCTCTCCACTGCCTTGTCACCAGCTGTGCTGCCTCTGGCTCAGGTAACAGCTGGACAAGCAGCAGGTCACATCGGTGACTTCATCAATCTGTACTTTCATCTCAGTCTGTCATCTAGTCCCGATCACTTTCCTCCACCTCTACACCTGTTCAACTACAGGCCAGCCTGTTCTCCCTCCATTCTTCCCTCTGGTCTCTCTGATGAGCCCACAGTCACATCCTCTCGCAGATCTCTGGTTCACGCATACCTCTATCACTCCTCTCAGGTCTGAATCCCTCCTCTCCTCCATCCATACATTCCTCAGCTTCTCTTGTCTCAGCTTGGGTCATTATTCTCCCATTATCTCTTTAATTAGCTGTTGATTGGATCTGTTTTTTAATAACATCATAATTGGCTTTGGAAGACCACTGGGGAGAGACCACGTGCTACAGAAGGCACACTGAGGTGAATACAGAGTTAAATGCAAGGGGAGAGATCACAGAAGTTAAAAAAATAAGACAGTGAGACAGTTTCATAGGATGGGAAGTGAGCAGAAGATGAAACCACTTTGAGCTGTCTCGGTTCAGAGACCATGTGTGTGTCACTGTGCGCCTCTCAGCTCTCATAAGACATCAGGCAGATTTTATTGGTGTGGGTGAAAAAAAACTATCAGACACATCAGGAAAAGCGCACATACATGCAGAAAGAAACAAACAGACACACACACACACATTCATACAGGGCCATTTCGCAGATTTTTATAACTATTCTTTATGAAATTTATATGTTTGACGTGACATTTGTCTATTTTCTGTATCTTGTATAAAAGTCCTGTTAACCAGCAAAATCCTACAGCTTGTAATACAGTCCAGGAGCAGCAAGAACAATTGCTGTTTTTGCAGCTTGATGTCTAATTTTAGTGTTTTGGTGTAAAAGTCCAATTTTTATCTCATAATGGGAAAGATAAGAAGGCTTGCGGCCACAGCACCTCTGGCTTGCGTCTTCTCTCTTCATACTTGAGAAAAGAGTCCTCCTACAAGATGTTAGAAGAATACTGACGTGTAATGGTGCATATCATACAATGACCAATACATGCATATAAGGCTAAAAATCGCTTTAATCTTTTTTTTATGAGGTCATACGCGCAAAGTTATTCCTTTAGGCAAATTTAATAGTATTTCTTTACTTCTTTTAACTCTGTGGATTAAACAGGAAAATCAGAATATTGTGTGCTTCCACATTGGCTAAAATAAACACTTGTTTTCTACAATGCTGACGTAAATAAACCATTTACAGGATCATGAAACCCCAGTTACTAAGAACATTAGTTGCTTTCTGGTGCTTTATATATTTTTTATAGTTTATATTTAAACACCAATCGATTTGAAAGTGATATTAGCTTCAAATCTTGTGTTCCACTGTACATTAAAACACTATTGAGCAACAGACACTTTAACACCATCTCTGGGACAGACTGGTTCATGACTGCATAAGATTAAAGCCTCAGCTAAGCATCACATACTGCAGAAACATACACACGCTTACACTCCTCTGTCAAAGCTGTGAAGTCAACATACAATGTACAGACTGAAAGCCAGAAAGTGCGAAGTTAAACGGGCTATGTCAGATGTCCTACCTGCTGTTGAGCGACACGGCAGAAAGACATCATTACAGCAACCATGTGTGGTTTATGTCAGTCAGTACTGTGACAAGTCTACAGACACTAGAAGACTTGCTGAACTACTAAAACTTAAACTTTTCTGCCACTGCCTTCGAATGCGATGATGGATTATGCAATACAGCACATATATGTTCAATTGATAAAAAGTAAGTAATAATAATAATAAAGCATAATAAAATATTATAATATATATATATTATTAAAATTTATTATTAATAAAGAACATGTTACACAACTTACCCAAGAAATCAAATTGAAGACTAGTTAAATGATCAAAAAACGTACCCTTTTACAAAGCTTTTCAGACAAGTCAAGTTTTTATTTATATAGCAGCACAATATCACAAAAGTTTGTCTCAGGAGGTTTTATGATCTGTAGAGCAATACAACATCTTCTATCCTTAAAGTTAACTACGTTAAAGACCTCAAATTTACCAACTATTCCTATTTTTGATCATTGATACACCAGAATATATTTAAGTGTTTTGTCAGTGGAAAGTATGACTCTTCAGGTCATCATAGTATGAACAATAGAAGTCAATTGCTTCAAGGCATCAGGCTTTGGTTTGGTTTGGTTTGGTTTGATTTGATTTGGTTTAAGGCTGCAACTAACGATAACGCGGTTACAATTACAGATCTTAACTAGCTTGTTGTGCTACATATCACAGCCTCTTGACTTTTTACTGAAGTTCTTTGAGAAATTTACAATATAGTACAAAGTCAAGCGGTCTTGATATGTAGCACAACCAGCTAGCAAAGGAATGTATCACCCAGTGCAACGTTGAAGCTAATTGATATGTCTGATATAGTTTTTGGACAACAATGGCAGTCTACGGCACAGAAGAATACTATATATCAGGCTTTGGATACACACACGATACTTCATTGATGATCAGTTCATTGTTGGTTTTGCTCTGCACATGAGATTTGTTGACAATAAGAAAAATATAGAAAATCGGCAGCCTTATCCTTTAAAAGTTAAAATAATTTCAGTCTTATCCTTGAATTGTCATTAAACACTTTAACATCCACACACAGACAAATACACACAGATAGATATCCTTGCAACATACAGCTGTGTAATACATGATACTTTAATACATTATGACACAGACACCACCACATGAATGTTTGCAGAGCTGAATGCCACAAACACATTATGAAATCAATATCCACACTCTGAGGGTCCTGTTTATGGTGTGAGTGAAGGACAGAGGGCCACAGCGCTCTGCTATCCCTCCACTGAAAGCTTAATTAATGCACCCAGTCAGGGTGAGAGCCTGATAACTCTTTCTCCCCCTGTGCTCCCTTAATCTGCTCCCTGCGCTATCTACATCTCCCTCTGTCACATCTTGTTACCCATTCCTCTTCTCTAGTCTTGCTATCTAACTTCTTCCGCATCACTCTCATCTCAAAATCTGACTGTCTCACCATTTCTCTGGCTTCTTGCTCAGTCTGAAACTGTTCTCTGTTGATCTCTCCGTCTCCACATTTCATTCAACCTTGTCTCTCCTCACTTGAGACAGATGTAATAGACTGAAACTCCAGACAGATAAAGAGATGTTCCTTTCAATATCAAGGATGGATAGAAACAGTCTGGCAGAGGCGAGAACTAGAGATGGAAGAGAAATGAGAGGAGACAAATGTGAGAGAAATTTTCCTCACAGCTAAAACATCCCAAATTTACACTGTTTTAAGTGTAGGTAACACCATGTACATTCAGAAGATTTTAGTACTGGATACAGCAAAGTACAAAACAATTTCTTACTCAAGAGGTAAATCTGTGTTTTGTAGATCAGGGCCACATTCTTTGTATGTAGATAACTGAGTTATCCAGATTATAATGTTGATGATTGGAGTTTGGATATTTTGGTTCTTCAAAGCTGTCTTAGGCTGGAGATACATTTGCTTTTTACGCTTTTTTCCTGAGATTTACAATAGCATTTCTTGTTAAGGTTGCTGCTGAGGTTTTACCATATTTTGAATCAGATTTAGGCTCGAACGCTCACGGATGTAGTAGTGAAATCCTACTATTATAGTTTGTTTCATTGTTTGTTGTTGAAGTCTGCATAGAGGGAGCTTCCAAGAGCTGGCCAATCAAAACAGAACGAGCTCCTCAGGAGGGGGGCCTTAAAGAGACAGGAGCTAAACAAGCCCTCCTGAGTGGCTGTGTAAAGGGTCAGTAAAAATAGTTTTTTTGAACTGTAAATCATGCAAGGATAGTCCGGTAGAGTCCCAGATTAAAAATATAGACCTGTAATTGTGTCCCCTTTATGCCACATTTGAAGAACAAGGCATAGGTCTTGTCTCTAAGCTCATACAAACAGGGAAGGAGTCTGGGTCTCTAATGCTGGATTGAGAAATCTAAAAGCTAATGCAGGAGTCGGCTGGGGAGGTGGAGATATTCGACTGCTGAAAAGCAGGTGGTGGTTGCAGCAGCAGGAAAGCAGTTCTGAGCAGAATGACTGAGCACCAAATTTATTTATGTGCTGCCCAGTTGCTTGCGTTAGTGGTTGTTGTCATATATGATTGAAGGGTATGGAAGATGTGAATTTAAAATGACATCTCTGTCTGCTTGAACTACCACATGGCTCCATTTATCAGTAATTATTCACCACCCATTTACAGTATGTATATCATATCTGTATGTACAACATCTGTTGGTTGATTTTTTTTTAAATATTCCCCTTAAAATATTATATAACTACACAGGTTTTTGATGGATGCACCTGCAGTTCAGACACAGAGGATTTGGTCTCTTTAGTTGTTTCATGTTGCTTTGAAAACTCACATATCAAAGTGTTTATTGTTGGACCTCTTTCATAGCTCGCAAATGCTGCTAACTGGCATTCAACCTCACACTACCCACCTTTTGCAGCAGCATTAGCAATGGTGATTTAAATACTTCAAAGTTAAAGCCCCCCATATACATTACATGATATATGCAGGTGTCTTAAAAACTGTAAAAATATAGAGGAACAGAGGATGATACAGATGATAGATGATGATATATATGGAAGTCTCCCTCAGCTTTCTTGTTATTTGAGCTGAATTATCCTGCTTTTTACTTCTAAACACTCGCTATATAAGGCCCATTAAAAAGGCATTACAGAGGCCACTTTACTCACAGAGAAAGATCTCAGAGTAAAGTCAGTCTGGCTCCATATGACTGATGATTCACAGCAGGTCTCCATCTCTCCGGGGAGGAGATGTCAACTGCCGCTACACTGAAATGGAGGCCCCCCCTCTGAGAGCCATGACGATGTTCAGTTTGTGTTCCCAGCACATGTGCACAGCATGTACAGGAAAATACACTCCCAAATGCATGCATAGATGCAGTTTTACACAGGCTCAGTGCATATCTGTCATGCACAAGAGGAATGACTGGAAAGAAATTGCCATTGTTATTATTCAGAGCTGGACAGAGAGAGCAATGTTGTGTTGTTGCATCAATAAAGGCCTTTTGAAATGAGATAAAATATGCAACGATCCATGTCACACCAGCAACAACATCAATAGCTATAAATCAAATCAATGCTCCTCACAGATAAAAAATGGCATGAGATAGATAACAGAGCTGTGAAAAATCAACAAAATTAGATTCAATAACGGGAGAGGAATAATACCCAGGCATATTTGTCCAGTGGTTCTCAGACTTTTTCACATCAAGGACCCCTAACCTGAGACCACAGACCCCCCCATTGGTAAGATTTTGTACCAGGGTCCCATATCTGATGAGGCTTTTAGATGTTTTATTACAGAAAGCGTATGAAATCAATGATCAAAATAGTCATACATTCTGTCATTGTGTTACTTAAGGATGGAATTATAATGAGAATACATTATTCCCTGTTTTGTGGGGGACCCCAAAGAACCCTTTAAAGGATCTCTGGGGGTCAAAACAGCAATTTATTAGTATACTATGAGCCTGTTGAATAGGTGAATGAGAGCAGTGATGGAGAGAGACAAAAGAGCATAAGATCAATGAGAGGAACACACCTGTTCAAAGAATTCGTCCATAAATCCTTTCTCCATCCCGACGGCGACTTCATCCTCCTCCTCTGTCGTCTCCTTCCCCTGAACAAACACACACACACAATTAGAAAACTAATAGTGAACACGTTCTCCAAAAACAAACCCAAATGGAACAAACCATGTAAATTTTGTGTTGTTTTTTTTTGTAAAACTCAAGGTTAAATAGAACAGTATTAACACGCTCCCCACCTCTCCATCCATCAACTGATTTGAAACAAGGAGTACTTAACGACATTTGTAATTAGAACCACAGGTCAAGTGATTAGCAAGTTATTATTGAATTAAGATCTAGGGGCACAGAAAACCTTGGCTTTTACACACTTTTGCCTGCAGACACACACACCGACATGCAGATGCACATGAACATTTCAGTTTAAAAAAATAATTTGACATTTTAGTAAATATGCTTGTTCTTTTTCTTGCCAAAAGCTACCTCAGAAAATTCATTTAGCTTAGCTTGGAACAAAGACTGGAAACAGGGGGGAACAGCTGGCCTGGCTCTGTCCAAAGATAGACAAGATCAGCCTACTAGCACCTCTAATGCTCTAAAAGTTGCTCTAGTATTCAAGAAAAAACACAAGAGTGGAACCTGTTTTCAATGTGAAAATGACTGACAGGTCATGTAATACCAGACAACAACTACAAGAAAAGTTTGTGTTTACTGCTGCTGCAAAATAGCACATTTACATCAATAAGAACAAGTAATAGTTCTTAGTTTTTCCATTTCTAGCTCAAGCTATACAAAAAATCACATTTACATGGTCACAAAAATGACTAATCAGGCCTTTAAAGTCTGTCTGCTAACAGTTACAGTTGAAACAGTTTATCCTGAAAAGTTAAAACGTCTCAGACTTTCCAGTGTCTGGCCAATGATTCACTCTGAGACACATGTTCATTTCTAATCACATATCTGCCATTACACAACATTAGCAGGGATCTCATCTAGCTTCATCTCATTCATCTAGCATCTGTCAAACTAATTCAATTCCCCATTAGCAGCCTATGAGATCCATTTGCTTATCAACGCTGTGGAGAAGGAGTGTATTTTCCATCTTCTCCTGGCTGAAATGATGCCTTATTCTCATCTTAAAATTTCCCAACAACAGGGAGAAAATCTTGGAGATACAGGTACTGTTTTTACTACACACACACACACACACACACACACACACAGTAGACACTGTAAACACAGACCCTCATATAATGCTGACAACAGTAACTTTCTTAGTTGTGTGCATCAAAATTACAATTGTATTTATTTATCCTTCCCACCATCAAGGAGTTCAAAAAACCAACACACACAACTCCCAACTTTCTATCAAAAATTCTAGGTTGCAGACACTCTGGGACTGTATTTGACAAAATTCAATTTTGAAAAGGAACTGCTGTAACACTAAGATGAGAATTTCCTGAGCACCCCCCTCATTTAAGAACTACTCTTTAAAACAATAAATCCAATAAGTATTTAAAAACCACCAAGAGTCGTATTAAGAGATTATTTTCCTGCCACTTGTGTGCAGGCAGTTGGCCAGGTTCATCCAGAGAAAGACACTAATGTGCATAAAATACAGGCATCCACAGTAGGAAGCAAGACAAATAAATTACTCTTAATACATTAACGATATCTCTATCTCTACTTTCATAAGGAGAAAAGTGCTACATCAGCAGCTTTCTGGGATTAATCCATTATTTTCCTGCAGCGGGGGGACAGACCAACAAACTACCTTTGAAAATGGGGGTGTATTCAAAACACCCCCCTGTTTTCACAACTTCGGACTCGCCCAAACTCCCGGAGGTCTAACTCCGTTACTGAGTGTTCATTAAATGTACTGAACTTTCACTGAATCAGTGTTTCTCCAACGATTATATCAACAAGAACCCCTGCCAGGCCAAAAAATATTTTTTAATGCTAGAATAAATGCCAAATATCCACTCATTCAGAAATATTTAGCGTGTGGGAGTCTGTGCAGTGCGTGAGTCAACCGCTGTGTTGTTGCCTGGGAAATGAGCAACTGTGTTATACGTCATTGCATAGTATGTTTATGTAGCGAGTTGGACACAGAGAAAGTGGATACGAGTGGAGCAGAGGAAAAGGTTAGTGGTAAGTTGTTAGTCTGGCAGTAAATGTACAGCACAGACTAAAGTGTGTCAGTTAAATGCTAAAAAGTCATGTCTGTTGTTTCTCCAAGTGCTGGAAAAGTGAAGGGAGTTAGCTCCAAAGTTAGCAATGATGGATTAGCCTTGCCTGAAGACGCTAAACAGAGAAATACTGTTTAGTGGGACTAATCGTGCAACTAATCGATTAGTCGCAGATTATTTACAATTTTAGTTGACCAAGATTTTCTTTGGTTGACTACAGCCCTACTGACATGTTAAGTTATTCAAACAATTTTTCCAAATGTGAGACATCAATTTATGCAACCATGTATCTGTGATTAAGAATATTTTTTTTGTTTATACTGGAACAGATAAAAACAATTAATCTCACATCAATCAACAACTATCCCAAAATAAATGTAGGTTATGAGTTGCTTTTTGATTTTGTATATAAATTGAAGCACTCAGTGATGAAACCTGTGAATAACGAGCTAAGGCAGGTTCATGTTTTCTCACAGACAAACTCCTTCTGTGGAGAGTTAACTTGTGATGTGCTGACAAAGAATCAGAATCAGCAAAATAGAGAGGCAGGGAGATAATGTGAGAAAACAGGGAGGAGAGAAGTAGAGAGAGTGAGGAACCTGCTTTTGAGAAGAACTTCTGAGGCAACAGACTTGAGCGAGAGATGGCGACGCAGTTGGCACAAAACTAAGTGAGAGCCGCTGTGATCACACTAACATTATTTAAACCCACTCAAACTATATTTAAACCAACAAAAAACAATGAAGGTTTTTTTTCCTCAGAGCTATTTATTTGGAAAAGCAGAAATTAATCAGACTTTTAGTTTTTTTTTTTTTAAAAAAAGGTAAATGAGTCAATTTACTGTTTTAATGATTTAATGTGCTCCATGTTCACAACAACACTCATTTTAAAAAAAAAGCTCTTCACATGGCATCAATAAGTCTAACTTGGTGTTGGTACAGCAATGAGGTGCATTTGAGGAACTTCAGACTAATAGAAGCAGAGAGAAAAGATGCAGCAGCAATAGCAGGAGGAAGAGAAAGAGGAGGATAACAGGTAGGGAATATCAATGAGTTCCCACAAGGTGAGCGTCAGTGGTGTGTTTGGACTCCAAAGAGGGATGCTGTATCTCCTACAGAAAGAAGGGGCCTTTGGTCTGGTTTTACTTGGAGTGGTGAGGAGGGGAGAAGACCTCTACCTCCCACCCACAATCAACAGCTCCCACTGAGGCACAAAGACGTTGGAGGAGGACTTCAGTGCTCCACTCTTGACTTAGCCTACGGACTTGGACATGACTGTCCACAGGCACAGCTGAGCTCAAGACACACATGCACATTGCAGCTGACACTGATAATATACACCAGATGGTAAACAGAGAGAGAGAATAAGGCCAATCCAAGCCAGTTCCCATTAGGCCATAACCCTTCAATGCACTCTGCCTCTGGGGCTCACACTCGGCCGAAACACCCCGGCAGGAAAAGTGGCCTGATTATGCTGCTTATTAGATTAGAGAGTTGTTCTAGGAACCATGCCAGCAGGGAGTCATTCCATAAAGACAAAAGTCAGTGCCTGCACACACAGTGTAAACAGGAGGAGGATGAAGTACAGTCCCAGAGTGAGGGAGCGAGAGATAAAACAGACAAGGAGTGAGCAGGAGAAAAAAAAGGAGGAGGAGAAAAGGCAACATTATTGAAAGCTGTGAACATGTAATTGCATGTGCAATCAGAGGACACAGAGTTGTTGTTGATGTGTACTCTTAAATTGTCAGATTACATGGAGAGAGAGGGAATAAAATGTGCATGTAATT
This sequence comes from Euthynnus affinis, assembly GCA_029490765.1. NCBI lineage: Eukaryota > Metazoa > Chordata > Actinopteri > Scombriformes > Scombridae > Euthynnus > Euthynnus affinis. Next base: position 14,206,440 of record CM055845.1, read on the forward strand.
CTGTATGCATTCAAACCCTTTTCATAGTATTATCAGAGAATGCGAGAGAGTTTTTGAGAGACAGTTCAAGTAGAGATGGGGAAGTACTTCATCGTCCTTTTGCGTTTCCATTTTACAGTAGACTTGTTTCCTGTATCTTTGTATTACAGCCAATTCAAGCAGCTTCCTGTTGTCCCATTAGAAAATCCATGTCAGCTGCACAGAAGAATACTCAAAGCATAACCACATTTATTATCATAATACAGCTAGGTAACATCCATTATGTATGTGTGCTCACTCACACACACACACATACAATTGAACATTTCATTATTTATTCATGTTTCCTACTGTAGACAACTGCAAAGATATGAAGAATAAGAACTGAATAAGAGTTTGTTTTGTTCTCTCTATGCAAAGCCCTGCTGCTCACATGCACATGCGTAAATCTGCTTAATTCAACCAGAGAGCTCATTGGGGAGGACAGTGACCAACTGGTGTTTCAAGGCCAGGTCATTGGCTCAGTACACACACGTTTCTTCTTCTACACCTGTGACAATCATTAACATAATGCATCATCTAATTACTAAATGCGTCAGTATGAGGTAAATATAGTCATTTGCCAAAGTCTGCCAGGGTCCATGTGAAGGGTCCCAAAATTTACCATACACACCAACAAACCCATTAACATGTCCATTTATACAGACAACTGGTTCTGCCTCAATGTACATTTTTTGGACAATATCTGGCCCTTAACTCTAAAACAATTCCACACACACTGTGAGCACTTTTCCTGAAACTAGTCCTTCAGTGCAAAGTCGCTCCAATAAGGTCTGTGGGTTATCCAGAGTTATGGGGACACCGTTTCTGGATTGACATGTAGCTTTTTTCTGTCCTCAAACATGATTTTTCAGTACTGTGAGCACCAACAATGAAATTCCATTCACTTCCATTGTATTGGGGTTGAGACAGAAATCTCAAAGACTGACATATAAAGACATGTACAAATAAGACCAAAACTTGAAGTATAGTAGGAGAAAATATTTTGTGATTTGGGAGAACAAACCCTTTAAGATTAGAAAATGCTTTATATCAGTGAGGGTCTTTCCAAGAGTAGACGACAGATATCTCCAAACATGGACAAATAAAACCAACATATGTATACCTTTATACCATATAGATGCACATACAGACAACCCCACTTATAAAAATAGCCACAGTCATGCCTTCACCTGCTCCCATACTCAAGCCCTCAGGACATTCGCCACCTACACACTGAGAGTATGCTGTATATACATGCAGGAACAGCTGGGAGTAAAACCACAGAGGAAGATTCATTTTCACTCACATTGTAGGCTTGTAGCTGATGCTCAGAGTGACTTTAGTAAGAGTGTAGGGGTTGAATTGAATTTACAGGTCACTAGTCAAGACAAAGAGTTGGAATATTTCTACAACCGAGAGAAAGCATATATATTGATTCAAAATTATTTCAAAGCAAACAAAAGCATTTCATTTTCTATCATATTTCAGTTGTCAAAGCATTGGTGGCACAGAGGTGATGCTGCACAACCACACATCAACAAACCGGCCACACTGACTGATTGCCCTGCTAGTCGGCTGACCATATGACTGTCAGAGTGAATGACTGATAGAAGGGGAGGACACAGAGTAGGGCTATTGAGACAGGATAATTACACAACCATGGAGCAGTGTGGGTGACAAGAGGACACAGGAAGTGATAGATTGAGCCAAGAGTCGACCAGCCAGATGTAAAACTCAATCAGTTCCTTTCACATTACTGTGCTGTCTAGGATTTAGGATTTTATTAGGATCCGCTACTCTTCCTGGGATCTACAGAAAACATAAAAAATATGACAACAGGTAAGATGCAACAACAAAATAATCAAATTATATTAAAATGAGAAAAGTATAACTTTCAATAGTCTTTCTCGAAATATATTATTACGCATATTCTTATTCATATCCATGTATATAATGTATATTAAAATACACTAAATTCATAAGCACTGAATATACATATAAAGTGAGATCTTACAGCATATTTATATATAAATATACATAAAAATACAATTTTTAAAAAGTAAAAAGGGTACAAAATGTGGTTACAGGTTAAGCTTGCTGGTAGTAACTTGTCAAACTGTTAACAGAGAAACACAAACACTGGGGGACAACATGGGGACAAACATTACTTTCAAGGCTCAAATTAAAGATATGATAAATAGAAGAGGCAATATGGTCTGCTACCATCCTCACTAGCTTTACAAGTATAAGTTGTCACAGTAATAATTTTTTACCTTGTCTATACTCACTTTACACAGTTCAAAAAGTACAATGTTTGTCTTTCATTATTTGGTCTCTTATACATACATATGATGGCTCACAACTTGATTTAGCTATTTCCTGCTTTAGTTTACACGTTTTGCCAAGAAAGATCATTAAAATAACTGGGATATTATTGTTATTGTTGCTGTTATTAAGCATTATTGTAAATGTGACCAATGCACATGGATGATATGATTCTTATATGATTAGTGAACACCCTAGATTGATTAATAACATGGATCAGATTACAAGCACTGGTTAGAGTGAGAAGTCTCTTTTTCAGCATGATGAAAAAAAATTAATGTTCAGGTCTCCTAGGAAATAAATCTCTCTATTCACTTCACATACTCTTTCAAGTATTTCAGTATGTCAGAACTTGGAGGCCTATAATAGCAACCCAACAGCAAAGGCTTTACATGAGGCAGGTGAACCTGCAACCCCAACATTTCAACAGCGCTTGACATTAAGTCCTCTATGAGCTTAACAGGAGTGTGGCTTTGTAGCTCCTCCCCTAGATGTGCCCCTGTCTCTTCTAGACAATGTTATATCCCTGTCTTGCCTATAGCATCATTAAATGAGTCATCTAAACGGGTCTTGGAAATGGCCAGAATATGAATGCTGTCTGATGTTAGCAAGTTACTGATATCCTGAACCTTATTTCTGAGGCTACATATACTAACATGGGCTACATCAAACAACAACTACCACAGTTTGAAGCTGAAGTCAATGCAGAAATACCTTAAAATGCAATACCACTAAATGCTAGCTCCAAAAGGCTTCAACTGACTCCCATTCAAAAAGTGTCAACTTCTGTCTAGAAATACTAAGTCAATCATTTATTTCAATGAGTCATTATAGTCTCAATGGCTAAATTCAGAACCTCTAATAAGTTATTTGGTGGTCATTTTAGAAATCATTGATTTGTTAATAAGATCTCAACACTTACAGTAGGCTTTGATGCCTGCTGTGAGGGCACCAAATGACAGCCGTGATTGACAGTTCGCTCATCAGCTGCTCCAGGACTCACACTAAGTCGGACTATTATTGCAATATTTCGGTAAGTTTAATGTTACTTGATTATGATAACTGCAAATTGTCCATCTGTCTATACAGTCTATAGTGTACAAGTAGTCATGTGTCCAATTGTTTATATAAAAATATTGGAAAGAGCTCCAACAATAAGTCGATTAACCAATTAGTCAGTCGACAGAAAATTCAATGCATCTATAAAGGTTATTATAAGCCAAATTACAGAAACAACAACTCTTAAATAGGCACCTCTTCAAACAACCTGAAAAACATTACGTTAACTGCTCCTACAAGTCCTACCGCTGCTTCTGTGTAAACTGAAAATTACATTGATGGATGAACAGTTATATTACACACTACTGCCAATTCAGTGGAATTATCACTTCCCAGAATCTGGATTTCAGTTCCCACCAATTTTGTAAATTTCCCAGCACTCTTGTGTCACATGTTAAGAAATTCTTCATTGCTAACACCTAGAAACCTTTCAAATTTACATCGATAATAACTGTATTTGCACAGATGATTGCATGATTGTCTGTAGTTATTTATTTTAAAGTTACATCATAAGGCTCCTGGCTTTTTTGTCTCTGTCAACACATCTGTAGTGAACGTATGATTCTTTCCTTCCTTTTACCTATTATAATCTTGACTTTTTACATTGGATTTTCATTTCATTTTGTTCAAATAAACTGATGCTTTGCATTCCAGTGAAAAACAGGCTGAGGTTAACAAGAGTGTTTTTATCAGCGCTGCCTGCAGTGTGGAGGGTTCAGCAGATACACAAAGAAGAATAATGTGGGTGGAAGAAGCAATGAAGCACTGCCACCACAGCAGCACAGAGTCAAAAAGTGTGTGCACTGCATACGCAACAACTTCCTTTTCCTAACAATCCTCCTTAATGTCCTCCCCCTTTAATCATCTTCCTTTTTCTTTCTCATTCTCCACGTCCATCATTCTCTCGCTCTCCTTCCTTCAGACTTCAGCTTCACTACAGAATCATTACAGCAGCTGGCCCACACAACATGGACTCAGTTACCTTTGTCTTGCTCCCCCTCCTTCTCATGCCTTCACTTCAACTACATTAAAGTTACAGTATTTGTACAGTATTTCTTATAGTTCTTAGTAGAAATATGTTACAAAGTATATTTTAATGTGCACTGACTTCTGCAACCTAGACTCATTGAACAGCCTGGCAGCAATACAGAGATATTCCCTTCTCAAGTTTTTCAGCAAGACTGACCCTTCTAACGAATCAGAGGAGGCCAAAGTCAGTGGTGGACTTTCACAGGTGACAATCAATACATGAATGCACTTCTGGTCTACTACCAGTACCAGCCCTGTACAGGGCGTTCAAGCTAGCATTAGATGAAGATGTCACTATGGCTTACTAACAGGCTAACAAGTTCCTAATACCTGCATTAGTCAAATCAAAGAGCCATCACTTCCAGTTCCTGAGGAGAAATAAATACATCAGGTCACTGGGAGAGGAAGGGGAGACAAGAACAAAGTCATTTGCTTTCGAGCCTCATGCTAGCAATAGCTTGATTTTCAGAACTTGCATAATGAAGCTTTAACCTCCATTTATTCAACTAAACTTACACTTTGTTACCTGGTATTGACAGAAACAATATCTCATTCTGCTATGTATATTGATATAGTTGGAATCACAAATAAGAGGACGATACCTGAAGAAGGCAAAAACGTTGATCTTCATCTGTTTAAATAAAGTTATTATTGTGTGGCTTTTCCTTTTTTTTCAAATCAGAAATAAACCTGAAATTGATCTTCCTCATATAGTCTCTTCCTCCTCAGTGCATTTTACCCCAGATTTCTCCCCTCACTTTGTATCCCTCCCTGTTTTCCTCTAACTGTCCTCTCCACCCTCTGCCTCCCTCAAATCGTTCTGACCTCTAACAGTGTAATCATCAAAGTGATGCCATTTAAACGCGCCTAAATACAAATTTACAAACTGACACACTATAAAAGGTTAAATAATGACTCATAATGCGATAATAACACGTTGGTGCAAAAATCAATGATAATCAATTTCAGGCCAGAATTCAAATGTCTGCAGCAGCCAGTTCTCACAGTTCTCTGCCGCAGGGACTCAGAGGAGATGACTGACCTTTTAGACTAAATAGTGGATGCTTACTTCCATTTTGGCTTGTTAGCACGTAATTTGCCGATGGGTATGGATATGAATACACAAATGAAATGATGTTCATACAAAAAAACATCTTGCCTGGGCATGCGTGTAGACAGCTGCAGGGTGGTCGGCCAGTGCTCAGCATTGAAGAAGTAGGGTGATAAAATGTCATAAAGCAATTGAACTTTAATGACAGATCACAGGCAGCGAAAAGAGATGTGTTGTCACCTCTCCTGCCATCCCTTTTCCCACCCCCAGTCTCCTCTCTCTTTCTCCTCATGTGAGATATATTCAGAGCGGCTCACTACGTAACTCGCTGACCATAAAGGATTATGACAGCACCAATGCGTTACTAACACAATTATACTGTAGGTATAGGGGGAATGTAGCAGAGAGTGAGAGGGGTGTCAAGGAATGGCAGGACCAGTAGAAAAAGAATAATGGCAGCAAAAGGGGAAAGATGAAAGAGCTATAGGACAGGAAGTGCAGAGAAAAAAGAGAAAAATATCAGGAAAGAAGCAGACAAAATGACAAAAAAAGAATATCTTAAGATGATCAAAATAGCCACTGATTAATTCTCAAGTGACAAACTCTCGAGTGTCAATAGGAATTATGTGAAGGTCTGAGGAGGAAGGAGGTCAAGGTGGATGCTTCTATTTTTCTTACCTGTCAATTTTGGTTTCTTTTAGACGCAGCCATGATTGTTCTCCAACCTTAACCGAGTATATTTTAACCCAAACGTGATTTTGCCCGTGATTAGTTGTTTGACAGAAAAATAATTCAATATTTTAACTATTTTGATAATCAATTTTGTCAGTTTTTTAAAGTAAACATGCCAAAAAATCTGCTGTAGTCAACCAAAGAAAATCTTAGTTGGGGTGGGATTAAAAATTGTTGGATGTTAAAGGACAGAGTGAACATAGTAGCAGCCACATAGTTCTTTGTTTCTCTGTTTAGCGTCTTCAGGCTAGACTAACACATTGTTGCAAACTTTGGAGTTAACCCCTTCACTTTTCAAGCAAGTGGGTAAACAACAGACGTGACTTTTCTTGGTCTTGAGAGGCTGCAACATTTATTAACTGACACACTGTATTCTGTGCTGAACATTTACAGCCAGACTGACAACTCACTACTAACCTTTTCCTCTGTTCCGCTTGCACTCACTGTCACTTTTCTGCCACTCACTCTTTCACACCCGTTACGTAAATATATTATGCCTTGCCATATTCCTTAACAGGGGTACACTACCAATAGTTTCCCAGGCAAGAACACAGAGGTTAACTCATGTATCGGAACAGTGCTGCACAGAGGCTCCCAAATGCTCCTAATGATTTCCAAATTAATGGATATTTGGTGTTATTTTTGGCATTAAAAAATACTTTTTTGGCCATGCAGGGGTTCTTGTTGTTATAGTTATAGGAAAAACACTGATTCAGTAAAAGTTCAGTACGTTCAGTAAACATTGAGTACAGTTAGACCTAGCAGTCTTGATTAGGTTGGGCGAGTTCAAAGTTCTGCAAACAACAGGAGTGTTTTGAATACACCCCCCTGTTTTCACATTATTAGTCTGTCCCTCCTGCCGCAGGAAATAATGGATCAATCCTGGAAGGCTATTGATGTGGCACTTCCCTCCTTATGACAGTAACACGGCAATTATTCAACCCAAAACCAGACATCTGCAAATATCAACTTTGACTATAGAAAATTATAACAGCCATTTTTCTGATATTCTATAGACCAAACAATTAAACAATTAATCTAGAAAATAATCTGCAGATGACTTGATAATGCGAATAGTTAGTTAGTTGCAGCCCTAATTAAGACCTATAGCAAGATTAAGCATGAATATCACCCGACAAAGACAGACAGAGCTACTTAGGGCCTAATGAGGTCAATGACAGTTCACATGGTTGTAAATTATGTTTAAAGGCCTTAATCTCCAACAAGTATCTGTGATAAAAGACGTTATCTGTACGCTACCATGACTAAAGAACCACTCTGTTACCACTGATTATGAGACAATGTGAAAGGGGAGGCTGGCACATTATAAATTCAATTTTAACAGCAGTAACAAAGATGACCCAAAGCTAATTTTCCCACAACAGATGGGGGAGGTTTGATTACAGAATTGTCTTTATTTAATATTAGGATCTCCATTAACTGATGCCTTAGGAGCTGCTACTTGATTTTACTGCACAGTCGACACCACAAAACCAATCAGCAGACACTGACATCAGAAGAAGTCACTTCGAAAAATTGATCCATCATGAACACTGGTGCTTATTTCATGCTTTACTACTATAGTTAAGGATGGCATAATGCATAATGGTTAAAATGGACCATCCATTCACACATTTCAAAAATAACCATTAGCAGCCAACAGATATCGAATATCGTTGCAACTGTCACCTCATTTGCAGAGACAGGCAAGTCCCTGGTGAAATGCCAGATCGGTCACACTCATTTCATGCCTCATTAATGCAATTATGCAGCCTTTATGTGTTGATGAATAACGTGTTTGTCAGTGTGTAAGCATGTCCCTTTCTCATGGTTAATAGTAAGAATATATGATAATGACGACATATATTGGCACTACTTAATTCCCTCTACAGCTGATTTTATGAATAAAGGCTCATTTGTAGATCAGCTGCCAGTTTGTCTGCCACAGATCCAGGAGTTTACAAAGGCTTGAAGCTTGTAACGAGGACAAATAAACCTCTGACCCTCTAGGATCAGTGTTCAGTTCAACAGCAACTGAAGTGGCTCTTTTTTTCCTCACTGTTGTTTGTGTCACTAAAGAAGTGTCAACGGGCCAAGATTGGGTCAAGGACAGAAGAAAAAAAGAGGTAAAGACATGGAATAAAGGTGAGATGGACATGAGCAGAAATGAAAGGGGGGTGGGGGGTAATGAAAAGAAAAAGAGAAACAAGAGAGTCAGCTTCTGAGTCGGTGCTTTACATCTATCCTATTAGTTAATGTGTCACTCTAACGCCAAACAGGCAGTGACAGCGAGTACCTCACACACACACACACACACACACGCACACGCGCACTCTCACTCTCACTCTCTCACACACACACAAAGATAGCTAACTGACTAACAAGGCTGCACAGAGGACAGGAGGGAGAAATTAAAGGAAAAATGTAGGGGAAGACAAGAAGCCATCTGATAAATCACTGATAGGAAAAGAGCAAAGAGCAATAATGGAGGAACTCACCATTACTGAGAGGATGAAAGAAAAAAAGAGGATTATTATTAAGAAGATGGAGACGGGGAAAGAGGGAGATATGTTCAATCAAACGATGAGATGGAAGAAAAAAAAGGCAGAGTTGATAAAATGTCAGGAAAAAATTAGGAGCTATGAAGGCGATATGACCTGCTACAGGTGCAGCGTTCATAACGCTGGCCTAAATAAATAACTCACTGCCACAAAATGATAAACAATCACATTTGATTGATAACAGTCCCTGTGGTGTGTGAAATCCGTAATAACCTCATCAGTGCGTTTCCCCTTAGGCTTCAAAGCTCAAGGAAGGCTCACAAACACATCATATCTGCGCCATCTGTCACTAAATCACTGCTGGGCCAACTGGGAGTGATGGGACGAGGTGAGGGAAGGGGAGAGGATGTATGATTGTTTTAGTTATTGACACTGGCAGCTTTAGGCAGCAAGCTAATGAGCAATTGGAAGAGCAGAGCAGTCAGCAGGTGTTGAGCTCATAAAGTAGCTTCATGTACATATGGACAACGTTGGAGCAGAACGTGCACTCTTGCACAAATATCAGCAAAACACAATTTCCTGCCAGGATGACACGAAAGCACATGGATGAGTAAACTTGCAGTATGATTCTACAAAAACACACAGAAGCAACCAAATCTGTAAAGCTCAGTTCTCTTCTTCTTGCTGCTCCCAAGCTTGGTTTGTATGTAAAAATGAAGGCCTCAATATGTAATACCGTGGTCTATTGTCATCATTTCACCCATGTGCAATGCAAATTTCAAAATCTAATAGTCATTTCAAGAAAAACTCAACTGGCTCTGGATATTTTTAGATGAATAATGCCCATATAAATTTCAACTTGCCTTCACACACAATACATATAAAATACCTGATTCCCATCCACATTATTCAGAGTCTAGACTTTGTTTATTCAATTTAAAAGTTATTTAATAAGTAAACTCTCAGATTTTTCTATAGCCTGAGCCAAATCACTAAATCCTCCAATTTTGGTGATTATTTGCAACTCAGTGTGAACATCAACACTGAGCTGGGAGAGGTTTAGACCCACCCTTATCTATCAAGGCTCAACTAGCCTGCATTATACATGGATTGCTTTTCTGAGTACTTTGGGAATGTGTGTAGCCATAGATATTGTCCAATCAGTAAACATGTAGTTGTTTAGTTATCCAGCCAGCTTGTGGTGGCAGCAGGCTAAAAAAGATAGCTCAGACATCCTTTTCCTCCACTGTGTCCTTCTGCAGGATCCCAAATTATTCTCAGGCATTCTCAGGATGAGGCCTCCGGTATACATACTGACCAGGTGTGGTGCAAGATCCCAGGCCTAAATCCACTGATTCCCACTGCTGATCCATATAAGTCTTTGAAATACTGTTAGTGTGGCCGATATGTTTCAGAAAGCTGTTCCCCTGGCAGCAAAATTCCCAGGGTCCAAGGGGCACCTAATGACCCCAACCATGATAAGGTGAGGAGCTCTCCACCCTCTCAAATCTAATTCACAACCATTAAAATGTTCTTTCTTCCTTTTTTATTATTATTAAACAGTTTCAAGAACAGCAATCTCATATCTCAGCTTGAAAATAAAACAAAAGACCAACAGCAGCCTAGCAAGAGGTGGGTTGGTCCAAAAAAAGTGCTGGATGGCTTTTTCTAGACTAGCTACTGGTGCAACCTCCAGATCAAGATATACACACATATGCAATATGGCTTACATTAATGTTGAAATCAATGTAAACATTAAGCTGAAGAGTTTTTAGGGACACAGTTGGCGCTCACCACCAAATCTCAACAGAACCTCAGAACAGTCACAAGTTATAACGTTGCTCCAAGTTGAAGTTGCAGCTCAAAAGGTTTTTGGTCACCTGTAGTGCTGAAACAATTAGTCAATTTATAGATTAGTAGCAACAAAATGCTAAACATTTGCTAGTTCCAGTTACTAAAATGTGAGGATTTTCTGCCTTTCTCTGTGTTATAGCATTGTAAAGCTTATGCCTTTGAGTATTTACACTGGACGACAGACAAACAAGTAAAATGAAGATGTAACTGGCAATTTCTGATGGGCATTTTTCACCACTTTCTAAAGTGATTAGTGGCTTAATTTAAGAAATAAATGATAGATTAATCAATAATGAAACTAGTTAATTATCATTTGCACACCAGGTCAGAGCCTTTATTACAATCACATGTGTATCCTGCACTGTGCTGTTGTAACGTGTCATTGAGAGCCACTGAGATGTTTCCATGAGATTCAAGAAGCTGCATTAACTTGAGGCTGTAAAATGGAAAACAAATTTTAATCTAGTGCTGATGGGAAATAACAGTTTGTGACTTGCAATCTACTTCAATTTTGTTTGGTCTAGATTGCCTGACATGGGTCTGGCTGGAGCAGACATGAAAGATAAGCTCAAAAATAATAAAACTAAACAGAATCAGCAGCTGACATATAATTTCTGTCGACCCAAAACTGAAGCTGGTGAAGAAGTCTATGTCTCTGTCTCTCTCAATTGCACAACTGCATCTCTCCAGCACTGTGAGGAGGCAGCATGGCAGGCTACAAGACACGCCTCTCTAACACATTCACATACACTACCAGGGCTAGGTTGCCTCCCTAGAGGCCAATTCATAGCTAGATCTTCACTGAAAACCGAGGAGCTGTAAATTGCTTCCCTTCTCTCTCCCCAGCTTAACTGCCAATTACTCAGATCTGACAATAGCCACTTTACCAAACACACACACACACAGACAGAGTAGCCTATTTCAAGCTCAATGGCAGCATTCCTGTAAAAAGGATGATACTCAATGACTCCTCTTCTTTACTTGTCCAATTATATCCTTCTCTATATCCATTTTGTTCTAATATTATGCCCAAATGTCTTTGAGCAATAAAGGTGTTCTTCTACTATCTTGGTTATATCAGGTCAAATATTTTCACGATTAGAGGATGCGGGATTGAGTATTGAGGTATGGAGACTGTTGGTGCGCACCAGCCCTCTCCAGAATCTGTTATGACACAATGAACTCCGGTGTCTCTCTCACACATGCACAGAGAACCAAATTAACTGCTACACAATCACAATTCCTAGTAATTGACAAAACATTGTGCTGGGTGTGGGTGGTTAAAGGATTTTTTTTTGATAAGACCGCCTGTGACGCGCAGAGGGCGGACATTTAACAGGTGAAATGGGCGAGCTAGGACCAATTTTCCACTGTAATCACACACCCATAATTGGCGAGCTCGATGAAAAACACACACACACACACACACACACCGGTCGCACATTTCCACATATGCAATAACCTCTCTCCTTCATGATAAATGTACAAATTTGGATGATACCACATAAAAATTGTAGAATTTAACACATTAAATGTTAAATGAATGAAACAATAGAGAATTACAATTCTTGTAAGTACAAAATGTCTTAACTATAAACTCCCTTGAGTACAACAGACATCCTCTAATAGCCTATAAATTGCTGGAGGAATATAAGCAGCAAGAAGTATTTATTTATTTATTTGAGGGAGATTGAAGGGAAAACCTGACTTTTACTTTTAAAAAACTGAAATCATTAATCTGACCTGGGCTTAATCTTGCTTTAGGCACAAACAGTAAAGCTTGGTACCTATAAGCGCCTGTTGCCTAAAATAAAACACACAATCAGGCTCCATCAGATCCCCCGAGAGTCACAACTGTTGCTCAATCAGCGCAGCCGGCGCTGCCCTCTCCAACGACACTTTCACATCACCTAAAAGCGATTTTAAAGATCATTTATTCTCCGATCGGGTGGATGCTGACTATTTTAAAGAACCAAAGGGTAACTTACATGTCTAAGTTCTTGCATGCGGTCTTTCATGGTGCCCTGGTTCGCCGCTAAATCACTCTTATTCCGTCAGTTGTCGTTTTCTAATGGATGTGTGTGATGATGGAGCGGTGGGGCGGGGACCGACAGGACGATGAGAGAGCTACCGAGGCGAGGATGCGCGTTTGGCGGCGGCGAGAGGCGGTGATTTCCACCCTCCTCGGTTTGGATGTTGGGGTGGTGGTGGGACCACTTAACAGAGCCGGGTGACGCGCACAAAAGGTGAGGCGAGGCCTTCCACCGTTAACCCATTACACACCCGCAACTTCCTCCTCAATTCGTACTAATTGAGTCTTCTTTCTTTCTTTCTTTCTTTTTTCCCACGTACTCAGCCCTCCAGGTTTCTTTTTGTTCCCGTAACGTCAGTCTGACAGCGTGTAGTTTAGTTTAACAGAGAAATGACCGCCCCAGAGAGGCAGGCTGAGTGGTGAAATTATGTTGAATTTCATTATCGATTGGGCACGTTCAGAGATAACGCCCAGGTGGTTTGCACTGTGCCAAAGCGCACAGCGACCTCTGACGGCCACATGAAACACAAAGACATCACAGAACACAGCATCAGCATCAGAAATCTTCATCATCAATTTGATTTGTCTTACATTATGTACAGGAAAATATAGGCTATTAAATCCATTTGGATATCCTTTTTGGTGAGATATATTCATTAACTCTTTTTGTTTTTATTTACCAGCAAGAATCTTCTTTTAACTATTTATGTTTTAGGTTTTGTTACTCAAAACTAAAGATACATTTAAAATTCCCTCTCAATAGCATAAACCACCATATATACATTTACTTGTATTTGAAATTTAATTTACTCACATTTCCTCCAAAGGTCCCTTTAAACATACTGACACCCTTTTTGTAATCCCCATAAACCTAAGTTTGTTCAGGACACATCTGCATATGTAATAAATATGTCACTTTGCATCATCATCTTCTATGCAGGGCAGTATTTGTAACATGGGATTGTGACAGTTTTGTAAATTTCGTCTATATTCTGGAAAAACAAATGGCAGATATGACAAAGATTTCTATTTTTGTTTAGTTTTAATTGTGAAAACATTGCAAATAATACAATAAGCAGCTGATGAGAGATTCATTTGATAACTTATATTTTAATTCTATGACATTGTGGTGCCACTTCAGTCTCCACTGTGCAGTACAGATGTCTGTTCATGCACTTGGTACCTTCCATCCTCACCACCGTTTGTTGGAGAAAAATGCCAAACGATTATAAAAAACGATTGGCCATAATAGCATTTCACTCTTGCATCTCATCCACTTGCATTAAGGAGCTGAAAAATGAATTGAGTCCAAACACACTGCAGCTCCAGAGGTGTTTCTGTTTGTGTGTGTGTGTATGTGTATGTGGAGTGGTGGGGGGGGGGGGGGTACAAGGGCTAAGGAAGGCACAGCTGCATGAGTCAGAACTAGAAATGAGGTCTTCTCTGACGTCCGGTGTATTTTGTGTCAGCTCGAACCTCCCTATAGGACCACAAAACACACAGAACAGAGAGGAGGCGTCAACAAGTGTTACAGACACAATTAACCCTAAAAATAAAAGCCAATTCATGTACATACCGTCCTTGTCTCCTCCTCCTCTCCTTTTTCTCCATGATCCAATCTCGTCCCTTCTTCAACGATTTCCCCTTCATGTTTTTGAAACGGCATCTTCACAAAGACAAAGTGTAGCTTATTTAAAATGCACCACATCAAAAATCTGCACCTCTATATCAGATGTGACTCTTGTTACCAGGAGAAGAGACTTATATGCATTATGATGTGAAAGGGAGGAAAACCCACCTGACAGGGCTTCACATCAGGCAGGACGACAACCTTTTCTAAGATTTCTCTTGGTCTTTTGGCTTCATCAATCCAGGTATGACTGAACCTGTACCTATGACTGCCAAGACCTGTTTCCTTTCCTAACAGCTATCAATAAATGGGAATGTTTTTAAATGGAGGTTTAAATACAAATCTACAGTATAACCAAATATGAATGATTTGAATCAGAGTAAATTCCAGTGTAAAATTATTCACTTAATACAGCTACTATTCTAGTCCTTTGGATTTATTTGGTTGGGTAAATATTATAGCCTGTTATGAATGCTTTTCTCAAACATGCAATTATTCTGTAAAGGTCACAAACAATGGTGATGTAAACTGCAGCAGTGTGTTTATGAACACAGGCAATTCTTTCATTTCAGTAGGAAAATTAACAATCACTTTGCCAAAATCATGAACACATTAAAAAAAAACCCTAAAAAGAAATAAATATCTTGACATGTTTCATCTAATGCATATATGACCTCAGTCTGCATCTCATCACATCTTTCTCTAGATAACATACACCAAGAAATTTATCTCTATGATTTCTAGTTATTTGAACTAACTGTTGCTTCTTCAAACCGTGTTAACAGTTTCATTAAACACAATAATCTGATCACTCGGGCATCACATCCATGTAAACACATCCAGTGTTTTTCTGTATCTTTACCTTTGTCCTGAATACTGGACCTGGTTTGAAACAGCTCTGTCTGAAGTTTCTGATCCCAAACCCTGAAATGAAGAAAAAAAAAATCACAGCAATCATAACATGGCTAATAAGACAGACAATATCTACAGCTTAGTCCTTTGCTTCTTACTTTGGGAAGGACTCCTGTTACTCCAGCAAACAAACATAGGAAGAACCTGTTTAAAAAAAAAAAAAAGAAAAGAAAAAAAGTGCGTGTGAGAAGGTAAATCATTCTAACGTGTGACAATTTATCAAAGGCTAATGTGCCAAACATGCCATCCTGTTCTAATTAGCCTTGTACAAGTACAATGCTTCTAATTTCACAGGCTGTTAAGAAGCAATCAGTGTTAGGAAGCAAATCAATTGCAGATGGTTGCAGCTGAACATGACAAAATGAAAGCCCAACTTCAGAGAGGAACTGACTTTTTAGCCTTGCTGCTGTTGGGATAGTCCACCACCATGCCTCCACTGAAGCCTGCCCTCATGGCCTGCGATGTGATCAGCTCAAGCTTTTAGAGAGGGACAAGGAAGACTAGATGTCAGTGAAGTTATTATAACATCAGACTGTATACACACTGATAGTCAGCCATCATAAAATACAGAATGGCTCCATGTTTTTTTTGTTGTTTTTTTCTCCACCTGTTCTGAGTTCTCTGGATAAAGCTGAAAAACAGCACGTGAGCCTCTTGACTGAAAGACAAAGAGTGAGGAGAAGCGGGTTAAGGTCTTAATTGTAAAATATGGAAATCAAGCTATTTTGAATATATATCAACAAGATTCATAAAACCTTACCAGAGAAGAGTACAGAGTAGTAAAGAAGGTATAGAGTCTCTTTGGAGGACTATGTGACCTTTTGTCAGCATTGCAGAGCCACTGCAGGGCAGAGATACTGAAGAGGAATAAAACATGGAAAAACTCCGCTTTTAAAATCAGAAATGACTGTAGTGAGTGTTTTTTTTTTTTTTTTTTACATAACTATGTTATGTTGTTCACCTGATGCAACCGTCAAAGGTGCCAGGTCGGAAAGGCATCCCCTGGCCCATATCGCCCACTAAAAGGTCTCCGTCTACTTCTCTGTCCAGTGCAACATCTGTGATGGAGAAGACATTCACATTTGTTCATCATCTCAGCAATTTACTCATATCACCTTTACATATTAATTAAAAAAAAAAACAAATCTTGAATATGTAAAAGAAATGATAGTTAGCTAGACTGTTTGGGAACACATTATATATATATACACACACATATATATATATATATATATATATATATATATATATATATATATATTGCTGCATCATCCAGCTCTACTTTGTTCTAGAAACGCAACAATGTCACTGACCCAACATTGCAGTGCTGATGTCGACTCCGACCCAGTAGTGTCCTTCTTCTGACAGGTAGTCTCCACTGAGCCCTGAGCCACACCTGAGAGACAAATGACACACACCTGAGTCCTCATCACAAACATACAATATCATTATTCTGGATCTTACAAGTTAAATTTATACAGTTATGTTAAATCTTCTCAAATACTGTTAAACTCTTTCATAGACACCCGTTAAGATGATAGTAAACAACCACTTCTTCATCTTGTCATTACAACTCTTTCTGTAATGTTGCTACAGTGGTTTACCAGAGGGGTTATCTCTGCTGTGTTGAGTTTTGCAAAACTACTGTACTTGAAAATGATTCTATCCTTTTGTAATGCAAAATGTATAAACATATCTAAACTTCCCTTCCCAACTTCCCACCTATTATGACAATACAGCATGCACATCTTAATGTGGCTCACAAAATTCTCTTGGCATGGACATTTCATACTAATATTGCCTTAATCAGGATAATTATGGAATACATAAGCTCACATAAACATAAGACTTTGTCATGTACTCACCCCACATCTAACAGGAAGCATGGCTGTCCCTCTGGTAGGTTCAAGAGCTCCACGGCTCTCTCCGACATCTGAGTCTGAATCTCAATCATACGAGAGCTGTGAAGCAACAAAACACATATTATATTATATTATATTATATTATATTATATTATATTATATTATATTATATTATATATATATATATATATATATATATATATATATATACACACACACATATCACACAAATATCGCGATATTTAGGCTGAATATCGATATATGATATATATCCCAATATTTTAACTGCAAAGTGAGAGCAAATGTTCAGTCAAAGTCAAAGCCAAATATGACATGTCCAAGCCTGGAATTAAGTCATTTTTAGGTCAAGGCCACTTTGGCCTTTGATAAATACAAATTTATTGGGGCATCAAAGGCCAAAACACAAAGGCCAAAACCAATGGTGCAATAACAATAAGTGATAATTACATTGTATGATGGCACATTGTATATTGTATTATTAAAACTGTACACTTAATGAATTTTCCACAAAATGCTGTCTGAAAAAAATGTGAACTATTATATTAATTGTTATGGTTATATTTAATGATCAAGTCTATAAATGGGTAAGGGTGATCAATATTAATCTAAGCAAGTTTTAACATGTGTGCAACTATTAGCATTTGAGTCTGAGATCACAGGAGTTACAAAAATGACTTAAAATACTTTTTACATGTTAAACATTAAACACACTGATGAGAAAGTTGTCGATGGGTCAGATCTTTTTCAATGGATATAACATTAGTACTGGTGTGAAACCGACTTCAACACGGAGTTTAGCATTATGGGTAGTTTGTAGCATTAATGTTGCTAGGTTAGCGAGTGTCTTTAGTCTGTTTATAATGTGTGTGTTAGAGTCAGTCAGCATTAAAACTGTTTCGTTAGTACAGTTTAACGTGCAGCAGTTGCTGAGGGACCGTGTAACGTGTTTTTCTGCCACGGAGGAAATGAATTCATGACGAGTGAAAAATAGTCCAAAGCATCTTCCGACTGCAGAAACAGAATATATCAAACTGCCAGACGAGTTACCACTGTCACAGACAGCTGACATAAGCAGTCTCATAAATACTAACTGCCAGAGAGAATAATTATTGACCACTTCTGAGAGCCTGTGACTGAACTTAAAACACAACATGTATTACTTCTTTGCTGCCTGTGCTTATCACATGATGTTACCTGGTTGCTAATGTAAGTTAGTGGGCTAGTTGTTAATGTGTAAGTTATGTTGATGTTACACATATTTGCCGGAGAAATCTTCCACTACTGTTGGTAGATTGGTGCTGGTCCGGAGTATCTGTTCCCTCCTCTTTGAGAAAGCTGAGAGGTCCGGGTCAGCAGCTTGACTGGAGCGAGGATCACATTGCAAATTTGAACTATATCGATATAGGCGATATGGTCTAATTCCATATCACATTTAAAAATATATCAATATATTTTTTATATAGATATATCACCCAGCCCTAGGACAAACCAAACACTGGCTCTAGAGAGGGCCACTGTAGTTTCTCCTACACACTTAAGTAGAAGAGGAGGGGAATTTGGATGGTTGCATTCTGCAACCTCACTGCTAGATGCCACTAAATCCTACACACACCGGTCCTTTAAAACTACTTTGGGTGAAATAAAAATGGAAAAACTGGATGTTAAGCGGTCACAGAAAGTGAAATTCAGTATCATCCAAACTTACTTCTGTGAGTATTTCTTGGCTTCCTCTTCATTGTAGAACTGCAGAGAAGAAAGCATATCAGATTAACACTTCAACAAAACTGTTCATGACACCGACTGACAGCTGATTCTCAGTGGTAGAAAGTAAGTAAGTATATTTCTTAAAGTATTGTACTTAAGTACAATTTTGAAGTACTTGCACTTTACTCGGGTATTTATGCTATTCTATACTTCTGGGAGAAATATTGTACTCCACTACATTTATTTGACAGCTTTAGTTACTTTTCAGATGAAGATCTGACACAATGGATAATTTAACAAGCTTTAAAATACAGCACATTGTTAAAGATGAAACCAGTAGTTTGCAACCTTTTTGGCTTTTGATGTCTTACAATAAGCAGTGTGTAGTCAGAGCACATTTCAGATGCCTATGAGTTGTTAACAGCTCCACCAAATAGTGATTTTTTTTCCTCTAGAGGAAAAAATCCCAAAACTGATAACAGATTTGTGTATCAAAACAGCCTCATGACTCCATCCCCCCCCCCCAAATCAAATGGAAATACTCAAGTACCTAAAAACTGTATTTAAGTATACAGTACTTGAGTAAATGTGCTTAGTTACTTTCCGCTACTAACATTTGAGACTTAAACTAAGGCTTATTTCACTGTCAGAAAACAGAAACCACTGAATGGTGCCATAGCGGTCAGTAAACATCTATAAACATCCCTGTTTACGTGCTGACGTGCGTTAGTTAACGGCCGTTTAATAAATCCATGGTTATGAAAGGTAAGAAAACGCTCCTACTGTTAGCCTAGCAGCTAAACCATACACCGCAGTAAACCGAGTCACTGACCACATCTGGAGGAGCCGAGTGTTCCGGCCGTCGACAGCTGGAGGACATGCTTTTCGCTGTCTTTGTGTGCCGGTTTCTGGGGATTATAAATTAAGATCAGTCCAATAAAAAGCAAAAACGTGCCAAGTGTTGTGGTAGCAAACCACACGTGAAATACAGTGACGTCATATACAAACGACAGGGGGCGCTTCTTCTTCCTCCTCTGTTTTTGTTTATTGGCAACAAGCTGCTTTTAAGCGCAATACCGCCACTCTCTGGATTGGAGTGTGAAACTATTTCTATACAGTCAATGATCAGAAAGGTTACTACAATGCTACTACATTAAATGGGCGGTTCAGTTTTGGACATATTGCCTGGTGAGATGTGTGCCTGCTCTCGAAATACAAAGAGTCTAAGTGGAGCTGAAAATATAGTGTTTTTAAACATAAACTAAAATCCCATCTTTTTAATCTGCCTTTAAGGTTGTGTTTTATACTTTTATTATATATACTTATTTTGTTTATCATCATTATTTTATTCTATTTTGTTTTATCAACATTTTACCGTTGATCATTATTGTATGAGAGAATGTGGGGAGAGCTATGTGGCGTGGCAGCAATCACTTAAGGGTGTCCGATCAGAACACTAGTTTTGGTTCAGGTGAGAGTTTCAAAGAGGAGGCGGAGTCCACGGTTCAGTTTAAACCATTTATCTAGAAATGATGTGTGGGTGTGTGGTTCTGCAACACAGCAAACAATACAGAGTAATTAGAAATCAGCATAAATTAGAATAACAGAATAAATGACATATTAACTACCATTATATAAGCAAACAGTGAAATAAACAACTACAACCTATACTTACACAATCACTGTAATATTACTAATAAATGAAGAGCATTTAGTGTACAACAATATAACAGAATAATAGAAAATAATGACCAAATACACTAAATGATAATTACATGTTGCAACTCTCTCTCTGCTTATAACACGCTAATGCTAACTACAGCGCATAACAAACAATAACCCAAAATTCACCACACAAATACACCCATAGCTAAACCAAACCCCAACTATGTTTAACAACAACATGGCGGAATGACAAACTCACGCTTCTTTGGACGCACACACTCAGACAAACGTCACTGTGATCCGTTATAGGGCAAGCTCCGCTGTCATCTGCCGGTGATGCCCACTCGTTGCTGCTGCGCGTGTACGCGCGTGCATGCGCGTGCGTGCGCAACACAGACACACAGGGCTCACATGCCCAGAGCATGATCGGATACGTGACCTTTTTTACAATTATGATTTATTATTATTGTCTCTGCCCATACAATCCAGAACAGACTGCATGTGGCCAATCTCCCCTACCATAGGGCTGCCAGGAGGCCTGCCATGACTGCCCTTCACCGCCAGGCCTGTTTGCGATGATGTTGGGAACTGAAACCTGAACATGTAACATTATGTTCAGCAATAAGTCCAGATTGGATCTTAGGGTCAAAATGTAGAAAAGACGCAGAGAACGCTATGCTGATTGCAGCACTGACGGAGTAACATCTTTTGGTGGAGGCAGTGTGATGGAGTGGGGCGGCATCTCCCTCACTGGAAAAACAAGAATTGTCTTCATTGAAGGCAATCTCAATGCAGAGAGATATTGAGATGAGATTCCGCAACCAGTGGCAATCCCATATCTCCACAGTCTGGGACCAAACTCTATCCTCCAAGATAACAACGCTTGCCCCCACAGAGCAGGGTTTATCAGAGACTACCTGCAGAATTTGGGAGTAGAGAGGATAGAATGGCCTGCCAGCAGTCCTGACCTCTACCCCATTGAACACTTGTGGGATCAGCTTGGTTGAGCTGTTCGTGCCAGAGTGACCAACACAACCACGTTGGCTGACTTGCGACAAATGCTGGTTGAAGAATGGGATGCCATCCCACAACAGTGTGTGACCAGGCTGGTGATCAGCATGAATAGGAGGTGCCAGGTTGTTGTGGCTGTGTATGGTGCTTCCACATGCTACTGAGGCTCCTGTTTGTTAAATGAATAAATTGTTGAATTGCCAATATGTTGTTTTATCTTGTTTCTTCAAACGTCAATCTTCCAATCCACCAAACACCAAACAAGAGTCAATGGCAGAATAAGCTGTTTGGCATTGGCACAGAAGATTTGGCAAATTTTTCTTGGGCACAACCCACATACTCAGCTCTGCTGCTCATCCCATAAAACGCATGTTCCTTACAAATGTGGCACCATTTAAACAGGCTTTCCAACAGTATAAGATTTATTGCCAAGAAGCATTGTTACAACAAAGACATAATCTACCAAACACAAGTTTATGTAATGAATTTCTTCCATCTTTTTTGTTCATTGCTACTCTTAGGTCACAGCAACTCCAGCATGTTTAGTTGGCTGCCTCTCTGTGCCCAGCACCCCAAGGCTGATCGCACTTGCTAAAGCTATCAAAATAGTTTGATTAACTGATATTATCATAGCTTCTAGGGTCTCCACATTCCTATGTGCTATGCCCTTTGTATGGGTTTGATATGGGTTTCGCTACAGGTTAACCCCATCAAGACTCTGCCTAGGCACCCTGAGACAGCTCTTTGTAGTCATCACCCCTCCGGATCCACAGCTATCTAAAATGTTCTTGATGGCTCATTTGCACAGCTGGCCTTTTACTCCAAGGAGTTTGAGGGTTCGGGGTAATGACTGGCCAGTGAAACCCCAGCACTCCACCTCAACTGGTTTGCCACAGGCTTTCCAGCCTTTGCTCCTGCACTCTGTCATCAGCTCAGCGTATTTGGCCCTCTTGCGCTCATTAGTCTCCTCAGCTTGGTCTTCCCAGGGGACAGTAGGCTCTACTAGAACCACTTGCTTCATTGACTCTGATGTTAACACCATGTTTGGGTGGAATGAAGTGGCTGAGATGTGTTCTGGGAACTTGAACTGCCTTTCCAGGTTGACTTGGAGCTTCCAGTCCTATGCAGTGATAAGAAGCCCTCCGGAGGAACTTGGCTGATGTTGTGGCTTCCCCCCAGCTCTGACGAAGTTGATGAATTGCTTGGGGGTGTGCTGGTACTTGCTACTGATGATCGCTGCACTAAATTGTGTTTGCCAGGGCCCTGAGAACCTGGTCATGACGCCAGCAATACCGCTCATCCCCCAATGCCTTCGGACAATAGCTGGGGATGTGTTCCAGGGTGCCTCTCTTCTGGCACAGTTGGCATCCTGGAGTGTCTGCTAAGCCCCAGCGGTGTAGGTTGGTTGGACTTAGGAGAGCATCTTATATGGGTTTGTACTCAGATTTGTACATCATAAATTAATTGAAAAGCAGGCTAACTTTGGTCTGAGAATCAATTCACAGTGCTTTGGAACTTATTAGAGCTAGATACTCAATCCCAATTAGTGTTTAATTGCCTATATATTTTTCACAGTTACATTATTTGTTAGCATCAGAATTTAAGGAACTGCATTATGAGTGTTTATGTGGTGGAAAATAGCAACAATTTAAAAAAATATGTAGTTAAAAGACTGGCGCATTTAAGGACATTCAATTTTTTAAATGTGAATATAACAAGTTCATGTGATCTTTTTCACCTTACACATCTTGTTAGAGACTCTAAAGGCAGTTTGTTAATAAAACAACATCATTTATTTAGATGACTTGTATTTAGAGGAAAAGAAGCACAGTCAGTACTTTGAGAGCACTGTATTTCTCCTTCTAGCTGGGGGATGTTAAAGATTCCCATAAATTCTCAAAAATAAGGACAATAAAACTTAAAATGAGTAATCCAGAACAACAAAGTGTTGGAAATAGCATGATTAAATTGTTGAATGTATTAAATTTAAATGACGGGAACATACATTATGCTTACTTAGCATACATATCCTATGACTGGCACCAGGAGTTTATCCACCCTTGTTTTTTTCCCATGGCCTGTGTTTATGGCAACCACGCCATTATTTGAGAAAATACGGTCATTGTTTTTTCTGTTTTGATATCCATTTGATTGATCAAATATATATTTATCAACCAACAATATAGCAGATGAGGGATTGCATTGTGACCTCAAAGACCATCCTTGGTATGCATTTGCTGGCCAGCCAGGGCCTTTCTGTTCTGAATTTCCTCGCATTGCTATGCTCTCCTCCCACAGTCCGTCGGTATGTACTTCAAGTTATTTAGTGAGTAAAGGAATATTTTTAAAAAGACTTAATAATAATTATTAATTATTTTATATGTACTATTGAGACCGGCAGCCCCTTCAGATGTACCCTGTCTCTTGCCCAGCTTTAGCAGGTATAGATGGAGATGGATAGATTGGATAGGTTAAAACTGGAAAATTTAAATGCTTACATTTTGTCCAAATGAGGGTTGCAGCATTATATAACCCAAAATACATTTTTTGTAATGGATGGAGCTTTAATGATTTCAATGTGATTGGTTATCAACTAATAATATAGGCTACCTTCCCTGTAGGTGCATTCAGATGTGCATGTATGCACATGCATGCATGATGCTTTTATTAACATTAAAGTGCATACAGCACCAAGTAGCTGGGGGAAAACACTGCTTTGAGAAATAATTTTTTTTTCTTGTGCTTGCAGGTTCATTCTGAGAATAAACCCTAATGGCTCCAAATGCAAATCAACATCACAGGTCAGCCAGAAATCTAGGCAAGGCAAGGCAAGTTTATTTATGTATAGCACATTTCAACAACAAGGCACTTCAAAGTGCTTTACATTGATCATAAAAGGCATTAGGCAGAATTTAAATGTAAGACAGGTAGAAAGACATAAAAACAATTTTTAAAAAAAGCTAAAAAGGAAATAAGAATAAAATAAGAATAAAAGATAAGAATAAGAAAGAATAAGAATAAAAGTAACAGTACAGCGTAAAATAACCCATAATGTTGTTTAATGGAAGGCAGCGGCAAACAGAAAAGTCTTGAGCTGTGATTTAAAAGAACTGAGAATCTCTGCAGACCTACAGTTTTCTGAGAGTTTGTTCCAGATATGTGGTGCGTAAAAATTGAAAGCTGCTTCTCCATGTTTAGTTCTAACTCTGGGGACAGAAAGCAGGCCTGATACGGATGACCTGAGAGGTCTAGATGGTTAAAAGTAACAGCAGATCAGATATGTATTTTGGCCCTAAACCATTCAGTGCTTTATAAACCAACAGCAGTATCTTAAAGTCAATTCTTTGACAGACAGGAAGCCAGTGCAAAGATCTGAGAACTGGAGTGATATGATCCACTTTCTTGGTCTTAGTGAGGACTCGAGCAGCAGCGTTCTGAATCAGCTGCAGCTGTCTGATTGATTTTTTTTAGGGAGACCTGTGAAGACAGCGTTACAGTAGTCAAGTCTACTGAAGATAAATGCATGGACAAGTTTTTCCAAATCCTGCTGAGACATAAGTCCTTTAATTTTTGATATGTTCTTCAGGTGATAGTAGGCTGACTTAGTGATAGTAGGCTGACTCTACAAAGTGGGTCCAAAGAAATAAATAACGTTGACTTTGATTGGTAAAATTACTGAAATGTAACATAACAACAACACAAGGTGATCTTAATTGTATTTTATTTTTGTAAGGTTTTGCTGTTCACCATGTATAAGTTTACATTTTAGCAATTGTTCCATGTGATCGAAATACCCTGGCACTTATTAGATGGATTGCCATGAAGTTTTGTGCAGATGGACCCCAGGTGATGAATTCTATAGACTTGGGTCATGCCCTGCTTTCTCAGCCATGCCAAGTCAAGACTTTGACTTGTCACAATTGCTACTTGTTGTTTTCACAACTGTTGTGGAATTTTGGAGCTGATTTCACTGGCAGTTTTCAGGTTGAAGAAGAGAAGAATCAGAGAGAAATCTGTTTGTTTTATCTGGTCTGCTTTAATGAAAACCTTGCAAGGGAGATAGACTGAGAAACATCCTCTGTTGATCAGACAATGTCCCAAACTCATCTGACCCCTGACAGTCCAACACCCAGCCTTTAAGCGAGTCAGTGCATTTAGATCATCAGTCCCGAATCAAAACCCTTTGACCTGAATTTGTATCTTTGCTTTTGCCTCGTCTCATCTGGCGATGCCTGCATCTGGCCTTCGTTCACCATGAGGCTCCTGGTTTATTAAACAGTGCATGTTATCTTCTGTCTGAGAGAACAGAAGAGTACAGCTTGACGTTTTGTTGTCCTGGTCAGTTATGGATTTATCCATATCAACAACTTGTTAGCACTGAGCATGCTGACATTAGTGTTGGATGGATTGTGATGAAATGTTCAGATATTCATGTTCCCCTCAGTATTTTTATCAACTTATATATCTCTCTCTCTCCCTCTCTCTCTCCCCCATTTATATATATATATATATATATATATATATATATATATATATATATATATATATATATATATATATACACTCACCGGCCACTTTATTAGGCACACCTGTCCAACTGCTCGTTAACGCAAATTCCTAATCAGCCAATCACATGGCAGCAACTCAATGCATTTAGGCATGTAGACATGGTAAAGACGATCTGCTGCAGTTCAAACAGAGCATCCGAATGGGGGAGAAAGGTGATTTAAGTGACTTTGAACGTGGCATGGTTGTTGGTGCCAGACGGGCTGGTCTGAGTATTTCAGAAATTGCTGATCTACTGGGATTTTCATGCACAACCATCTTTAGGGTTTACAGAGAATTGTCCGAAAAAGAGAAAATATCCAGTGAGTGGCAGTTCTGTGGGCGAAAATGCCTTGTTGATGCCAGAGGTCAAAGGAGAATGGCCAGACTGGTTCGAGCTGATAGAAAGGCAACAGTAACTCAAATAACCACTCGTTACAACCAAGGTATGCAGAAGAGCATCTCTGAACGCACTACACATCAAACCTTGAGGCAGATGGGCTACAGCAGCAGAAGACCACACCGAGTGCCACTCCTGTCAGCTAAGAACAGGAAAGTAAGGCTACAATCCGCACAGGCTCACCGAAATTGGACAATAGAAGATTGGAAAAACATTGCCTGGTCTTATGAGTCTCAATTTCTGCTGCAACATTCAGATAGTAGGGTCAGAATTTGGCGTCAACAACATGAAAGCATGGATCCATCCTGCCTTGTATCAACAGTTCAGGCTGCTGGTGGTGGTGTAATGGTGTGGGGAATATCTTCTTGGCACTCTTTGAGCCCCTTAGTACCAATTGAGCATCGTTGCAACGCCACAGCCTACCTGAGTATTGTTGCTGACCATGTCCATCCCTTTATGACCACAGTGTACCCATGTTCTGATGGCTGCTTCCAGCAGGATAACACGCCATGTCATAAAGCTCGAATCATCTCAGACTGGTGTCTTGAACATGACAATGACTTCACTCTACTCAAATGGCCTCCACAGTCACCAGATCTCAATCCAATAGAGCACCTTTGGGATGTGGTGGAACGGGAGATTCGCATCATGGATGTGCAGCCGACAAATCTGCAGCAACTGCGTGATGCTATCATGTCAATATGGACCAAACTCTCTGAGGAATGTTTCCAGTACCTTGTTGAATCTATGCCACGAAGGATTAAGGCAGTTCTGAAGGCAAAAGGGGGTCCATCCCGGTACTAGCAAGGTGTACCTAATAAAGTGGCTGGTGAGTGTATATCCTGAATATCCATATCCCCCCTCCCTCCTTTTCTCTCTATTTCTATCTGTCGATATTTTAAGGAACACTCAAGGTTCACAGCGGCTTGCTTGAGGACTTTGTCATAAGGCTCATCCATGGGCATTTTTTTACAGTTATAGTTACAGATAGTACTTGTTGCGGCTTGTTTGGTCTGATTTGTGAACTCAACCTTATATGGGATGATGGTGGCATGCTTTGATGGTTTGATTGTTCAGACTCTTTATTTCGGCCTGTGGTGAGCAGGGTCTTAGGTGGGTAAAGTTAATCTTGTGTCTGATTTATGAACACAACCTTATCTGGGAGGGGTGAGAAGTGTACATGTTTTGTTGGTTTTTTAGACCCTTTATTTAGGCCTGTGGTGAGCAGGGTCTCAGGTGGGTGCAGCTTGTATTCAGTCTGACTTGTGAGCTCAGCCTTATCTGGGATTGGTGGAAAGTCTTCATGCTTTGATGGTTTTTTAGACCCTTTCTTTCGGCCTGTGGTGAGCAGGGTCTTAGGTGGGTGCAGCTTGTCTTCAGTCTGATTTGTGAGCTGAACCTTATCTGGGATGGGTGGGAAGCATACATGCTTTGATGGTTTTTGAGACCCTTTTTTTCGGTCTGTGGTGAGCAGGGTCTGACGCGGGTGCAGCTTGTCTTCAGTCTGATTTGTGAGCTGAATCTTATCCAGGATGGGTGGGAAGATCACATGCTTTGATGGTTTTGCAGACTCTTTCTTTTGGCCTGTGGTGAGCAGGGTCTGAGGTTGGTGTGGACCAAATAGGGACTGATTACGTGTAAGCTTAACCTGATCACGTATGGGCGGGAAATGTACATGGTTGGATGTCTTAGACTCCTGCTTGCCTGGCAGGGTGTTTGGTGGAGATGTTAGGTCGCTGTCTTTGAATGTATCCCTTGACTTAATCTTTAGCATACGTCCATATTTGGACCGACTGTTGTTCATATGTGGAGATGATTCTGCTTGAGGAGAGCTTTGTTTAATGTCAGTGTGACCTCTAGTGAGCGGGTTCTGAGGTGGATATGGTATTAATTGAATCTGACTGTGTGTGAGCTGCTTTGTATCTGAGATGGGTTGGAAGTGTGCACGCCATGAAGTGTTTTCAGACCCTTGCTTGACTGCACTACCAGATTGTTGCATGTGCGGTGAGCTGTTTGTAGCGTTAGCACAGTCTGTGGTTAGTTTTGTCTTTGCTGGACATGTCTTCTCAGACTCCTGCTTGCCTGGCATGGTGTCTGGAGGAGATGTGAGGACACAGTCTTTCAATGTATCCCTTGATTTAATCTTGAGCACATGTCCTTGTTTGGACTGACTCTTGTTCATATGTGGAGATGATTTTGCTTGAGGAGAGCTTTGTTTAATGTCAGTGCGACCTGTAGTGTGCGGTATCTGAGGCGGATGTGGATCAAATGGGGACTGATTATGTGTAAGCTGAACTTGATAAGGGATGGGTGGGAAATGTACATGGTTGGAGGTCTTTTTAGACTCCCACTTGCCTGGCATGGTGTCGGGAGGAGATTTAAGGACACTGTCTTTCAATGTATCCCTTCGCGTAATCTTGAGCACACGTCCGGATTTGGACTGACTCTTGTTCATGTGTGGAGATGATTTTGCTTGAGGAGAGCTTTGTTTAATGTCAGTGCGACCTGTAGTGTGCGGTATCTGAGGCGGATGTGGATCAAATGGGGACTGATTATGTGTAAGCTGAACTTGATCAGGGATGGGTGGGAAATGTACATGGTTGGAGGTCTTTTTAGACTCCCACTTGCCTGGCATGGTGTCGGGAAGAGATTTAAGGACACTGTCTTTCAATGTATCCCTTTGCGTAATCTTGAGCGCACGTCCGGATTTGGACTGACTCTTGTTCATGTGTGGAGATGATTTTGCTTGAGGAGAGCTTTGTTTAATGTCAGTGCGACCTGTAGTGCGCGGTATCTGAGGCGGATGTGGATCAAATGGGGACTGATTATGTGTAAGCTGAACTTGATCAGGGATGGGTGGGAAATGTACATGGTTGGAGGCCTTTTTAGACTCCTGCTTGCCTGGCATGGCGTTTGGAGGAGATGTGACTACACTGTCTTTCAATTTATCCCTTGACTTAATCATGAGCATACGCCCATATTTGGACAGATTCTTGTTTAAATATGAAGATGATTCTGCTTGAGGAGAGCTTTGTTTAACGTCAGTGCGACTACTAGTGCGTGGTATCTGAGGTGGATGTGGGTGAAATGGGGACTGATTATGTTTAAGCTGAACTTGATCAGGGATGGGTGGGAAATGTACATGGTTGGATGTCTTTTTAGACTCCTGCTTGCCTGGCATGGCGTTTGGAAGAGATGTAAGGTCACTGTCTTTGCATGTATCCCTTGACTTAATCTTGAGCGCACGTCCATATTTGGGTCGACTCTTGTTTATATGTGAAGATGATTCTGCTTGAGGAGAGCTTTGTTTAACGTCAGTGCGACTACTAGTGCGTGGTATCTGAGGTGGATGTGGGTGAAATGGGGACTGATTATGTTTAAGCTGAACTTGATCAGGGATGGGTGGGAAATGTACATGGTTGGATGTCTTTTTAGACTCCTGCTTGCCTGGCACGGTGTTTGGAGGAGATGTAAGGTCACTGTCTTTGCATGTATCCCTTGACTTAATCTTGAGCGCACGTCCATATTTGGGCCGACTCTTGTTTATATGTGAAGATGATTCTGCTTGAGGAGAGCTTTGTTTAACGTCAGTGCGACTACTAGTGCGTGGTATCTGAGGTGGATGCGGGTGAAATGGGGACTGATTATGTTTAAGCTGAACTTGATCAGGGATGGGTGGGAAATGTATATGATTGGATGTCTTTTTAGACTCCTGCTTGCTTGGCATGGCATCTGGAGGAGATGTGACTACACTGTCTTTCAATGTATGTACATGGTTGGATGTCTTTTCAGACTCCTGCTTTCCTGGCAGAGTGTCTGGTGGAGATGTTAGGTCACTCTCTTTGAATGTATCCCTTGACTTAGTCTTCACCAGAGGTCGATATGGTGTGAACTGAAACTGAATACATTTGAGCTGCTCCATATCTGAGATGGATGGGAATTGTGTATGCCATGAAGGGTGTTCAGACTCTTCATCAGTTCCGTCATCAGTGGATTTCTGTGGAGTGGAGTTCTTGTCCTTTTCTTTCATTAGATATGAAAGGTCCTCCTTGTTTTTGATTTTGGTAAGAGATGGTGTAATCATCACCGCCTGTACATACTTTTTAAACATTTCCTTCTCTGTTAGTATAGGCCTAGGCTTTGGCACACTGATTACCTCTTCTATTTCTTCAAAGAGGTCTGTATAGTCTGGTAGTGATAGTGGGATTATCTGTGATTCCTCTGGCGACTCAGGGAGTGGCATTTGAGAGCTTCCTGGCATTGCTTCTCCTGGTTTTCCTGCCAACTTAAGGCTGAGTTGCATATCATCCCACTCATTCTTTCCAAAGATGCCAATGCATTCTCCTTTGTTTGTCCATAGCTTGACATACAAATCAGTCGATGCCGTAATTATCTTTCTGCATTTAGAATCGCTCTTCACACTCACCACCTCCTGCTCATGAGCATTCCAGTAGCCCAACAGAGGAGGTGGACTCAGTGACACATGCCAGCCTTTTACGACCTCAGATGGCCCTTGACAGTCTTCCTTTTTTCGAAATCCAAACTGTTGAATGTCCCACAGAAAAATATATCCTTTACTAGTCCCAACCAGAAGTGTCTTCTCTTCGGCATCAGTTGTCATGGTGGTGATACATTCATCTATTTGATTCACCACCCTGAACTTTCCTAACAGACCACCCTTGCTAATAATCGACCATGCATAGATATGGAAATTTTCAGAAATCAGCAGTGTGGCTGTGTCAGTAGTGGCCATCCTGGTCTGCAGACATAGAATAATAGGATCGGTAGTCACATCGGTCCCCTCATTAATCAGAGCAGATTTTTTACATGGAGAATTTTTCCCAGTGTTTCTGACTTTCTTTTGGTCAGCAGGGAGGTCTTTTACATAGCCTTGAGCTTTTTTGTCTGCCATGTGTGTTCGTGGGTTGTTATTGGTTTCAAGCCAATAGTAAACCTCTGCAGTATGAGCATCCCAGACAACTATATTACCATTGCTCGAGGCAGTAAACAGTGTGTTTCCATGTGCGCTCATGGAGCATATGTCCTTTAAATAATCATGCTCCAAAATTATGTTCTCAGCCTCTTCTAAATCCAGGTTAAAAATTACCTTTGACCTTCGTCCAGCCACAAACACCCTATTATTCATGGCAACAATACTTATCACCTCCTTTTGCACAGTGACAGGATGAACACCAAGCTCTTCTCCATTGTTGAAGTTCCACAGTCTCACTTTCCCATCGGAAACTGTAATTAATCTGCGCCGTGAACCATCAAACACAATGGTGGTGAACCCCTCATGCTGATCCGGAGTGACCTTGAACTGCACGACAGCCTTTCCTGTTAGGATATCCCACACTTTCACCATACCATTCTTGCAAATAGAGATGACTTGCTTGAATATGGAGTGATAAAGAACATCGCAAATAGGTTTGTCATGGGATGTTAATAATGTTATAAAAAGATCTGTTCCTCTTCCAAGAAATGTTCCTATATCTGAGTTAGCCAGGACAAGCTGATTGTTGCACACGTTAAAGCAAACACTGGAGATTGGAGCCTGTCTCATCTTTTGTACCTGGATTCTTTGAATGCACACCCAAGTTTCCTCTGACCACAGACATACAGTGTTGTCCACAGATACACTGTGTACTACTTTGTTTCTTTTATCAATGGTCATGTGGCTGATTGCTTTGTCGTGTCCCTTAATTGTTTTTTTGCAACGAACACTATCGTAGGGATACCACAGCCGTATTATGCCATCTGTACCGCCAGTCACTAGAAACTGAATTGAAGGGCAGTATTCAAAGCAGGTGAAAAACTCATTGTCTTTATTGCTCTCAAAGACCTTTTTTTGGATTTTGCTTTGGGGTGGCTTCGGTAAGGTAGCGATTACCATTGTTCTGAATGACTGACCACAGACAGCAAAACAATCCAGCGATGGAAAGTATCGAATCTGATGGCATATGTCATCAAAGATGTGAAGCTTGATGGATAGAAACCCTTCCCATTTCTTTAACAAGGATGACTCATAAACCGTTGGATAATCGTGCAGAGAGACTTTCTCATATGCATTTTGGTGGAAGAGGCTTGTATTTTTTATGTTGTAGCTGACAAACACAGACATATAGCCTTTTGTGCTACCATAGCAAAAAGTTGCTTTAATGCCATCGGACCAGTAGGTCATGGTATTCACTATGCTGTCGTCTAATATTAAAGCGTATTTGGGTCGAAATAATTCAGGGAAGTTATTGCAGGTATAGAATACCAGTTCTCTGCCAGAAGTTGCGATAGCCATCTCATTGAGTTCGCTGATGTACACCATGTCATTAACGCACATTCTCTTCCTGTGCGAAAAAGGAAGTTTCTTCTCCATTTTATTCAGTTTGATTGAGAGTGACTCCTTAAAGGCGTCAGTCCAAAAGGTGAAGATTCCATCAGAGCTGATGGTGAGGTATTGACCATTCTGGTAGGTCCTGGTTGTCTCCATTGAAAACTGAGAATCAACACTTGGTTGGCTGTTATCCTCAAATGGACGGAAGATGATTTTAATTATTGCTGAATAGTGATTCACAGGAAATACTTCCACTGGTCTGGGAAAGGCATGAACACGCAGATTTATGCTTTCTTTTGCTTTGTTTTTGGTCAATATGAAGTTCAGTAGTTCGTCAAGGTCCACCGTTCCATCACAGTTGATGTCAATCTGCATGTGGAGTGCAATGAGTTCATCTCTATTGACAGCTCCATATAACTGCTCCAGTGCAATACAAAATTCGTCCATGTCCAACCCTCCACCTCCGTCAACATCCGCTTCCTGAAAAAACCTCACAATTGCTGGTATATCTGCAGAACTGAACATTTCTTTAATATTTTTAAGTTCACCTTTGGTCTCCATTGTAGTGTTCTCAGGCAGGTCCTCTGCTATCACTGTGTGTGTTTCCATTATTATTTTAATATAGCAAATCAACCACTTAGGTAATGTTTTGTCGACCTGAAAGATTTCCGTATACACAGGATTCCACAAAAGATTTGCTTGGTATCACACAGAATTGTCAACTCCTTGTACTCAGTCAACTTGACTTGGCAGTCAAAAGATTAAAGATGGAATATCAAAGACTAAATTCCAGGATCAGAGCCAACGATGTCATAATGATGTCATGAAATAAAAAAAAAAAACACTTTATGATGTCACCACAATAAAGAACCACAAAAGTGACTTGCTACTTTCTCAACACTCATAACTCACTTATATTGTCATGTAATCTTTATTTATTTTTTATCTTATAAATATTTTATATTTACTGATTTATTTCTTTAGTTCTCATTTCTTTGGGGAGGGAGGTTGTTGTTTTGTTCTTTAAATATATGATTCTATTCCTGTGCCTCTTATGTTGTTCTATATCCTTTATGGATTTCTGCGACTGTTTGTTTTATGTGATGATTTTCCTGTATTTGTGTATTATTATAAAAATTCTAACGTCACTCTTTGAAATGGGATCTTCAGTGTAGCTTCACGTGTGTTCTTTGTGTAATAAATATTTGCACTTACGAACTTACTGTCAGTGACTTAATTTTGTTGATGGAGGATGTAAATGTAATTTGACCCACATGTAATGTAAAAAGATGCAACAAGCATTAATGACTTTATTAACGGTTAATAAAGCATTTACCAATGCTTTATAGATCATTCATATATATGCAAGAATAACATTTGAGTTGCAAGATTGTGGAAAATACTCCTCCTAGTTCATCAGGAACTGTTTGATCACCTACCTTTTACACACATATACATGATAATACATAATAATTATCCATCACATCTGATTCACCTGTATATAGTATTTCAAGTACTGTCTGTGTATATGGTTACATCTGTATATACTTTGTGTGAATTATTCACGTTTCAATGTGTAGGAGCCTAAATGCCATTTATATTAAATTTGATAATTTAAGTTAATTTACAAAGGTTATTAAGTTGAAAGATTAAAATAAATATTTGTATTTCATTTGTTGATGTATTGGTGAATTGCATAAAGGTAAAATATCTTAGTTAAATGAATGTGGAATTATTGGTATTATATTCGAAATGTTGTACAATGATCTTTAAAGTTGTTGTTTCGTGATGGGTTAAGAGAGGATTACAGAGGGAGGGAGTATGGTTAATTAGTGTACAGCAAAAGTAGTGAAGAGTGGAGCCACACAGTTTTTTGACCTCTCTTTGATCTTCTTTTCCAATTTTAAATATTTTATTCATTCATTTTTGTGGAACTGTACAATTTTTGATTTAAGTAAAACTTTGAAAATTCAGCCAAGTTGTCTGGTGGATTTGTGGGACGTGGATTCAAAAAGGAGTTTTGGAGCGTCAAGCTATGGCTTCACTGATAGAAACCTACACAATGTATACTTAATTCTAACATTCGTAGACAATTATGTACCTTATCGCCATAGCAATATCTGCTTGACTTGAACTAATGTACAGTGTACCATAATATAGGATATTAACATCATTGAATAGTGTATACTCAACAAATTGTGTATTATAATTATGGTTATGGTTATATCTCTTTGGGATTAATAACTAAATGCCAAATTACTAAATTAGTAAATAAACAAGGTGGCACAGAGCTCTTTCTCAATCAAGGCACGGTTTACTTTGCTGTCAGTCAGTGATTAGTAGGCCCACACGGAATCTACGTCTGCAAAATTCCAATGACAACTCGCAGATTTTCCACAGATTTTAAACTAATAGAGATGCTACCTTTCATGTTTGAGTGTTTTGGGTTGTTGTTTTTTTGCCTTTGCCATTTTTAGAGATTCTCAAAAGATATTTAGTGAAGTTGAAGTCAAGGGCCAGTTATTAATGGTTAATGTTGCTCTCTGCTCCACATTGAACCTTACATTTTAGTGGCCATGAGTCAATCTGTATTTTATGCTGGTTGACTTTTTAAGCAAATGTTCACACTTTGTTTTTAACTGTTTGTGATTAAATAAAATCTTAAATTCAATGGTTCATCTCAAACATACTAAGTATTTCTTTCAGCCTGGTTGAGGTAATTTCAGGTTGTTTTAATGTATTGTGTGTGTGCTTGTTGTTGTTGCTGTTCTCTTTCACTGTGTACACCCCCCCCCCCCCCCCCCCCCCCCCCCCCTTTCTCAACCAAACCGGTCAAGGCAGATGGCCACCCACCCAGAGCCGGGGTCTGCCTTAGGTTTCTTCCCGTTAAAGGGGAGTTTTTTCCTTCCCGCTTTCGCCAAGTGCTTGCTCATGGGGGGAATTGTTGGGTTTCTCTTTCTGTAAATGAAAGAGCATAGTCTAGACCTGCTCCATGTAAAAGTGCCCTGAGATGACTTTGTGGTGTGATTTGGTGCTATATAAATAAAATTGAATTGAATTGAATTGCTTATTTTTGCTCAAAAACAATCTTTGTTATCTTCAATGAATATTATCTATCACATTACATTCCAAAAAGTATTCTGCAGAATTTTCATTCAGATTTTCATTATGGATCACCGCTGAAAACTGTAAAACAATCCGCAGATTCTGTTTGGGCCTGGTGATTAGACTTACAGTTATGCCATAGGCTTACAGTTTTAATTGCTCAATTATCTACATGTAAATGAAGAATATCATATAACTCACAGTAAATTAGTCATTGTAAACTACATAAGTTCAATCTATAACATCAGCAGACCAGTTCATTAAATGTAATGAAGATATGTTTATGGGAATGTCCTATTATGAAAGATTTTTTGGAAGAAAGTGATATTACCATTTCCCACATTGTTAATTATGATCTTGCTTTGTGCCCAAGCTATGGTCACTTGGTATATTTCCTGCTCTATGTAACTATAAGGACAGATTCACAATTTTTCAAGCCTGTCTTAAAACAACATTAAGGTGCCCAAATGAACATTGAAATAGGTTTTTCTTGCTGTAATCATTCCTTTTGTTCACACAGGCCATTAGAAGATCCCTTCATAATGCACTTACATGTCAACAAATATGAAGCTTCAGTCATCTTAGTTAGTCAAATCAAATCAAATCTTTCAATGTTCAGTCTTTTTAGCGCCAAAATCCTTCCTTCCTATACTTCCACCATCAGGGAAACACTGTCCAAGGAAACACAAAGAGGTCATTTAATTCTAAAAGACTAAATGTGGCAGATATCCACTTGATATGACTAACTCTGCTGAAGCCTCATATAAGCTTCAGATAAACTTTAAAATGCAGTTCTGTACAAAACAACTGTGTGCGAGTGCTCATTTGGGCACATGACTGTCATTTTAAGACAGATTTGAACAATTGTGAACCTATCCTTTAAGTTGTGAGAAGAAAGAGATGGTATATTTTTGTTACCTCTACCTGAAATCATAACCATCCATGACACAAATAACATTGGTTCCTCCCAGATGAGTGTTCCCCATCAGCTGCTGGGGCTCCCTCACACATGACCCACCAGCAACGGCCCGTGTCACTTTCAAAATTTCTGCTGCAGAAATTTTCTAGTTTAATTTGTTGTCAAGGCTGTTGCTATGACACTTATGGCTCTTTATGAATGAACTTGTCAGCATTCTAACGGTTAGCCTTCATGCTGAAGAGAGAGTTGGTCTTTTCTAAAATATGTCACCCTACGTTAGCAGTAATGTTATTGGTTGCTATGCTCTTTCTTGTGTGTAGATGGCTGGATGTTTTACATCGGGCCGAACCAACGCTACATGCATTTGGTGGTGTTGACTGAGGAAGAAAAGAGAACTACCCTTGTAGAGTACCACGATAACCCTGGAACCATTTTTCATAATGGGAGCAGGTGGGTTTAAAGGGAACATCAGTGAATTTATGGTTAGAAGACAGAATATATTATTCTATACACATGACACTAAGAAAACAACTATATTAGATAAATCTAAACATGGTGCACTAACATAACATGAAAAGTGTAAATTAAACATGCAGAGAAGTAATTAGCTGTACTCATTTATATCTACTCTAAACAGTGTGACAGCACCACAGGTGCAGGTAGCCTAAACAAAGTGTGTGTTGTGACATGGGCAAATAAAAAACTATCCATTCAGCAGTGTGTCATCATATTCCTTTTATTTCTGAATTAATCACTGAAAGCATCCTTTCAAAAATAATGTCAAAACAATGAATGTTAACAAAAGCAGTTATGCAGTTCTTGCATGTTACACAACTTATCTGTGCTTTTAGGCTGCATGATATCAGCTGTGTCACAAAAAAAGTGGAAATGCATAGAATAATAACAAGCATTAAATGTATTTAAACAAAGTTTCATCTCGTCAGGATGCTGATAAGTGGATATTGCACTGTTCCAAGTGGGAAATAGGAGCAAAATCAAAGGGAACCAATCTAAGGAGCATTCTATTTTATTTGAATTTTTCCTGAGATCTCAGATTTTTTTTCTTCTTCTTGGGCTCAAGACAAACTGAAAACTGACTTAAAATCTATGGTGTCATAAAGAAACTCAAGGTTGAAAAACAACATTAAAGGAACATTTGAAGATACATCTACATCTTGACATCAAGTGGAACCACTGGTTGGCCAAAAAACACTGTGATGGAGTGGTTGGACGCTTTTTAAAGGACATCGAAGCCTTATTTAAGGTCTAAATGTAATACAAAACAAATACTGTGTTTTTCTGTTGGAAACTTTGTAATTGTTACTCCACCCCTATTCCCACACATTTATTGTCTTGGTTAATATGTTGTCTCTAAATTATCAACTTATGGTGGCTTAAAATTTAAACAATGGACATTTAGTAAATTTGGTACAAAGCTGGAATGATCTGCTGAAATTTTACAGATATTGGTGAGAATGTAAATGGTTAAAAATGTACTTCAATTTACTGGCATGCAGAGGTTAGGCAGAAAGTAGTTGGAAACGAAGCTGGTATGATCTGAGGAAGTTAGGCAGAAATTACTTGGAAATTAAGGGGCAACAACTCACTTCAATTTAGGGGTCCACTCAGTAGAAATTAAACAGAAACTACTGGGAAACTAAGCTGCAACAGTTCACTGACTTACCATGAAATTCGAGGTAAATGCTGGGGTAATTTCAACGAAATGTCAAATAAGTTCCTTGGCTATTATCGCCTAATTACCATGCAATTAGAGGTAAGTTTTGGGGTAATTTTAAATAAATTTCAAAGAGGTTACTTGCTTATTATCGC
The DNA here is from genome assembly GCA_029490765.1 of Euthynnus affinis. Lineage (NCBI taxonomy): Eukaryota > Metazoa > Chordata > Actinopteri > Scombriformes > Scombridae > Euthynnus > Euthynnus affinis. Next base: position 14,244,976 of record CM055845.1, read on the forward strand.
TTAATTACTATGAAATTCTAGGTAAATTTCTGGGTAATTGCAAAGAATTTAGAAGAAGTTACTTACTAATTACCACCTAATTACCATGGAATTTGCGGCCCCGTAAAATGAAGTGTTACCGAAAATTAGTTTGAAAATACAGGAATGCAGATCAATATTCAAGTAATATTAGTTCTTTCATAAAAAAAACAAAAAACAAAACATCCACTATGGTATTCCACGGGAGATTACGTAATTGTTTATAGTTGCCTTTTCTGCTAAATGATTGGTCGGGTGTTATAAGTACTTCCTGTAAACATCGATTCAGGTTGGTTCTCCGCTGTGTGACGTAGCCGGATACCGCAGCTGTTTTCCGGCCTGCCTGGTCACCGGATCCACTCTCGATAAAATGGCAGAGGTCGGTCAGAGGCTCGGGAGCGGAGTTTACCGGCTGTCCGCACTCAGAAACAGCCCGAGTCGACCGATATGCTCCGGAGAAAGTCCCGGATCTCTGCTGGTAACCTGCACCGTCAGTGACAGTCGGATAAAAGCGGAAGCAGCTCTGAATCAACGTGAAGTTCATTCAGAGTCAAAACGCAGAGCAACACGACGCAAATCAGAGAAACTTTCCAGAGTGAGAAAAGGTAGACAGGTAAATGGGACTTGCGCTTCTTTGGACCCGGATTCATCCCGTTTTATTGGATTTGTTCAAACCAGAGAGAGCTTACAAGACTATAAAACAGCCCTGTACCTCTCATCAACAAGACTGCAGCCTCTCCTGCCGGTCAGGATGACACCCTGGACCAGAGAAGCTGTCTCCATTCACCCTGACACGTTAAGGTCCCCTCAGCAGCTCCGAGCTTTCTGCACGGTGATCTTCATCCTGGCAGACCAGGGATCAGAGAGGCCTGGCTGTGGACTGAGGCGTCTCAAACTAGATCCTGATACTCTGTGCTCATCAACAACAACCACAAGGAGAGGCTACAGCTGGAGGGGTGACAGCACTACAAGAGATGCTCTTCTGCTGTATAGAAGTAGGACGGCCTATTATGACATCCTCAAAGTGACGCCCAGCGCCACACAGTCCCAGATCAAGACAGCCTACTACAAGCAGTCCTTCATCTACCACCCTGATAAGAACCCGGGGAACAAAGAGGCCACTCAGCGCTTCTCTGAGATCAGCGAAGCCTACACAGTGCTGGGCAACATCAGCTTGAGGAGGAAGTACGACCGGGGTATCCTGAGTCAGTCAGACATCCAAAGTGCAGGGAGGCCATCCTCCAAAGAGGCCCCAAGCAAATCCACAGGATCCCCACAGCAGCAGCAGCAACAGCAGCAGCATCAACAGAGAGTCAGAAGATTCTCCCAAGCTGGTGGGAAGCCCATGTTTGATTTTGACGCCTTTTATCAGGCTCACTATGGGGAACAGCTGCAGAGAGAGAGGGACATGAGAGCCAGGAAGCAGCGCATGCAGGAGAAGCAGAAGGTCAATTATAGCAAATGGAGGGAAGGTAAAATAATGGAGATGACTGTGGCGATGCTGCTGGCCACGGCAGGGCTGATTTTTGTCAATCTCAGCAGGCCCTGAAATAGAAGCAGCAGCAACCGGATGTGTCCCTTTCTGGGGTCGCATGTTAGGGCTCTCAGGGTGGAGGAGATGGAGGGGGTGGGGGTGCTACCTCGGACTGTTTTGCAAGTGTTGCACAGTTTATGACAGTTGAAGGTGATGATTATTTTTAGTGTGTGCAAGCATAAACATAAAGCCTGCTCACTGAGTCTCAAGCCATAGGTGATTGGTTTCAAATGAGCAACTGAACATAATTTTTTGTCCATTTCTTCATGTATACACACACATAGACTTACCTAGAAATGGATGTTGGATCAAAAAACATCATTTAAAGTAGAAACTGGAAATCTGGGATTATTTATTGCTGCAAAGTTTTGAGCATGTATCTCTTCCAAAGATCTCCAGAATGCCTGATGAAAGAGTGATAAGAAGTGTTTCACTATTCATAGCTTTAACATTTTCAGCTGGAACAATTAATTGATGAGTTGATTGACAGAAAATTAACAGACAACAATTTTGTTCATCTTTCACAGTAAAAATGAACATTAGTTGGTTCCAGCTTCTCAGTTGGGAGGTTTTGCTGCTTTTCTTTGTCTCTTGTGATAGCAAACTGAATATTTTGGGCTTTTAGGCTGTTGGACAACAAATGCTGAAGTCATTACCTTGGGCCTTAGAAAACTGTGATGGGCATTTTTCACCATTTTTTGGAGATTAATAGACCAAACAATTAACTGATCAATCGAAAACAATAATCAGCAGATTAATTGATAATGAGAATCTAATAAAAAATAGTTGCAGCCTTAAACGTTTTATTCATTATAAAATTGTTTTAAAGACTGTGGTACTTGAAAGTTCCTGCTCGTTTCAGAGGTGTGAAGCTTTATGCTTTTTCAGATGTTGCAACAAAACTTGAAAACCTTTGTACATCAACAATTTGTTCTGTCATTTGTAAAAAGGTAATTTAAGCTCTGAAATTTATTTAGCTATATTAGTAGCAAAAAGTCTGAAGCCAAACAGCATTTTTTTTGGCAGCTTGAAAGGGTTTTTGTCCATCCAAACAATGCACAAGGATGGAAAAACGTAACTATTAATGCTGAACGATGCACAATTCTTTTTCCTTTCCCTGCACACTGGCTTTGTAATGTAGAGAATTTACTTTGAAGTGTAGAGTTATAACAGTTATTAGAAAATTGGTGCATATTGACACCTTATTCAAGGTGCTGAAATGTGTATAAGTCTATGAATTGTACATTGGTACATTATTTGATATGTCATGAAAGAAATGGTTTATTTTATGGAATGGAAACTGTATTAAGAAAATACAATAAAACAGTTTAATTGTTTTGTTTTGTAATGTTGAAAGGTCTGACCTGTAGAGGGCATCTGAATACATAACTGGAGTAATTTTAGTGACACTGATGCATGTTATGGAGGTCTCAGCCTGTAGAAGGTTGCTGTTGATGATAACATATCTCATCTGTTTCACTCATTTCTCTCATCTGTTTCCATAGAGATGTTACAAACATCACTATCAATCGTGGGAAATGTCTGCTTATACAGCAAACTAATCAACTGATCAAATCATGTTTATCAGATGTCATACACTTAACCATAACTCTAACTATAAGTATATAGATGACCACTCAATGTTTATTCACAGCATAACTGGTAAACTCGGTATCTGCTTTCAGGCCTATTTATGAAACACAGAGTGACATTTTTATTTAAACTGAAACAAAAGAAAACCACGACTAGTTGCACTTCTCTCACTTTATCAAGGATCGGCTGTTTCATCTCTGCAGAGCGACACCAGTCACTTTAAAAACTCTCTTCATTAGATTATGTTTGCACTAACTAAAAGTGCAAACTAAAAGCTCTTGACCTTTCAGTGCTTTTCACCTCCAACATTTCACTCTCATCCCACAAATTGACGCATTTGTGAATGAAAAACGTGCAACAGTTTGTTCACATTTTATTCACAGAAATATAAAGTAGTATGTCAAGTACATCACTTTGTACAAAATTGCACAGACTCTTCAAAACTCAGTCAGACAACAGAAAATCAGCTTTAAGAAGTGTTAAGAAAATGAAAGGGAGACATGAGCAATCTGTGATATGTGAGATGGGCTCCTGCAACAGACAGTTTCCACTGAGGACGTTTCATCAAGAAGAATCAATCAATTGTACATAAATAAGACTTGATAGGAAAAACGTAATTTACAACGGCTGAGGAATAAATATGTGTCAAAAAATAGGTTTCAAATTGGCACATGAACTGCTCTGCCTGCTCCTCAACTGAAATTGAAATTTTAATTTTGCAGCTAAATGGCCGTGCTTGAAAAGACAGACGTGGGTGGCGTCTTGATATGTTTATTTCAACTGAACAAAAGGAAGTATTATATAGAGTGGCTGCTTTTTTAGTAGCTGGGTTTATGGTTTTTAAATGGGTTTCACATGCTTTAAGAGGGTACGTTGTGTTCCGATGACATGAATTCTTTTTCTTGTAAATATCTTAAGGTGTGATGATTAGGTTTTAACATCCTTTTGAATAGCTAACTTAAAAGCCTAAGCACAATACTGGGTCGGCATAAAGTAAATCAGCAATATCACATCTTTCCATTCAAGCATGGCCATTTAGTACCTTTTATTTTACTGCTTGTACCGTTCCAGTTCACACAAGTTCACCTGCAGGCCGTGCAAACAACACGCAATACTGCCACTGTTCTAAATACCAAGTCCCAAGTCCCTCCGATAAATGCTGGATTTGGTTTAATAATAATCTTCAAGGCATTACTTCAAAGTGAACTCCTATATTAACAGCATATCTAATCTACAGGTTATCGATATGATGAGCTTGAATACAGAACCAGCACCAGACGGAGGGACCTCGAAAACCATGTTTTAGAAACACTATTGTAGCACACCGATCATTGAAAAATACTTGGACTCTAATACACCACCACACACTCATAGAAATAACCCAGCATGACACCAAAATGGGAGCCGCCCTGTCATTTTCATACAGACTGAACTGGACTTTTCTCTTCCATTTTAACATTTTGAAACTGATGTTTTGTGTTTATGGTGCAGCCATCAATAAATCTGTCAGAACAAAAACGTTTCAGTATGTATGTTCAGTGTGTTTTAAGCAGAAACGGACAGTAAAAAGAATCACCTGCGTTTAGTTTTTTGGCTGTTGTGATTATGCAAGATGTCAACATCTTCCTTGACATCGTCACCGACAGTAGCTTTCTGCATCGCTGTGTCCGTTCAAGTCCAAGGTAATTGTCAGGCACTAAGACCTTTTAGGCTGTACACGTTTAAGAAAAACATCTCCAAGCTAACACTAACACACCCATGATTGCTGTGCTGATGTTAGTCTAGAGCAGACCCAGAGCAGGATTTTGTAGGGAAACCCCACAGGGAGAGTGAGGATATCCGGGACAGACTCAAAGCAGCTTTACAAACATTAACTGGATGCTCTCGGGAGCTCGGAGGAGCTCTGAGGAGAAGGAGTGTTTCTTTGGGGTCATTTCAAAACTCTCGATCCATCAGTGGGGTGGTGACACAGGCTTTGCTCCCAGGGAAGTGTGAGTTAGAGTGAACAGGAAGTGGTCAGATGAGGTGAATCAAAGCCATATGACTTGCCTAGATGACTTCCTCTTGCTTTGTGCTGCCCACACCCGTCTTCACTGATCTGCTCTCTACATCTAGGTCTCAACATGTCCTTTTTTTTTTACCTGTAGCACTCTCTTTCTTTGTTCACAATGCCAGCTGACAGTTTTGGTTTAAAATGCAGCCGCAGAGCCTGAGGGATTTATCAGCGTGAACACACTGCTCGTGCATGATCACACCTCCCCTCTCAAATCGGAGAAACAGGAAATTGCCTTGAAATAAAAACAAGCAAACAAAACAATGTATGATCCAGTGATATGGACCACTTTCATCATCACCAGAGTATCCCATGTCACCTCCAACTTTTTGTGTCTCATCCAATCAGAACCTTTGACTTAAGCCTGCCCTGGGTCATTTAGTAGAAAGAGTACTGGTTCTCTACTGCTCGGGCCCTGCGAGTCCCATCAGCATCATGGTAGTCCTCAGATGCACCACTAGAGGCCTCCAGCAGGCGTTCGGAGCTGTTGCTCCGGCTCTGTAACCCTCCTCCAGTGCCTGGGTCACTGCGGGAGAGGGAGGGAAGGGCTGTGGGTGAGGAGGAGGTGCTCGAAGAGAGAGGGGTATCAGGAGGAGGCCCTGCAGAGGCTGTGATTGCGGGAGGGTGGAGAGCTGGCTGGGCTGAATCTGTCCGGCAGCCTGCATCCCTGGGTGGAGTGAGGACTGGAGGCACAGTCACATCTGTAGCAGATTCAGGGAGAGTTTGTGGGAAGAAGAAATCTTTTAATATAAGACATATCAATAATACAGATTTATCCGTGCTGATGATAAAAGTTCACTGGTTTAGCCAAGAGTGTTGCAAGTAAAAGGCATAAAGCAGCATGTAAACACAGGCAGTGTTATCCTTTCTCTTGGTGGGCAATAACACTGACAAAATTGGTGCCAAAGACATGCCTGACCAGTGTATCAATAAAGCCTTTAACACCCTGAATCAAATCCTCATTCTATGTAAGTTTGTGCATGGGAGTGAGTGTATGTAGGTCCAGCGATTGGCGAAACAGAGGGCCTCTTTGTGACAACCAGGGTGGGTTAAGACCAGAGTCTCGGCCTGCATGCAAAACTCCTGTGGTATAATCGCCCCCTCACTCTCCTGTACAGGAGGGCATTCATCCCATGCCAGGAGAGCGAATGGCAGGAGCGGTATGGGGGGGGGGCAGGTTCAGTGAGTTTCAGCTCAACCTCCTCCTTCTTTAAGGATCCATCAGCACATCCAACTTTCTAGAAGTTTCTAATCACCCTCCATTATCCTCTGGTGACCTGAGAGGGCGACTGTCAAACTGAGACACTTGAAAAAATGTGGTTTCATCTAAGTCCTTACACATGTCGTCTTGTTCTTCACGGAAACCACAACCAACTTATTTCAAAGCTCTACATGTTAAAAGCTTGAGCTTGGTTAAAGTGACTCTTAATGTTTGCTCAACAGGGACAACTGTGGCTGTAAGTAGCTGTTTCAGGATCATGTAAAGTGCTAGAATGCAGTGTAACTAGCACATGCGTAGAAGAGCCATAAACAGAGTGAATTGACTCAGTAATGGCAGTTACACAGCAATATTTGGATTAAGTTTGCTAACAGTAGCCACCATAAAATACTGGTCATACCACACCAAGTATGGCTGTAGTGACAAAATGTATTCAAGTGATTAAGGGTATGTTTTATTTCTTATGAACTCAACTTTTTCATTTGTAAGAGGAAAGTTGTGTTAATTCTTCTCTCAAATGTTAGATAGTCTTGTATTAAATCTCAAGCAACGTAATGAGTAGGAGTGAACTGATATATTGGCCGATATTAACTTAATGCAGATATATCCTATCAATCATATCTGTTAATTGTGCACTTAAAATAATTAATAATGCACTTAAAATGTAAGAGATTGGGACAAAATCCACAGTCCTCCTGTGCAAAAATGTATTTGAAAGTTTATCTGAAGATAATATGAAGCTTCAGTCATCCACTTTTGTCAAATCAAATAGATATCGTTCAACCGTATGGTCTTTTTAGTACCAAAGTCCCTCTTTTTGTCACTATACTTCCACCACAGCTCAACAGGGAAACACAAAAAGGGTGCTAAAAAATTCTAAATGTGCCAGATATCCTCTTGATATGACTAACTCAGACTGTTGAAGTCTCAAGCCTCTAATTAAAAGTCCAATTAGGATCTGATAATTTTCCAAGAGGTCCTTACATACAAATATTAGGCCAATGTGCTACAGTTTACAAAGTGTATAGAAATATATACTCTGGAAAGGTCTCATTGTATGTTTAAGAACTTCTAGAATCATCAAAATCTACGACATGTCCAGTTAGATAAATTATTTTCAGTTTGTCTGTTGTCTACCTGTGGTGGAGCTTCTCTGCACTTGTACATAGGAGCGTAATGTGATGTCAGCTGAACCTCCAGATTCGAGGGGGATGGGGTGGGCATGGAAGTGTCTCAACATGTCCGACACGGTGTGGAACCACAAGTGGTGGACGTGGCACTGCCCGTTCTCATTCACCGACAAGCGCAAATGCTGGGAGGGAGAATAAAGGACAGAGGGGGAGACAGGAAATTAACAAGAGAAATGGAGTTGAGGAAGGAGAGATAGATAAATAAAGTGAGGGAAAGAGAGAGAGACCAAAGAAAGAAAGACAGAAAAATTGCAGAGGGAGACAAAGTGAACATCTGAAACAGACAGACCAAGACAGAGGTCAGGACATTATCTGAGAGGCATCTCACTGTGGGAGCAGCTTAACAGAATGCCAAGACTGACACCAGAGGAAGAGGCGGCAGCTGACACTTCCTCAACACTGCTGGCTGGCAGGATGTGATGTGCAGGAATCGTGTTACATAAGAGGACATAAAACGTTGACATTACTGCATCTTTTCCAGGGCCTGGCAACTTGGTCGGCTGTGAGCTACAGCCTCAAATGTCACACTGTAATACTCCTGCACAGAAAGACTGTAGCTGGGAAATGAAAGTTATGTATTCCAGTGTGGAAATGATACTTTATCTCATTATTTGGTGAACAGAATAATTTATTTATTAATAATTAATTTCCTGCTTTTCTTGATTTTATATCACTACAAATTCAATAGCTTTAGGGTTTTCACTGTTGTTGGATAAAATAAGCCAATTTAGGACACAAATTTGCAATTTGGTAACTTGTAACAATCATTTGCCATACAGTTTTACATTTTATTGACTAAATGTAATTGATTAATTGGAAAGACGTATATTACATATGAACATATTCAACACACTTGCACCCTCCTCTCTCTACAGTCACTGCGGTGTAAAGACTCAATCACATGCTGTAAGAAACTGCTATTAAACTGTTTAGTTCACTCTCTTCTTTCTGCTCTCTCTAATCGCCTCACCTTAGCTTTGCCCTGGAAGTTGAATGTGAGGACGTACTCGCCCGGCCGCGTCTCGCTCTGGCGAATCACAAAGAGCCCATGGCTCCTGGCCCCGCCTGCAAGCACCAGTTGAGCGGCACGCACACGGGACAGTGTGCCATGGAACCATGGGTAACCCGCCAGGCTAGCATCCCCATCTGAGTCTTTTGAACTTTCACTGCCACCTGAATAGAGTCACACACAAATTAATGTTTCTTTTTTTTTTTTATCTGTAATCTTCTTTTCTGTTTTTCTGATTATTCACCTACTTTCACATTGAGTTTGTGGAGGGAAAAAAGCAAATGTAAGTGTGATTACTTGCTGCAGGGTTGGAGCCCTGGGCCTCAGGGGACTGGAGGAAACGCTCTAAAGGCATGTGGGAAGGGTGCTGGGTGAAGGGGGGTTCCCTGCAACGGACCGAGGGGGCGCTGTAATGCTCTGCTGCTGTGGGACATGACCTCTCTGGAGCACGGTACACACCTAAACATGTTTTTTATATATTAACACATCCATCTGGATCCAAAGATCTGAACGTTATGTAACATGAGGGTGCTGCTGGGAAAAAAAGTCTTTGCTCACCCTCAGACAGCAGCTCACAGCTGCAGGAGGCCACCATGGAGCAATCTTTGGAGGCCTGACCATGAGGACATGACGCCAGCTCGATGTCATCACCGCTGTCACTATACACAAGCAGGCAGGTCAGGAGAACCGCAAGAACGTATACACAACACACACACACATGTGCAAACAAACACCACCACGTCCTAACACACAACTCAACACACATCCACATCCTACAAACATGGACACAAATAATCTTTCTGTTTACGTCCTGAGCTGCGCTGACAAACGTCCTTTAATCCAGGGAACTGAGGAGGAATGTCAGTGGTGTGAGTGTGTGTGTGTGTGTGTGAGGGTGCAAACTTGCCCATGTTTGTGCAAAAGAAACCTGTCAAAAAACTGCACTAATTGGATGATTAATGACTGTGTGTGTTACCTCGTCCTTCCCCCTTCCCATCCACCCTTTCCCCCCTCTCTCCATCCCTCTGTCCCTCTCTTCCCTCCATCTTCAGCCAATAGCAAATATTTATCGGGTGGTTTACCCAGGGTCTAAGCAGTCCTGGATGTCAGCAACCCAGGAGTTTTTCTGCAGCGAGTCGATGGTTTCCAGGATGTACTCACCCCCGTTTTCCACCTGTGGAAGCAGCCAAGTACTGCGATCACACACTGAGCTCTATTTCAGAGACTGCATCAGGGTACAGAACAAGGCAAATCCAATGTTAACTCAGCAGAGGCTAGCTTAGCATTTTCCAAATACCAGTCTTTTCACCAAACTATGTCTTCAAGTATATCTATGTAGCTTTTTTTCATCAAAATGGAATATTCCCATCAAGCACTTAGATTTGAAACTGAGTCAAATGCAGATGCATGCATGTGGCTGTAAAATGGAGCAGCTTCTACCTTAAGAACAAAAGTGTTGTCCTTGTCTGGCATCTCAAGTGGCATGGTGGTCCTCACCTCCACGATGGCTGACAAAGGGATGCTCACCTTGGGCTTTGAGGACTAGAATGAACATGCAAAGACACACAAAAGCTCATATTAACTGCATTATGAACATTTTGTGCTAACTTAACACTTTGTAGGAAATCTGGACATAAAGGTCCAAATTCACAACTGTAGTATGTTGCACTGTAAGATCAGTGGTTCCTGCAAAATAATATAAAAATTAAAAGGAAACGGGAGGAAATGGGTTCAGAGTTGTCTTGTTTCATATATTTGTTTATTATGTAACTTCTACCGTTCTCTGTAATCTGGATATTCTGCAGTGGTGAGGGTGGTGTAAGGTGATTATGAGATGTCACCAGGGCAGGAACAGGATTGGAAAAAATCATGTGTACTCTTTACGGTACACGCAATATATACAGTGTGTTGCAGATGTGGTTATACTGTGTCATCTTGCAGCATCTACACAGTTTGTGTGTTTCAAGGAAGTAGTAAAAACAAAAAATTGCTGGGATTAGGACTCTCACAAGGTGAGATGAATCAAAGGGGTTGCTATTTCCAAGATTACAAATTCAGCTAGACAACAGTATGTTTAGTTTCTCTAATATTTTTTTCTTAGTGTGCAGTTCAATACTGTGTATTTATACCTCTATATGTCTATAAAAATTAAATCAAACTAAAAAGTTTTAAACAGGAAAATCTGCTTGGTGTGAACTACTAAAAACTTACAGACAAGAGTATGCTTTATGCTATCAATTAAAGAATCACACACAGAAAAGGTTGGGAACCACTGTTTTAGACAATATTAGATAATAACTAAGCATTTTCTGCCTGTGCAGATCAAGAAACACCTGCAAGATGGTGACAATATTACTTCTAATCACCTCTGTTTCATAAAACCAAAACTGCATCATTCCCTGTATAGTAGTACATATTTTGTGCCAGTGTACTTTCACCAAAAAACACCATAAGCAATTATAAAGGGTCCAAAGTTAAAATAACTCCTTCATTACATCCTGTCAAATGCAACTTGTAAAAGTGGAACCTTTATATTTTACTACAAAAAAGCCCTATTTAGAACTTTAAATTAGTGGTGTAGTTTTAAGCCCTTACATCCCCCCTCTCTAGTTTGAGTGGCACCCAACCCTCAAAATTGTGCCTCACACATGATAATTAAGGGGTAACATGCAGTCTGAGTTATAGGTACAGCCTTACCAGAAATGAACTACACCTCCTGTCTGCTGTCCTGAGATTTAACAACTCTCCCCAAACATATATATATATATATATATATATATATATATATATATATATATATATATATATATATAAAGAGTAGTAAGTGTTTACAGAAGACTGCACAATCTGCAAAATTATTCTGCAGCTCTCTTATTTCTCATTGCGCCTCTCAGCGATTATTCTTGCTGACTGACTGTAACAAACATAACACAGGAAGAGTTTACAAGAGGGTGATCACAGAAAACAGCCTGGCCTGAGTTTGCCCTCTGCAGAGAGTTGGATCCAGACGATAATCTTAACAGATCCAATGAGTGTGTTCGAAGCAGTGAGCTGTGTGTGTGTGTATTTATTTCTGTGTGTGTGTATCAGGAGAGTCAGTGAGCAAGAGAGAGGCTGACTGATGGTCTGGCAGAGGCTTATCAGCTGATCTGTCTGGAGTAACACTGTTCTCATCTTGATCTGCCTGTGCAGCTGGCTGCCATCCACACCCACAATTCCTTTCTGAAGATCAGATGTCAAAAACCACTTCCTGTATTAAACCGTTTGACCATTTCCTGTACCTCTACTATGGACAGTGCAAGCTTGATCTCCTTGGGCTCTGTCTGTTGAAATGTGTAGTTATGCAAGCCAGTGTTAACCAGTGACCATGACAGTCTATTCTCCAGCACAGAGCATTTACAGTCTAACAGGAAATGGAGTTTTTAGATATTGTTAAGTATAAGCAAAAAAAAAAGAAAATTCCTCCTTCAGATATTCAGTGTTAAATATCAATCTTGAACTGTCTTTTTAAGAAATACGTTTGTCCAAATGACTAAAGATCATATTATCCTCCCTCACCTCTAGCAGTATTTAGCCATACTGCTAGTTTTACATTAATTGATCCATGTTTTGAGATATTTGCCATTGTAGTGTTATCTTCAGTGGCAGTTGTGTTTCTGGCCACCAACTCTTCAGAGACATATCTTTCTCTTTAGCCACTAAATGCTCCACTATGTTCACCAGATAGTCACTAACTTTGTGTGTCTGTCGTTTGGTGTTGGACAGGTAGCAGGCATTTTTAGATCTTTTTTTCTGAAAACAGCTGTGTCTAGAAATAACACTGATGAGAGCAGTGAGACTAAACCAAAGCAATGAAGTTGGGCGGGCGTAAAACCAAAACAATGAGCTGAAAGACTCTATAATGCATAGTCAGGCGATAATTGCCTTTTTTTCATCACTTTGAGCAACCCCTCTCAGGTTACTCATATTATTTTATCCATTATTAATATAAAAATATCGATTGGTGCAACTTTAAGTTCAGTATTTCAATTTAAATGAGGTGACAATCTCAGAGATGGATGTTTCAAAACCTCACAAGAGAAAACCAAAACTATCTGCATGGTTAAATACCACAAGAGGTAAGCAAGAAAATATGTTTTTCTGTGAGTTGGCCGAACCTACCATTTAAACAAACAAAGCCAACAACACTAACAAAATGTAAGCCAAGTTTTCTTCACAGCCAGTATGGAGAGGAGGAGCAACAAGGGCGAACAACAACTCTTTCAAAGTGCATTTGGGCATGTGAGGATTGGTTTAAGACAGATCAAAGAAAAATGTGGACCTAACCTTAAATACATGTAACCGATTGTCGAAACACCCACGGTAATGGTTTTCATTTGGGCAAGTTATCAATAAAAATAAGACAAGCACTTCAGCAAACAGAAAAATACAGCTCTTGGCATTTTTAGGCATTTTAGGAGTTGTTTTTACTTAAAGCAGTTGGGCCCTCTCAGAGCCTGCTGCTGTGTCATAATGCAGGCAGTTAGCGTGCTGCAGTGTGCTGTCTCTGCCACACAGAGCAGCCGGCAGATTGATGGCACTGACAGGGACGGAGCCAGAACCAGGCAGCCAGGAGCAGGCAGGAGTGAGATTTTATGAGTCAGTTTATCTTTCCGACACTGTTGACTCTGCACTGTTATGATTTGTAAGACCTGAATAGGACAGCAGTGATAAAACAACTTGGAGAATGTCTGCAGGGCAGGCCCGTCTAGATGTGTGTCTTTAATTTATGTGTCAACAAGGCTGTAACCACTGCTCTGAAGTCTCTCCTAATCTCAGCCTCATCCGCGACGGATAATAATTTTCCCACGTGTGGACGTTAATAGAACATAACAGATGAAACTGTTGAAGCACAATTATTAAGTTTCATTTTATATGTTCCCCTTGTGGCTCTCACTTGGCAGAGTTTTTGAGTGACTCACAAAACTATTTCGGTTCCTCTTCAGTTTGTCACCGCGGCCAGTTTGCCAGAGACGGGGGAACAAATCAATATTTATTTTTTGAACATGAAAGGGAAACTTCTGCAATCTGTTACACTTACAGAAATCAATGGAACAGCTTCCTCTCTCTCACACAGAGTCTCTGGATCTCTATCAGCTACTTCAACCCCCTCCCATGCCTGCCTCCCACCTGTCCTTACCCCTCTCTCCCCCCTCTCCACCAGCCTTATCCCCACATTCCCACCAGCCATGATCAAAGGACAATGGCAGATTTACACACACTCAGCTGCACAGCCTCATGGCCTTCTTAAGGTCAGGGGCAATGATCTGGAAATCCCATATAGACAAATGTGAAGTGCGCATGCATGCACGTGAGTGCAATGTGTGTGTTTCGGCTTCAGGCTGTGTCACTCAGGGTCAAGAGGAGGTTGGATTATCAGGCTGAATTCATGTCTCTGTGTTATTTTCATTAATAATTAATGTGTTGATCATTTTTTTCAATTAATCTTTAAGAATAATCCTCAATTAGAATTATCTTGACGAACTGGGAATGAGCTTGTCCGCCTGGTTTTCCACAGAACCTGGAGGAAATTACTTCCTTACTATACCAGGAAAACGTTCACTATAATAGAAATGGCTCTGGTGAAAGGTTCAACAAGATTTGGGGACCATTTGTCAGTGGTTTGAATAAAGATATGGATCTTAACATTTTACTTTAAATCCCTATTTAGCATTTATAAGCAGTATATAAACATTTAGTAAATAGTTTATAGCACATTATAATATAGTTGTGGGCAGATATAAGGACCTTTTAAGTTTTCTTAATGTACAGTATTATGTACTCTAATGCAGACATGTTTTATATTAAATCATCATCATTTCAGGACTATATCCCTGCTGTCCAGCTGTTCTCCGTGTGTGTATGTGTACCTTGGGTGGTACGTAGAACTCCAGCAGGAATCTTTCCCCTCCTTCCTCCCTCTTGGTTTTCCTCAGCAGAAGGCGGCACTTCTGCCACTGTGCAGCGCCCATACAGTTTGTGTCATCGGCCACCATATACCTCAGCGCTCCCTCTCTTTGGATTTCCAGTAGCTCGGCCTTGTGGCCCTGGGAACCTCTGGGAAGCCGCAGCTTCTGGGACCACTTCTCTCCCCCTGCAGCCTCCCCTGCTCCTCCTCCTCCTCCCCCGTTAGCCTTCCTGGCCCCGGAGGGAGCGTCAGGTTCAGGGGAGGCCCGTCGGTGCCACATCTCCTTCACCCCATCCACCACACACAGGCTCATGTTCCTCAGGGAGAAGCCTTTCTTGAAACGAGCTTTGGGATGACTTACCGACACGTCCTCTGAGCTGCGGGACTGTCCCAGAGCAGACACCTTGTGGGCCGGCTGGGGGCCTCGGGAGGCAGCAGTGCCACTGCCTCCCCCATCTATCCCTCCCCCTCCACTGTCCATACTGTCCAGGGATTCACTTGAAGCCCCGGCGTCCTTGCGTCTCTGGTAGAGGTCGTGGCCGTAGGACAATGGACAGCCCTGTATTCCCAGGAAAGGAACAATGCTGTACTTCGGCGCTGTGTTGGAGCCGTCCTCCCCCGGCGAGGATGCCTGGTTCTCCCTGGCCTGGGTCAGCGCTGCAGAGAAGCACTCCAAGAAATGATGAGCAAAGTGCTGTGAGAAGCTGGCATCAGCACCGGGCGAGTCGTAGCACGGGTTCTCAGACAGGAAGCGCTGGAACTTGTCAGCGAAGTCTGCAGCCGAGGCTTGAGCATGGAGCTCACAGAACTCTCGCCAGTCAGGCAGTGGGCACGAGGAGGAGAGCTCTGGGCTACCGGGCACCACTGCTCCGTTCATCACTGGGCCATGCCCACCCACCGAGGAGAGGCTGGAGAGAGAGAGAGAGAGAGAGAGAGAGAGCACAGTGTTAGTTTGGATGCAAGCAAAAGATTGCAGTATGTATTTGTGTAACTCCTGGCTTTAGATCAGACATGAAGCAGCTGTGGGACAGCCTGCACATGTGATGGTGCAAAGAATAAAAGATGTGTGAATGAAGCAGATTGCCAAGCCAGCTTATATCTGTCATTATCATATTAATATGACAGCCTGTATTTAGGTACAGTGTGCTTTGAACTAAATGCTACCATTAGCATGCTAACATGCTCATAATGATAATGCTAACTGATGTTTAGCAGGTATCCTCTGGGGACCAAGCATATCTGTAAAAAACAACACCCCTAGTTTGAGTCTGGACATGTAATCTCTCTCCACTCATTTCCTGTCCTCTTTTTGCTATCATTGTCTAATAAAAGCAAAAATTCAAAAATTACCCCTAAAACACTCTAAATTTCTAAATTTCCAGATTTTGTGCAGGATTGTCATGAAAGTTTGAAAATGACTTATTGGCAGATTCAATGTGACAACTGATCAAAAGAAAATCATCTGGGTCTCCATCAGTTTTGAGCTTCACCAATTGATAATTTCTGACAGGCACTCAGATTATCTGAATTATCTAGAAGTGTGTTCTGTCAGAGCAGGTTAACAGCGACTTGGATTCAACAAAGAGTGATCATATGTGTCCTCTTTATGTTCCGTCTGTCTAACTCACTGTTGTTTCTCTGAATAATGAATATTTTTTCAGACCATGGTTGCTCTCCTCCAATCATCCTTACATTCCTCTATTCCTCTCTGTGTGTATGCCTCCCTCTCTGGGCCACATCAGGGCCAACCAGTGCCAAACCACATCACATCACTGAAAAAAACCCTCTCTCTGGTCTGCGGTGGGGATTTAACACAGAGTCATACCACCATTGTGTCAGTAGCAATATCCAAGGCCAGTTTTCACCCCATTCCTTCCTCTCTCTCTCTCTCTGTCTCAGCACATCAGTGACTAATACAGCTGCAGATCAGCATCAGCAAATAGTGTCGCACAATCAAACACATGTTGGTTTTATTATTGTCATCTGTAAATACCGCACATAAAAAGAGAGTGTCTGAGTGGGCAGGCTGGGTGACATACGCACAGGGATGGCCAACACTCCCCAAGATGTGAAAGCTTATTCTCAGAGCTGCTGGGCTCCTCTTGGCAGCTCCCTCACAAAATGTGCTCAAATGTTTGCTTCTGAAATTGCACTCTTAAACCAAATCATGCATGCATACACACTTACAACACTGCAGAGTTTCCTGGAATTTCTCCTGCAAGCAGCTTTATTTTCATTTTCAAAAGCATCCGTGTGGGTTGTCTTTTCATAAAGGATTAGCGCAAAACTCTCCGGTCTCCACTGGAATTAAGTCTGACACACACGTTCAACTATAAGCCAATCTCTCTCACTTATTCCCTCTTCCGTTTTCCCTCTGCCGTCCTTTGAAAAACTTGCAGATCTGACACAAACAATACACCAGATCAGAGACAGGATATGATAAGGGAAAGTACACAGGAGTCCCCTGTGAGATAGAAGGACTATCTCTTAGCTTATCTTGTAGAAACTTTTGGATGTTTAGACTCAGTGTCAGATTTTCAGAAGAATGTGGTGATTGAGAAAGTAAAGGAATGGGTGAGATTAGAAAAAAAACAAGGAAATGTCACCGTTATCTGTGTCCAGGTGGACTCTTAAATGCAAATATTGTGTCCATTTTAGGCCTGCATCATGCTGTTGTATGACTTCACATATTGCGCAGAAGTGGAAGGCCCGGGGGGGTCTCAATTTGGGCTGTTTTGATTGGACGCATGACATTTCTGAGATTCTCTCACCGCTTGAGTTATCTGAGCAGTGAAGGAAAGTGAATGAGCAGCACTGTGTTGTTGTTTTCTCCCACATTCTAGCCCTGGGCTAAATCACAACCAAAGGTCCCAAGATGGGAGCGCTTTCATAACCTGTCATCAGGCGACAGAAATACATCTTAACAGGTTTCAGAGCACACAGATGCAAAGCGAGAGGTTTGATTTTGTGACGGTGTTCTTATCCACAAACTGATGACTTACTGAGAGAAAGAAAGAGTAGAAATGTACTAACACAAAGAGTTTGTGGCTCCACAAAGGGTTGTAACTAATTGCTTTATTAATGGTTTATAAAGCTTAATAGATCAGTTACAAGCCATTAATAACAACATCTGTTGGGTTGCCAGAATGTGAAAAAGTCCCTTAGATTGGTTGGACAGTTTGACCTCTATGAAAGAAAAGAAAGGATTTTAAGAGCAGCTCAATAAGTAAGTTGAACTGCTACTCAATACCTCTTGTTATAGCACTGAATTATTTAAATTTGAAAATCATCCCTCTAAATGAGTTTCATTTAAATTTTCTTGATAATTTCCTGAAGGTAATTATCGACTTTAAAAGTACAAGTTTATTGGTGAAATTTATCATGAAAAATTCTAACTTGAACATCTGTGCCACCAAGGAGAAGAAAACCTGACATAACCTGTCAGGTTATGTTCTGTCGGTCATGTGATCCAACAAGGAAACATCAGACAATTGAATTTTCCATCTGAATTGAAGAAACCTTTTGAAGTTGCAAAATTTGATGTTTCAAAGGGGGGAATTCAAACCACATAAATTGAGACAGAGGGTAAAATATTTCAGTGCTATACATTCAGTAACATCTAATACTAAGTGGAGGTTAAGTTTAACAATGACATATTTGGTTGCTTATAAAATTCAAATCATTATGGCCCCTTTTGGCTTCCATAGATCACTTAGCTTCTGGAAAAGGGTTACAAAAGCCATTTATTAATAACTTATTACAACTGCAGACTAGAAGTATTAGGAACCCTTTATGAACAACACAAACACATTCCTAAATGGATTGCTTTTATAACTGCTTTATTAAGAAATAGAAAGTACAAAAGGTATTTTTCACAAACTGGCATAATGTAAATGTTTTATTAACCATTTATAAACCTGCTAATTACAACTTAAAAACCTCTTACAAAGGGTTCCTTACCGAGGTGATAAATGTATGGAAGAAAAGGTAAGATCACTTCCCACTTTAAGGACTTCATTCATGAATCCATCACTTCATTCATCCAAACATCCATCCATTCATTCATGCCTCGCAAGATTTGTAAGCTAAACTGCTAATCACCAAGTGTTGTTGTAATAATTATCGTGTGTGTGTGTGTGTGTGTGTGTGTGTGTGTGTGTGTGTGTGTGTGTGTGTGTGTGTGTTACCGCTGGCTGCGAGGAAGTCAATACCCATTCAGCTATTTAAAAACCTGCACTGGGCCAACTTTCCACTCATTCAGCAGAAAAACAACAACACACACCGAGGTGCATTTCTCAAACTCCTGCCCTTCCGCAAAGATGAGGATGTGCCTCTCTCAAGGATGAGGCTGAGCTCACTGTACACCGCGCCCACACACACTCACATTCACACACACACACACACGCTCACCGAGTCAGCATGAAACTGAAGCCATGAGACACTGGAGGAAGTGGACAGCATTAAGGTTTTTCTGAATCTCAGCAGACTACATGCTGCAAAGGCACACAGGGGTATAAAGCAAAAATGATTGGCAGAGACAGTGAAAACAAGAATTGTGTGTGGGGACTGAATGAAAGAACAAGTGGCGGAGGAGAGAAAGAGGAGGGGGGGGGGGGGGGGAGGGCATGTTTTTGCTCTACGGGACAGCTGCTAAAACAATCAAGGAGTGTGTGGAGGTGGGACAAGGGGATCATAAAGAAAGGGAGACGAAGAGGCATCCCCACGGCTCCCCTTCACTTCAGGTCCATCTGAGCAATTTTCACCTCCATCCTTCATCCCTCAGAAGCCTTTCCCCTTCCTGTATCTCTTCTATCTGTTGTAAAAATCTACCACTACTGTGCCCCCTCCTGCTGCTCCTTTACCCAGGGGAGCAGGGCTGATGTCTCTGTCAGATGGTTGGGAGTTGTGACTGTAACAGTAAACTGACTGGGGAGGAGAGGAAAGAGACATTACTGCGCAGGGAGAAGCTATCAACTGCAGCCTGCAAAACACATCGTACAAGATCCATTCACTTCATGTGCTTTGTAGAGATCCCTCACAGGACTGAACTGTGCAGAGCCAGGAATTACATATGCCTGATTAATACTGCGGTATTGTGGGCAGTACTATAGAGCTACTGAGGAAATAATACTCTAGCCAAGCATAACGGATGTACGAGTTGTACAACTGTGTTTTTAAAGCTGTGTGTATACATACTGTACCTCCATGTCCTCACTGAGATAAACATGTAGTTTAATATGTTTTAGACTCTTACATCCAAGCACACACGTCGCTGCAAGCAGTTTCATGCCAGGAGCACACCCTCCATGATTGGCTGATGAGGATGATTGGTGATGTTGTGCTCCCACCCCGGGGAGTTTGGGTCCAGCCATGTTTTCTAAGATTAGCCTGCTCCACAGCACAGCACACACAGCTAGCAGCACACTCAGTACAGCGCAGCGCCGCACATACACAGCATCTTCCACGCCATGTGAATCCATTAATCATGTTTTCTTATATAAGATGTAAATATTGCAGCAGTTTAATGTGGAATGAGGGCATTTGAAGACGTACAAGCTGTTATGTCTGTCACACCGGATATCACACTCTGGTTTATAAATATGATGTTCACATACTGTTCATGCATATCCAAAAGTATTCATTATAAATAGAGATTAAATGATTAGTCAACTAATTTATTAGTCAATCTATAGAAAAATAATCAGGAAACTATTTTGATGGCCACTTTAGGGCTGTAACTAATGATTATTTAATTACCAATTAATCTGACAATTCTTTTTTCAATGAATTGATATTTTAATCTATGAAATTTCCAAAAAGAAAAAAAATGGAGAAATATGTTCATCACAAGTTCTAAGAGCTCACAGTGACATCTTCAAATGTCTTGTTTTGTTTGGCCAACAGCCCCAAAACCAACAAACATTCAATTTAAAGAGAGAGAGAGAGAGAGAGAGAGAGAGAATGCCAATTTTTGGCATTTTTACCTGATTAAATAACCTAAAAATGATCCAGTCATCAAAGTTGATTTATTTTCTGTAAATCAACAGAGCAAAATTGACTAATTGTTTCAGCTCTGTATTGATTAGTCATTACAGTCATTTTTCAAGCAAACACCAACCACTCCCTTCTTCATGCTTCTCACTTGTGAGGATTTGCTGCTTTTCTTTGTCTTATGTAAGACTAAACTGAATATATTTAGGTTTTAGACTTTTGGTCAGACAAAAAAAAATATTTTGAAGTTGTCACTTAGAGCTTCAGGAAGCTGTAATGGACATCTATCACTACGTTTTGACCTTTTATAGACCAAATGAATAATTGATTAACTGAGAAAATAATTGTTCAGTCACAATAATTTCTTGCAGTTGTAATAATGAGGTGACTAAGCACATTAAATATGTGACATAGACAGGATTAGGGCTGCCAGAACTATCCAATTGGTTACTCGGCCTAAAATTAAGATGGATTTTGCAGGACTTTTAGATGACAGAAATGCAGATATCAGCGGGAATATATCTGGTTTTGTTTTGTTTCTCTGGACACACGCAGGAGGAGCTGCACTCCAGCTACAGACACAAAAGCAGACACCGACACAGGGGGAAAGTCACACAATGACTCACCTCCAGTCAAGTCAAAAGACAGATTATTATAGTAGACATCCAGGTGTGTGAGTGTGTGTGTGTGTGTGTGAAGACGGTGAGAGGGCAATAAGGGAAAGTATGTAAACTGTCTGTATGAAGAAAAGGATGATGGAGGTGGAAGGAGGAGATGTAGACGGGAGATAAAAATCCCATGAGGGGAGAGATAGCAGATAGAAGGGTCGGATAAGGGAAGATATGAGGAAAAGCAGGAGTAGGGGACAGCAGTAATAGACCCCCTCCTTTACTTATGTTTGGATCTGTGCAGCCTGTCACTGACCTTTGACCTGGCAGCTGATAACCTCCTCCCTCCACTGATGCAACTGAATGTCGTCTGGAACGTTTCTATCAGTCCCAACGCAGCACAAGACCACCAGAGAGGAGACTGTCTACGCTTCGCTGTGAGACTATGAGAGGATATGACGTGCACACAGGCAGACATTATGAAAGGTATACAGTCCTGATCCTGATACTGATACACCCAGCTACATAAAGGTATCAGTGTGCGTGTGTGTGTGTGTGCAGACCCAGACGGACGCAACCAGTGATAACAAACCAGACGTTGATGAGAAGACGTTCATTCCTGAGTACCAAATCACCAAAAACATACCACACATGAACAAACTGATCAGCACTCGCCCGTCTCCCTGCAGGTTTTTCAGCCACTTATAATGATGTCGGTAACCGGGCCTCATCACACAGATATTAAACACATTAATTAGCGTGTCCTCTAACCAGCAGGCTCTCTGTCCTTCTTTCCCTGGCAAGCAGTGACAATGTAAATATTGAGTGAGCTCAGGCATCCATATGGCAGCCAGTGATAAAGGATGGAGCACGTGGGAGACGCACATTCCGCTGCGGACTTCCATTTCCTGTCTCTCACCCACCAGGGTCTAACTAATTTCACAGATGACCACAGGCCTCGCATGAAGGAGAAATACAGCACAACCTGTGTGAGTGTCAAGTGTGTCACTCATCGAAATAGATGGGTTTTTAATGCAGTGTCACAGAGCGGAGCTGATATAATAAACAGCCTGATGGTGGCACTAAGAGGGCTGGACAAAATAGCATGTACACCTCTATGTATGTGGGGATGAAACTGTATAACTAAGTAGGGCTCACAATTAGTCAAGTAGCTGATCGATCATTCCAGTGTTTAAGACTTTTTTCAAGTAAAAAGGCCAAACATTTCCAAGCTCAAGCATCTGGATTGTGAGGATGGATTTGCAGTTTTTCTTTGCCTTATGTGATAGGAAACTGAATATCTTAAGGTTTGGACTGTTGATGAAACAAAACAACCAAATTAAACATTTTTCAATATTTTTTGACATTTTATAGACCAAACTGAAAAAAATAATCTGCAGATTAAACAGTAATGAAAATAATTGTTGGTTGCAGCCTCATACCAAAGGATAATTTTCATTATTGATTAATTTGTTGGTTATTTCTAATATTAATCGAGTCATTTGGTCTATAAAATGTCATAAAATTGTAAAAAAAGAAAAAGAAAATGCCTGTCAAGTTCCTGAAGCCCATAGTGATGACTTCAAAAGATATTCAATGATATAAAACAGAAAAAACAGCAAATCCTCTTGTTTTAGAAGCTGAATTCATCAATTATTAAAAATGTAGTCAATTCCTATTCTGTTGATCACCTAATTGATTAATTGACTAACTGTTTATGCACAAAAAAATCAATCAGATATTTTCTTTTTATTTCATTTAACTTGTCCAATACAAGCTGAGGTGGAACGATGCACAGATGTTTCAGCTGTACCTGAGTGCAACAGAGACGATGTCAGACAGGTGAAGATTCATCTGTGCAAGAGGCATTTTTGTGGTGCTGTTGGACTGTGTCATAATACATGTAAGGTGTTCTTGTTATTCTGTCCACCCCCTCTGCAGGAAATATAGCCTCACCTGGATGGAGTGACATCACTTGGCTGTGAAAAGCTTACATTTCAATTAAAGAATTGTTGCATCTTTGTAACATTTGATTATTGAGAGATGCAAAACAACAACCTTATTTGAATATGACACAATTCAATTATAAATACATAACCAGCACCTACCTTCTTCAAATTCACTGTAAAATGCCAACGTAGTGTCAGAAATACAATACAGCCTAATTGGGGTATTATCATGATACTACAGTGATGTAAAGGCCTTTATCCTGTTAAAATCGGACTTATCAGGCTTCATATTAACTGACTCGTGTAGCCTATAAAAAGATATATGAGAGAAAGTCAATAGCAGGCCTAAAACAGGCCTACTGCAGGCCCAGGGAGCCTATTTAAAGCCAACAGTGGGGTCGTTGTGCAGGCTGCGTATATTGGACTTCATGAATGGGAAGTGGCAGCCTCCTGCTGAATGGATGACAGATCCGGGTCCAGAAAGCAGGCGATGAATGGGAGGCTGCGTGCGTTGGAGTCACGAGTCGGTACACTGATTTTGGATAATCTCGAGAGGGCCTATAGATCACATCACATTAGATCACATCACATCAGGCCCCTGATCTGACCGGTCCCTGTCACTGACCAGACTTTGCTCCCTCAAGGCTAATAAATGGATTATCGGGAAAGCCCCTTTTCACCGCGACCCAACTCAAAAGTCTCATCCGGAGTCTCAGCCAGCCGACTGCACTTGTTCTCTACCGTCAAATAAACGCAGGCTTCATCAGTCGGGTTTTTTTTTTTTTTTTTTTTAACACCGAAACACTCTTCTCTGTCCTCCTCAGCACCTAGAGACGTTTGCTGTTCTCCTCAAACAAATAGGAGCCTTTCTCCTCACATCACCAGCACATGAAAACAGCGGCTCTGTAAAAACGTCTCATCAGACGCGCTAAATAAGATAAAAAAAAAAAAAACGCAGCAACGGTAGCAGCGGCTCTCACCTCAATACAGGACTGGTTTCATGACGCTGGTGTGTCTGAAGCGATCCTGGCTTTGCTGTGTGAAGATGCTTTCTATTCAGGATCAGACATGGTTATCTCCTCTCTTCATCTGATGTCCTCCTCTCCGGGTTACACGAGCTCGCCGCCGGCCAGCTCTCCCTCCATCTCTCCGCTCGACGCACTGTGCCGCTGCCGTACCTCTGCCTCTGCTGTCCATCGACCACCGTCAAGTCCGAAAGAGGCAGATAAAGTGCTACTTCCGGCTGGTTCTTTCCAAATAAGCTCAGCCTTGCAGCCGATTTTTCCCAGTGGTCACTTGCGATATTGCAGCGAAAAAATCCCCCAGCGGCCCTCAAAGAACATTTTTCCCATAGACCACCATTATAAAAAGACGTCTGTAAAACAGTTGACAGGATACCAAGAACTGCAAACTAGGTCAATTATGACCCTTTCTTCAGTAAATTTTTGATCCATGAAGGTTTTATATTTGTAAAACTTCTATTTGTATTTACTTGAGTCGAGAAAAGTGATTTAAAAGTCCTGATCAAAATCCATGAACATGGCTGTGATGCTAAATTTGACATAGCGGCCAAAATGTGTAATTACAACGTCACGTGATGCTATTGGGCCCAAAAAGACTTTTTCCAATAGACTTACATTGTGAAACGGACATCTGTA
Organism: Euthynnus affinis; assembly: GCA_029490765.1. Classification (NCBI taxonomy): domain Eukaryota; kingdom Metazoa; phylum Chordata; class Actinopteri; order Scombriformes; family Scombridae; genus Euthynnus; species Euthynnus affinis. The sequence continues at coordinate 14,269,745 of CM055845.1, forward strand.
AGTCAGCGAATACTTTTTTTTTTAGCATTACAACCCCTGCAAAATGACTCATCTCATTATCAGAATTTGATCCATTTGGTCCAATCACATTTTGAAAGTTTGGAAGAGCTGATTTAATTGTTTTATCTCCATTCAAGTTAGTCGGAGGGCTAAACCAGAAGTAGCTGGCTTGGCTAGTGGAAGTCACCAGTGCGCATGATCTATGGGCTCAACCGATGCAGAAGCAATGTGGAAGAAGTTGAACTTTTTTGGCTTCATATGCCACTGACTTATCATAGGAATGAAAGTTGCGCAAGGCTCAGCCTCCGACGCTGTATCGAATTCACTCAGATGTCCCACTTTCACTGCATGTGAATAATTCCTTGTTTACTAGTGAAGTATTTCAGTAGGCAATGCTCTATTTTATAAGTCCACAATTTCCTAACAACTTCCTGGGAAATGGAGAGCATGTGATAGTTTGAGTTTAGTTTGATGACTTTTGGTCTATTTAAGCCAAAGTAAATATTTTATTAGTCTTAAATGTGTTGAGTATTATGCTTCCTTGTATACACATTTTTGCACGTTTAGCTGTGCACTGATTGAAAGACTGTTGAAATACTAGCAACTTCCCCTAATTTATGCCAAAATGATTTTCCCAAGAATCATTATTGGGAACTATGGATCCAGTAAAATAAAGTGTGCCTTTCAGTTTCATCAAAATATTACACAATTATAAAACAAGATGAAGCTTAGCCAATGTTTTACCACCTAGATTAAGACTTCCATGCATATAAAATACATTCTTACATACCTGCAGAGGACTTAAACGTTTGGTAAAGAAATGATTGTTAAATAATCGCCCTTATGTCTGACTTGTCTTTTCAATTGATTGTTCTGTTTTGTATGTTTTTAACCTCTCTTGCCTGACTCGAAGACCTGATATCTTACTATTTCTAATGATGACCACAATGAAAATGAACTTTTAACTTTACTGTTAGGATCTGCTATTTTAATTGAATGCCAGGAATGGATTTCTTTGTCTTTGTCTTGAAAGTCTTGCATTATTAGCAAATTTTGTGACCCTGTCTTGTACTCCAATGTAGGAGATTCTCATGTTTCACTTCAGGGATTGCTGACAAATACAGTTGAGTAACTGACGTGGCTCATGTGCGTGTGGGTATAATGAAGTGAAAATACATTGTGGTCCAGCTAAGAATGTTTCAAATTTTGCTTCCTGAAAAGTTGACATTTTAAACAGAGCATACCAGTGCTCCATTCAGATGGATGTAGCAACTCCAAAATGTCCTCGTGTTTCACAATTGTTAACGACACACGGTGTGACTGACGTTTTATTTCCTGAAACAAAAGTCACTGACTCTGCAGGCTTTATTTTGAAGGCACAACAAGATACTCGCATATAGTGTGTGTGTGTGTCTTTGGCTGACTTGACCTTAGCTTCCTTCACTGGTGTGTGTGTGTGTGTGTGTGTGTATGTGTGTGTTTCACTGATCTATTTAACAGCCACTGATGACTGCCCTTAAAGGAACCACGCCCTTTTATTGTTGCCATACTCACCACCAACACAATAATAGAAATCCTGTGTGTGTGTGTCAGTGTGTATTAGTGAATGAATTTAAGAAAGAGTACATTTAACCTCATAGCACACACATAAACACACACACGCACACACTCACACACACACACACACACACACACACACACACACACACACACACACACACACACACACACACACACACACAGTAGCAGTATTGACTGACTGAATGAACCAGTCAGGCTGCTCATTATGTGTTCTCACTAATATTGTTGTTTCAGACTGAAAACAGCTCATTGGGGGTTTCTGGAAGGAGGGTCAGGCCAGCTGGACCAGTAGACTCTGTCTCCCTCTCTCTCTCACACACACACACACACATACACACACACACACACACATAGACAAGCGCTTGATTACATTCTCTGCTTTGTGTGGTCAGAGTTGATGGTGCTGATGAGATTGATTCCCTGTAACATTCAACCTACAAGCCAGAACAGAACTGAAACCAAAATGTTTGTTTCTGATGAAGAGGTGACTTAAACCTGCACTTTTAGTAAGTGTGGCCCTAACACTGAAACCTACATTTCCCATAATGCTATTAAAAAGCACATTTCATTAGACCCTTCCTACCAGGTAAATGCATTTATCAACTCCACACCTCCAGTTCTTTATGTAGGTTTTCTTTGGTTGAATATATTTACATGAACACATAAAAGATGGCAGAAAGCAATTAGGAACACCCCCTTCCCCCCCCCCCCCCCCCCCCCCCCCCCCCCCCCCCCCCCCCCCCCCCCCCCCCCCTTCAAAGAAACAAAACAAAAAACAAAAACAGGCATATGGCTCATAAGTTCATCATATTATTATACACAAGCTACATTTGTTCAGCAGAAAGTACAGAGTGGGTTAAAAACTGTCCTCAAAACTGTAGTGTCTAAACTGATGTAACCCTGATGACATGATCAGGATTATTTTTTAAAACTTCAGAAAGCTCCTTTAGTACTTCAGTACTTTATGTGACTGTTTTCACAGGCTGAGCAGTACTTAACATGACAAGTAAACAACAAGAAGCAGATATGTTCCCTGGAATCAGTGCCATCTATTATAATATTTTTCAATATATTAAATTAATGACCTCACTGAGAATATTCAGATATCCTAATTATTGGCTATAGTGATGTCACGTGCCCTGCAGAGCACTCAGACCGACATCATAACATACACTTCACAGTTTATTGTGGTGATGGCTCGTTGATGTTTACTATCTGGTTAATGGCACAAAGACTCCAGCATAGCGCACCTTCACTTCTAATCCTCTCTGAGAGGATTGACTCTGTGGCTTCATGGTGGGGTTAAGGGCTAAAATAATAACCTGGTCAGGTTGAGGACAGGTGGTAGTACGAGAGGACGAGCTGCTGTAGAAGGTCGGCCACTAATCTGAGTGTTTCCTTCTTAAACAAGCTGCTCTATACCTGTTTCTGGTTAGCAGTGTGATCTTGTTTTCAAAACTCATTTCTCAGCTGTAAAGCAGCTCTCAACGACCCAATGTCTTCAATGAATGCAGGGAGTCCAAAACCTAAACCAGATAGATAATCTTTAAACCACAGACCCCCCTCTCAGATAAATGTGGTCCAAAGTCTAAAGAACTATTATCTGAATATTTATTTGCTGTTTTGTGCACCTTCTTCTCATGTAGAGAGGTAACAGGAAGACAGAACATTCAGCACCTCGTGAAATATTAATTTATCATCATCGACCACAAATGAATACTCCCTGTTATTAACTGGTAACCCCTTATAACCTTTTCAAGGACCAGTGTTGTTCTTCAGACCAGAACTACTGGTTTACTTTTCAGGTTCTGTCCTGAATGAAAATGTGCTTTGTTCACTCTTTTTTTGGTGAATGAAGAGTTTAAAGTTGTAGACTGGAATATATGAGATCCTCCACATGTTAGAAATACACTTTTGTAACTTCTGTAATCCATCAGAATATAGTTGTCATTGACTCATGTTGTTGTGTAAATATTTCTCATGTTAACACATTGTTCACAGACCCAAAATACATTTATTTTACTAATATTTTTATATTATCCTGATTCATTACCTCCTTATTTGTCTCTGTTTTAAAGCACTTTGTAACTGTTGAGAAACCATTATATAAATAAAGTTTACCATCATCATTATTAGCCTATTAAACATATTTAACATTAAGGCAAAGGAAGCATTAGTGGCAGAAGACTTTTGCCAGATTAGATTTTAAACTAATAAAACCAGATGTGGGGTTATAATGAAATTACATCAGGTTGGCAAGGCTGGTTCTGAGGAGGAGGCACCATCATTGTTTGTATTTTCAGTGATGACTGATGTTGATGACGACAGAAGCCTTTAAGCTCATAACTCTCATTTCCAACCCAGAATAGAGTGAGGAGCTGCTTAATGAAGCAAAAAGAGACCAGGGCTGGCCGAGGGCTCTCTCTCTGCCTCTCTCCAGAGACCCTCGCTTCTTATTGATCCTCGCACACTTCCTGCCGGAAGGATGAATCGACAGGAGCCTCGAGGGGGGCAGGAGCCGTTTCAACCTCCTGCTCATCTACAAACACTGTCTCTCCCACATCACCTCTGTTTTAGTCCCTTACATGTCTCAATCCCTCCGATCAACCAACAACGTATCACACTGTTTCTTTTTAATTCCTCACTAGTAAAGGTCACAGTTTTCAGTCCTTCAGAGAAACTCCTCCATTCCTCCCTCCATTCGGGTGTACAGTACAGTTCAATGGCAGAGCAGGAACCCATAACGTAACACTGCACACAAACAACACGGCCTCCTTGGTGGGCGTCATCGATCAGGAGTTCAAATATATACCATATTTAGACTTCAGAGGGGTGAGGCAGGGTGGGTTGGGGTGCTGAAAGACAAAAGGGAAGAAAAAACAGAGATGCTTTTGAGGTGATTTCCTGTGAAAGCATCTGAAGTGGTTGAGATGGAGATTGGCCTCCTGGGGCTGTTTGAGGATCAATGTGTCAGCAGACTTTAATAAGAACTGCCCCTCACTGTCTCCTGACCAGGAAAACACAGCAATGAAATACACAGCAAACTGTGCTTGACTTTGAAGACAGGCAAAAAATGTAAAAAAAAAAAATGTTTGTAAAAATGTGTGAATGCATGTATGAATTTCTCATGGCAAGTATTGAAATGCTGTAACCTGAAGCTCCATAGACAGAATCCCACTTACGGCCACTTCACTATCACCACTTGAACTCACTATACATATTTTGGTCTTCAGACCTTCATCAGGCAAAATTCTGATCTGTATGAATTTTGCCTGATGAAGGTCTGAGGAGACGTTATATTATTAAAAAGAGTTCAAGTGAATGACCAAGTTTTAGCTCCTATATACTCATCATTACGACCTTATGGTATGCAGGAATTTTTGAAATTTTGACAGACTGGGAACAGAAATGGGAAGAATCTGAAGATGCCACAATGTAAAATGGGGAATAAAACAAATTTTACCTGATAGGAGGCACTGTCCCTGACAAGAGGACTTTTCCTTCACTCATAACTAACCAGGATGCCTCATCCTGTTGTTGGAGCTCCCCTACTCCCTGACATCTTCCAACAACCAGCTTTTTGATTTAACATCTACAGGGAGGTAGGAGGTCGCTAACTGATTTTTTTTTTTTTTTAAGTATTAGACTGTTAAATACTCTCAGAATTTGTGGCTATGGCCATACAATACAGCTCTCTATTAGATTTACCTGTTGGGTCAAAAAAATGTTGCTGGAGGGGGTGTCCCGGTGGCCCAGTGGTTAAGAAGTGCACCATATACCGTAACCGCAGCTTTCCCCCCATTTGATTACAACATGAGCACATGAATGCATCATTTGTCTGCAGTCAATCAAGACAAAAATTCCCTTAAAAAGACTTTTAAAAATGTTGCTGTCCCCTCCGCCCCATACACCCACCACACAACTCAGGCCCTCTGTGCATTGCATATGTAAACAGTTCCCTATTGAGTACATAGTTTAATTATATGCCCCGAGACACCAACTACTACTCTGGGGCTGCAACACAATCAGGTAGGTTTACTATGTGTCCATTCATTTATGGTAATTTGGTGAAATGCAACTCTTTTTAGTAATATGCAACATGTGAACACAATATAAACAAAAAAAAAACAAACATTTCGACACATGGCAACTTTAAAAGAGAAGGCCACAATACCAGGTAATAAATAACCCATCTTAGTTGATATTGTACCTTAAAGAAACATGGCTGGCAGTTTTCTATATTTTTTTTTACTATATTCTTTTTAGACTTCCAATATTGTCCAAAAATGATTGAAAACATGTTAATGAGACATATTGTTTCACCCTGAAGATAATAGCCATGGTAATTATTGTTTAGAAATGGCTCCAAAGACTAATAACACACACTAATGATCATATGTTCAATCTCAGGAGAGTAGTTCTGTGTAAGGCAGACACCACCAAGCAGCTTTGATAGTTTGTTGTACTTCCTATCACAACCTCTTGACATTGTGCTAAATTGTAAATTTCAAAGAACGTTAGTTGATACGTAGCACAATGAGCTCGCCAAGCTCTTTAAACAGAACCACGTTCCCGCTCATGCACAGTGGCATCTGCCATACAAGGACACACACAATACTTGGAACGTGGAAAATCACCAGCCTTATCTTGTAATGTTGGAAATAGCTTTAAAATTCCCCAGTTGCCTGTTTTGCTCATTTGTTAATGCAGCCTTGCTTTAGAAGTCCATCCAACTGTGTTTACGCCACCATGAGTGAGTGCACAAGCTAGGGGAAGTAATTCTCTCTTTGTTTATCAAACGCAAGTCATGCCTTTCCTGAGTGTATGTCGAGGCATTGACCGGTTTCACAGTGTCACAGGTGTCAGTCGGTCGGCTGAGTCATACCACCTTTCAACCCCAACTGTTTTACAGAGGTGCAGAGTAATTAGCTGCTTGATTCTCTGGTGAGCTGCTAGTGAAACATGTGTGTGTGTATGTGTGTGTTTTTCTGTTTCTCTCTGTACCTGAGGTTGCATCTCCCCCGCTGAACTGGCAGGAGATGATGTGTGATGTGTGCGATGATGTCATTTGAGCTACTCTGGCGTTCAGCTCAAGATAGCACTGCAAACCACACTATCAATGACACTATAAACAACATGAGCAAACAACAACAGGAAGGAAAGCACATCAGTTAATCATGTGCTGTAAGGCCTCTTCCAATGAACTTTATAGTGCATCTGTTTGCAAACATATCTCTTTAGATTACAAATTATTTAAAACATCTATTAAAACATGTTTTAAGAAATATAAAAATATGGATTATTTGATTAATAATCTGTGTCTGATGTGAGTTTTCCTAAGAAAGTTCTATTAATTAATTAAGAGTTCTTAAAATGACATTTATGCATTTAAAAAACCCAGAATCTTTGAAAATGGCAATTATTTTTTTCAAAAGTTCATCTGTTGGACACAAGATGTCTCTCAGTTCTCTGAAAAGTCCATTCTCAGTGTATGTTTACAGTACAGGTTTCGAGTTTCCACATCACACTTGTGTAAGTGTGTCTGTGTCTGAACCAGAGGAACAATCTAGCTGTGATGTCACAAATAATACTAAAACATACACGACTTAAAGAATAGGTTCAACATTTTTCAAGTGAGTCTTAAAACAACAGTCAGGTGTCTAAAAGGTGTATAAACACTGAAAGGGGTTTTCCTCGCTGTAATCATTCATTCTGTTCATACTGGCTATTAAAAGATCCCCTTCAAATGAACTTTTAATTTAAGTGATGGAGGATAAAATCCACAGTGTGTCCACACAGCCATTTTGTGCAAAAATGAGGCTTCAGCAGTCTGAATTAGTCACATCAAGTGGATATCTGCCACATTTACAGTCTTTTTAGCATCAACTTCCCTCTTTGTGTTTCCCTGAGCTGCAGTGGAAGTATAGTAACAAAAAGATGAACTTTGGCACTAAAAAGACGGTAACATTGAAAGATATCTACTTGATTTGAATCATTTGGATGGCTGAAGCTTCATATTAGCTTCAGATAAACTTTTATATGCGGAGGGAAGATTGTGGATTTTGGCCCCCATCTTCCTTTATGAGGGGATCTTCTAATAGTCATAATGAACAGGGGGAATGATCATGGCAAGAAAAACCTATTTCATCATTTCAACAATCCCTGGCTTCAATTGACTCCCTTTCAAAAAGCATCAACTTCTCTCTAGAAATACTACGTTTTAAACAAGTCATCATGGTGTCAGTCACTAAATTAAAAGTGTTCTGCTGGTCATTTTGGAAATGATTGCTCTGTTAATAAGATGAGGATTTACAGTAGAGTTGAATGATTATTTTTACCCGATAGCCACCAAACATCATATGCTACCTCAATGGCAATGACACCTGACACTCACTGAACCCCCACTTGCCTTTTTGTCTGGATGACGGGGAGGACTGTGTCTAGGCTGGAGGTACTATTGTTGCACTTTTTGGTGGCTCCAATCTGAAATCTCAGCTACAGCACTAGCACAGTCATGACTGGCCCGTATTACAATACCTGCCCTGTTAGCACAATTAAGCTAAAGTAGCTAATGTTAGCCCAAGTGTGCATTGCAGTGTCCTCCTCTATCCAAGGTAGCTGGTGTGTTTCCAGAGCACGAAAGGCAACACCCTGCACTCCTTATTTGGAAGGTCCTGGTTCCAAATGTAAAAAATGATACAGACCATAAGCAGCAATTCTGGGCTTCAAACCAACTCCAATGTAAACCAGTGGCTGGTATTGTACCTCGCTACCTCCATCTTTACATACAGCCCATGGTGCCCCTTCAGAAGATGAATGTGAAAACAGTCTTCTAGTGTCAAACTCTGCGCATACTGTACATCATTCTGCACAGTGAAGGTCAAACATCCAACTGAAGTAACAATAAATAAAACATATTTTATTTTGGAAAGGGACTTGAAAAAAAGTCATTCAAATTCAATGAAACCGGAAACACTGTAAATGCATTTAGTCTGTGAATTGTATCATTTGAACATGTTAATTATCGTTTTGTCTTTGTAACGACTGCACCCTCCCACCAACATGATCTGAACATCACTTCCAATCACCTTCCTCAACCGAGGTGAGAGGACGACGGGGTGGGGATGCGGGGGGTCCAGCAGGGGCTGAGAGGCTGAAAACCGACTCCATATTCTGCATCCGGACTGGCTGATCTGGAATCACGTGGCCTGAATGATTCAGCCAGACGATGTCAGAGCAAATCAGAGCGGGGAGCATTCAGCATGGAGCCACCTGACAGAGGAGGTCTGTTTCCATGGCAACACCCATGGGGAAGAGGGGGGAGGGTGATATAGCTATATGTTTGGGTGGGTGGGGGGGGGGACAGATATAGTTTTGAGTTTTAATATGTAATACACACACAAGTTTGCACAGCTATCCTTGTTAGGACATTTCATTTACTTCCATTCATTGCAGACAGTCTAACCCAAACCTAAACCTTAACCAGGACCTTAACCTCAGAAATGGCATTTTGCTTCATTAGGACCAGGCTTTGGTCCCCATGAGGACTACTGGTCCTGATAAGGTTGGTGTTTATATCAAAAAATCCCACTGAGGTAACAAAAAACACACACACACACACTCTTTGTATCCATGCAACAGTCCTCAGCAGTTTATAGTCTGAGCTTCTTAGCGACACAAAGAGAAAAATCCTGAATGGTGTGTTAGTTCAATGAATGCACTGAATGAGATTTTCACAGCCACCGAGAAATGAATGAAGAGATGCCTCTGAATGGGAGGGATGTCTGGGAGGAAAAAAAACAAACCCCATACCTGCCAAGATAAAGCCCAGTTCATTCTGTTTACATAATTCCTCTCTCACTAGGACTGATATGCAGCCCTGGACGCTCCACCAAAAAACTGCTGGTTTCTCCTCACTCATTCAGTGCACAACAAACAAATGTAAGTTACAGCTAATATGTACAACTCTAATCCAAACATACTTTATAAAACCATCCGCTCATCAAAAAATAATTTAAATAAAAGTTTAATTATTTATCAGATATTCACTGATTCCAGTTTCTTAAATGTGAGAATTTGCTGCTTTTCTCTAGCTTATACCATTGTGAACTGAATTCATTTGCGAGTATCTTAGAAATGCTGAGGTCATGAAACGAAATTTCACCAGCCTATGAAATTGTTGACTAGACAAAAACAAAACTCTATATACTCTAATGTTTAAAAAACAAAAAACAAAACACAAACTTTGACATTATAATTTTCTAAAAATAAATGTTGTTTAAAGTCTCCTCTACAGTACTAAACCCTGATTTTATTGGTTTAAAACGGTCAAATTTGAAGATATTCAGTCTTATAGTGATAAAAATCTTCTTGTTATCTATCTAGATGTTAATCTTTGCTAAATCTTCTCTCCTGCCCATATTTACACTGAAACAAGTTTTGGTCAATGTAATTGTTCTTCCTGTGTGAAGTAGCTGAGAAAACACAAAGCGAAGTAATAAGGGACAAATTCCACAACACTCACTATGTGTAAAAATAAATTCTTATCTTCAGCTGAAGTTAATACGAGGCTTCAGCAGTTTGAGTTAGAGAAATTGAGTATCCACACTATCTGGCACTAAATTTGCACTAGATTTGACTAATTTAGACTTCTGAAGCCTCGTTTTAGCTTTGACTAATCCTTTAGAAAGCATTTTTCACACAGATCTTGGGTTTGTCATCCATCCCCCACACTGGAACTGCATTAGGAAGAAACCTTTTCACAGGCAGGAATGATTTCAGTGACCACTACCTCTTGAAATATACATATCTGTATTGTTTTAAGACAGACTTGGGAAATTGTGAACCTATCCTTTAAAAAACCCAACCTATATAACCTATATAAACTCCCCCTAAAATTCCCAGAAATATTACAGAGGAAACGACCTTGGTGCCCTCGATGGCAGCTAAAACCCTGATTGGTCAGACAAAACAAACAATTTGAAGAGGACTTTTTTTGGGATAAAACTATATATCAATTAATTGGACAGCAGATGAACTAATAATAAAAACAATTGTTCGATGCAAACCAGTTCCTTGTCTTGATCTAAATCTATCATTGGGGCCAATAGTGTCACAAGCTAATGCTAGAAGAATATAGCTGGGATATAAGTGTGTCCCATTAATACCATAAATAGTCTTTTTTTTTTCTTGTACAAGGGGACACAGGAAGAAATGGTGAGCAGAAACAGACAGGATGAACTGGAGTCAGGAAAAGTCAACTAAATAATTCATATTCATAATAAAACATAACTTAACTGCTCTCTGCTGAACCCATGATAGAGATGAAAAATTCAGACCATGAAACAAAAATGAAATAATTCAATATTCTCCTTCTTTCTCCTCTACAGTCAGTCTCGCTCACTGCAGGATGACATTTGCTCCTTGGAGCAGTCTCAAGATAAACATGACATGGCAAAAAAAAAACAGGGGAAAAAAAAAAGAAAATGCTGACCCATCAGTGTGCTTTCATTAAAGAAAGCTCTCTGACCGAGGATCAGCCCATGTGAAATGACCCGTCCACTGCAGTAAAAATAACATCAAGCCATTAGGCTTACTTAAGACCTTTGTTATTCCACAGATGGAGGTTGTTAATATTTATGGAGCTGTCGATGGGCAGCTGGGACGAAGGATGTGGAGCAAGAGAGTAAAAGAAGGTGTGTGTGAGTGGTAACATTTCCAAGTTTGGGGTGAAAGGTGAATGGCGCTCTGGAGGGCAGAACGAGGCTGTAATTGTGCTGAGATGGCTTCAGGTCGGCTCTGATTAATGAACAAAAAGCGACTTAAGTGAGTGTGTGTATATGTATGCACATTTTTGTTACCTCAGTAAGACCTTCTCTGGTATAAACATCTACCTTGTCAGGACCAGTAGTCCTCATGGGGACCAAAGCCTGGTCCTAATGGAGCAAAAGGTAATTTCTGAGGTCCTGGTTAAGGTTATGAATGTGAATTGAGGTTATGCTGTGCATAATGATTGGAAGTCAATTCAGTGTCCCAACAAGGATAGCGGCACAAACTTGTGTGTGTGTGTGTCTGGCTGTGGTCTGGCAGTCTCTTTAGTTTTTAATGGCTGTGAGCTGAGGTGGTCTTTAAGAGGAGGCCTCTCATGAATAATGCAGTTTAATTCGGTCATACTAAGATGCAGGCAGCTATCAGTGGGACTGCTGAGGCTCAAATCACTGATCAGCACATTCACCCCCCCCCAAATGTGTCTGTGTGTGTTTTTCAGTGCAGACATTAGTCAGTCCCCTCCTCTCCCTCTTGGGTCAGCTGTTAACCAGACCTTTCCTCACCATCAGCCCACATTTGTATCTTTATTATCAAGACTGAAGTCGGGATTCAGAGGGAATATTTTATTATTACTGTTCTAACATCTAAGTAAACTGTGAGGCTATGAGTCAAACTCTCAGGAAAAGACCAAAACAAACCAAGCTTAAGTCTGTCCCTCGATACTTTCTGACTACTTTAAAAGCAGGTCATGAATACTTTTTTTTTTTTTTTTAAAGGTTCAGGAATTTCCGAAAACAGCTGGGCACTGTAGTTTTTCAGCAAACTTTGCTCAAATGTTAGTAAATAGTGCATTTATTTGGGGGCAACAGTCCAGACAGCAAGTATTTGGACAGTTCCACATTGTTATTGTTGCTTCATCACATTCAATTTGAAATAAAATGGATACATTAAAATGCCAAGTCTGAGCTTTAATTCGAGCAGGTTTACATTAATATTGAATGAACTGTGTGTGTGTGAGAAATAGCCTTTTAAACACATAATGATATAATCACCCAGTGCAATAGTGTGGCTCAGTGATGTGTTCTTTAGTAGCTTTTGGACAACAACAGGTTATTTAAATGAATAAAACAAGAATCAACTGGGTTACAGCCAAACCCATCCTCTCCTCTGGTCAGAGAGACAAGTCTCCAAAAATTAAGTGCGACACATTAAGTTTTCATGTATCCTATGAGCAATAAGAGATCTCAGTTCTAATATATTAGAGTTCATTTATTTTTCTCATCTTTATTTCTCTTGTTGCCCTTTCCCCTGCTATTAGCGCCAGCGCAGTTGTCTTATTGTGTTTTTATTGTGTTTATGTTTTACGCTGCAAAAAAGGAACTTCCTCTTGTGGGACAATAAAGATCTGAACTGAAGGATGGAGCTCTGTGGTGCTGAGGAATGAGCAAGATCAGGCTTTATTTTTGGACTTTTTGTGGGATTTTTTTGACAATAAGAAAAAATAGAATATCATCCAACTTTCAAATAGCTTTACTGCAAAGTGTAAACCGATTCTGTGTAAGGATTCATACACAGATTGAACCCAACATTCAAGTTTAAACGTTGATGACACAAGACGAATTACTGCATAGTCTTTATTTGGAATATATCTGCAACTCAAGCCAGAAAATGATTCAGTAAGTAAACATGCACAGTAATATATCTTAAAGAATGTTAGGATTCACACACACTCCTTTAGTAACCTTTAGTGTATAGTTGCTGCGATACTCTCATCTGTATGAAGTAAATGTCCAGGTGTTTACTGCGCTAAAGACACAAATCATTAAAAACTCACTTCTTATTTAGAGATACAACTATACTTACCAATCAATCAATTAGATCGATAAAAAGTAAACTTATGACTACTTGTTCCACCACCATAATCTCATCTTTTTCTCAGTAACCCACCTTCACAGTGAACTTTGCAATCAAATATAAAATAATTTATCATACCACCTTTAATCTTATATCAACTATTTCTTAACTGATTAAATTCCCTAATTACTTTAATTCCAGTATAATAATTATAACAAGACCTGGGTATTTTGGTCCCTTTGGTGCAACAAAATCTTAACTTCAATAAAGTTGTGCTACAACAGCACACACTACATACACTATTAATGATTGCTTTTTCAGTATAGAGTTAATCTAGATGTTAATCTTCAGTAAACTTATATTAATTACAACTTAATAAAGAAAAAGATAAAGAAAAATAACCTATTTTGGAATCAATAAACCCTTTGATTTACAGTTAACAGCCCAAAGCTGCCCCCTAGTGGAGATGTTAGGTATCGCAAGGGCAAAAGCAAAAGCAAAGCTACATCCTCACATGGAGCCTAAATAAGTGGAGTTAAATTTTTATCCATGCAATGTTATTGAATGCTAAACCAGCCCCGTTTCACTGGGACATGATGACATCGTTGTGGGACGGCTTAGAGGTTTTGGTCGTTCTCATGGAAACGGTGGAGATGGTCAGAGTACCTGGAAGAAGGGAGAAAATTAAGAGCCAATTCTTGTGCATGGGTTACTTGCCAAAATGATTAAAACTGTATATTCTGTTCATATATTAAAGTAAAATTTGCAAAATTACTCACTTTTTAGCACAGAAAGCTGTGCAGTCTCGGCCAATACTCTCGCTCCAAGCGGTCTTGTACAACACCTGAAAAATCCCAGTGAACAGGTTAGATCTGTTTCACTCGAACTGATGACACAGAGCCTTTAAACATTAAAAACCTACCAGGAAGACCAAACAATGCAGAAACAAAGTGTAGAAGAAGGCAATGGTCCTGGCTGTCTTATTGGAGAGAATCACACGGCCCTGAGATACACAAAAAAAAACAGAAGGGTTAGACAAGTAGTTTCACCAAACACAAGCAGCATGTGTGTGTGTGTGTGTGTGTGCGTTTGAGGGTTACCAGGCTCAGAGTTGCTTTATCCCAGGGGCTGAGGCTCAGGTATCGACGCTGACGCTCCTGTAAACAAAAAACAGACTCATAAGCCTCAACAAGAATACACCATCCTTTACAAAGGGTGATAAAAAAAACCCAATGTTTTGGAATCTCATTCAACTATTTTTTTTGACATTTTCAGCTGCTTTTACATTTGACAAACCGTCAATTTGAGTTGTTCAATGTATCTGATGAGTTATTTTGAGTGTTGAGGTGTAATTATCCTCTGCGGTGCCTCATTCACTTCTACTCCAATGTTTTCCAAAAATGATTTGAAACAAAGCTCCAAAAATGAGACGGAAGTTGCTTTCAGCTCATTATCATCATTTTGCCTGATCGCAGTAAAAAAACAAAAAAACAAAACAAGAGCTTTCTAGTGGGCCGCTTGCTTGAAACACATATTGGAGCAGAAAGTGGTGTCTCATCAGTCCTGTATCATAGATTATTTCTGCATGAATGTTGGTGGAAAAGTGGCGAGTCTACAAATAAGAAATTAGCCTTTGATTATGTAGGAAACCAAAGTGTATCTTATGTCAACAAGATGACACATCAACCACGTTTGTTCAGTTATTGGAATGAGAAAATCAAATAAGCAAACAGCAAAAATGGACCCAAAAATAGCAGCGAGGATTTTCATTTGATGCTGTGCGTGTGTGTGTGTGTCTTTTGCCTTCTTGCTGAAGGAGGCGAACGGATCCAGTCTCTCCTCGTACTGAGAGGAGTAACGCAGCACTGTGTCGTCACTACCTCCAGCCTGCAGCACAAAAGAAAAACAGCAGTCAACAGACAGATATGACTAAGGCTTTAGTTTCCATCATCCATGTAGAGCACATTCATTCATTCAGTCTCCCACACACACACACACACACACAAAGACGCACTCTTCCAGGGTAGCTCTGCAGGAATTTGATTTTCTCGTAGAGTTTGATGTTGTCTGCTCTCAGGCTGTCCAGCTCGTTCTGCAGAGCCTGCATGGTCTGCTGCATGGAGCGATTCTCCTGCAGGGGACAGAGGAAACAAATGGATTAGTTCTCCCACAGAAAGAAACAGCAATATGTGTATATGCACGTGTGTGTGTGTCTGAAAGAGAGATCGTGACTCACAGCTTCCAGCTCCTGGTTGCGGGAGCGGAACCTCTCCCTTTGGCTGGAGATGATGGAGAGCAGAGAGTCCATCTGGCCCTGAGGCAGCTCAGGATGGGGGCTCAAGCCTGAGCCTGGAAAAGACACAGACAGTAGAGATAAAACAATACATTAATGACTTTAAGACGCATGTTTAGAGATATATACTTCAGACATTCAGTGCTAAAATTTGGGGGCATTTATTAAAATCTGTCTTTTGAGAACAGGCAGTGTCAGTCTAACTCTAGTGAACACCTCATTGACTGGCACACTTAAGCAAAGAAACACTTAAACCCCTCTAATCAGGCTAGTTTGAAGTATCTAAACAGACAAACCCCCCGCGGTGCCTCCTCTCAGCAGGTTTACTCCGTTTCAATTAGAGAAGTTGTGCTGTCTGCATGTCAGACTTCAGTATTATTCACTGTTGTGCCAGCGAGGACTGACACTGTATTCATGTGCTATCACCTCCACCAGAACAAAGACTTTCCAACGTGGAAATTTCACACGAGCGTCAAAGAATGAATTCAAAGGGTTTGTCTTTAAGATTTATTATACAGCGAGAGCTTAAGAGGGACAAAATTGAGATGTGGATGATATTATACTGAATATGAATGTTTAGATTTTTGAAGAAAATACAATAAATAAATACAAGATCCTATTCAGGAGAGAATATTGTTTGATATGTCTCAGGTACTTCCAACCAGGATGTTAATGTACATTCATTGTTAAATATGAAAACCTTTTTTTGTTTGGGTTGTTCTTCTGCCAAAAATGAGCATTTTTGGTTATTTCACGTGAAATTACGTGATTTTTATTTGTGTCTTTGCTTTTCTCACTGGTTAAAAGTGGCTGGAATCAGAGTCTGATGATAGTTGTGAGTTTGTTTGCTTATGTTACCAGTTCAGAGTCAAATCTGATCAAACCACATCCACACAGTCAATGAGTTGTTCACTGTTAATCTCTTAATTAACAACAACTAAGGCTGTTTTCCCCCCAAAACTTTCATGTTCATTGCTATTATTCAGCCATGAATATTCAACATTATAAAGAAATACCCTACGAAAATTATTAGGGACTTCAGAAGCGGGGGCAGGTTATGCTGAGTGGAGGGGAGTCACTGTCCCACAGCTGCTCCCACCATCACTTTATTCTATATCTTAGCAAAAAGCAGAAGAGCACATTAAGTGTGCCAAAAAAGGTGACAGCGACACCTCCTGGTTCAAAAATAATGGATGGCTGGAATTAATGTTTAAAAAAAAATAAATAAATAAAAAAAAAAAATCATTTTCTTCTTTTGCCAATTTTGCCACTTGTGTTGTGAAAATGATTATTTCTTTAACATTTAAGGTTTGAATTGAACTTAACAATATTTAATTCTCTGTGCAGTTGTACTAATTTATTATGGTATGTGATTTATTATACTTTGTTTTATTGGGTGAAGAATAAACATAATATTCAGCCCTCCTCTCCACCCAAATAATTTTCATACATTCCCTAAATTTGTATTCAGGGGCTTTAAAATTCATACAACAACCTGTTCAACCTTTTTAATTCAGGAACATACCAGCAAACATTGCAGTGGCCTCTTTGATCGGCTCTGGGATGTTCCCCATGTTGCCAACCTCGGACCCGTCCGCGTCGGGGCGTGGCACGGAGGACATGGCCTGGATGGTGCTCAAGTCGTGCTCCAGCTTCAGGATGAGCTCCTTCTGCTCTGCACTGGTCCGCACCGCAGCTGAAAACTCCACCTGCAGCTCCGTGTAGCGGCCTGTCGAGGAGGGAAGAGAGGAAAAGATAAAAGATTATTTTTCCCCATTCAGATTTCTCATTCGTCTTCCGATTTATGTAGATTTATAGTTCTCCAAAGGACTCACCTGTGGTAGCTGTAAATGGTAGAAGCAGTCCAATATCCACAAACATCTCTGAAAACCCCTTTTAGATTCCCTTTTCTGCCCCACTTTCCTTCTTTCTGAGCCTTTCCTGGTTTTCTAACCACCTCAACAGATCTCTTTCTCTGAGAATACTTATTTCACAGTACAATCACAATGTGTTCAACAAAACAAGTTTCCAACAAGAAATAAAAAAAAACTACCACAGCACACTTTTAGTATTTGTATAAAAGAGATTTACTTCAATTATCACACCTAGGGTGCATGTGAATAATAATGATGATGAATCAAATGTCAATCATAACAAATACATTGTGAACGTTTCATACAGTGATATTGCTTTTCAATGTTGTAGAAGGGACTGTTTTACAGTGCTGAGAACAAACAACATGATACGTTTAGTAAATAGAAAGATAAAGAAACAATGATACATGAGGAAAAACGAAAGGGAGGGAGACCCCAAAGGAGAATAAAAGCATCTCAGGAGTGACAGAAGTGCTGAGGGGGAGAGGGGAAACAACTTTCAAAAAGCATCTTAACCATCCCTTTACAGTCATGCAGCCTTTTGTACTACAACACACACACACGTATGCGCGCACACACACACTCACAAAAGAAGCAGTGGGAGAAGTTATGAGAGTTATTACTTCCACGTTGTTGATGACAGGTTGGAAAATCATCTAAAAACACTCTGAACTTGCTAAAGTCTCAACAAGCATCTTAAAGCTTTCCAAAGCGGGGGTGTGAAGATCTCCCCAGGTCATTTGGTTGTCAGACTACACTGTGGTTTAAGCTATGGGTGAACTGAAGCGACGACACTAGGTAGCAACATACAGAAAGACTGTCAGCAACCTTTTCAACAGAGGTGGATAACTACTTCACTATTTGGCTTTTTGCTTCCTCTTTTAAGTCTTGCGAGCATCGTTGAAATGTTTATTGTTCCAGAGTTGATCTCTGGGTGTTAATTGTACAGTTAAGCGTGAAAAAAAAAAATTAAAAAAATTGAGAAGATATATGAAGAAATGGCTTAAGACTTAAAA
Source organism: Euthynnus affinis (assembly GCA_029490765.1). Classification (NCBI taxonomy): domain Eukaryota; kingdom Metazoa; phylum Chordata; class Actinopteri; order Scombriformes; family Scombridae; genus Euthynnus; species Euthynnus affinis. Next base: position 14,288,131 of record CM055845.1, read on the forward strand.
TTTACTGAAGCCAATGTGAGAGGTGATTGAAAATAAAAACAAAAAAGCACGCAAGTAAAGTGGAGGGGATGGGGTGAGGGTTTTTAAAGGATGAGTGTATTGTGCTGTATTGTGTGTGTATGTACTACTGAGTGTGCTATGCATACAGCACCACTGATTCGGAAAGTGTTTCCTTACAAAACCCACTTCATAAGATATATTCTAAAAGTATTACAAAAAACATCTGAGGTTTTTCTTTCTTTCTTTCTTTTTTTTTTTTTTTTTTTTTCCTGAATATGGTGACCAGTGCTGCTGTTCGGGCTTCCATTACAACTAATGTGTCAAATGAATAACCACTACTTCAACAGATCATACAGTAAAGCTTTACGACTTCAGAAAACATGATATGATATACAGCATCTGTTACACCTTTACAATGTTATTCAACAGTGTATAGAATCATCTGATTTAAATTTGTAGAAAAATATCTGTGGATCATGGAAAAGTCCTGAATCGTCCCTTCTCTCCTCCTGCCTTCAAACAAAAGCATACTGTGACAATAGTGAATCAATAGCTACTTGATCGACTGTATTTACACGTCTCTTTTCCAAATAACCATTAGAATTGGCACACGTCATATCAATACCTGTAGTGCCGTTATTAATGTCACAGCAAACCTGACACAAACAGAAAAATACAAAATGCCCTATGAATAAATTCAGTGTTATTACAGTGTACGCTGTTTCTGCATGCTTCCTCCTTCATTCAATGCTCTGGCCTTTCGCTGCTAGTAAGGTATGTACAACGTAAGAAATGCATTGTGGGAAAACATCTGTCTGAAATAAGACCCGGACCCAAACACGTCTGCAGGTCAGTCATAAGAATACACAAGTTCGTTCTCTCGCCTTTTTTTTTTTTAAATCTTTTTTTTCCTTTTTTTCTTTTTACTGTTTCATTGCACTCCAGCGATTAAAACAGTATTACAACCCTCTCCGGAGAGTTGAGAAAAGTCAACTTTTAAGTACCAACATGAGGTGTATGAGAAATAAATTTTGGATCAGGATGTGGGATATATTATGAAGAAATCAGGTGAAATCGTCAACATCTAATGACATCACTAGTTTGGTGCCCTGCTTGGCAGTTAAAGGCACAAATCTGATGATCTCACATGGTTTAGGTGAGTTGATGGATCTGGCTATAAAATGGCTAATGGGTTAAGTGCTTATACTTTACAGTAGCTATTCATCACCATAAAACATACTGTGGTCGTCCAGTCCAAGCAGTCCGAAAGAAGGCGATAGGCCTTCAGTATTTTGCAGAGAGACAGATGTTTTACATCGGTCGTCCACAGGAAGAGCCAATGTCTGAGGAATTTAACAATTGCTAGATACATTAGAAAATCCAATTTTAACTAATGAATCTTAATGCAGTGCAATGAGGTTATCAGTATCTTTTGACAGGCTGCCAATATATCTGGATGTACATTCAAGGGAAAGGGGAGGTTTAAGGATGGACTGGATTTCGGATAGAAACCAAAACAGGTGGTTACTAATAATATCTACAACTGTACAGGACAATGGCCCGTTTTGTCACACAGTTATTTGCAGTTTGAAATACGGGGCTCGCTGTATAAGAATACAGCTTATTATGTAGAAAACATGGGTACAGCTATCTTATGCTTGAATTTTAGTGTTAGCATGCAGATGAGAGTCTGTGCTTGGTTCACAACCACTTTTAAAAAAAAGGCATACATGTCCCAGGATCCCGGGATCGTACTTGTGTTGTAGTGTTTGCAGACCCTGTCCTAGGTTAAGTCTTCAAAAAAGATCCTAATAAGTGCTTTGTTATGGACTGCTATAGAAATTCTGCATAATCATAGGCTGGCTATCTGTTCAATCTGGCATAGCACACCTGCTAGCTGGTACACTTCTCTAATCTCAATTTGGCAGATATGACCTCTGTCAAGTTAACATGTATTCTCACGTTTTAGGTAATTTCATTTGACCTATTTGACAAAGTGTATACATTTGGACCTGATAATTATGTTAATGTGATTAACGAGTGGGCGAACTCTAATCTAAAAGAAGCTGCATGCCCTGCCGAGCGTTAGTGTTGGGCTTGCCCAAGAAACAGTCGAACAAAAAAAACAAAACAAAACAAAAAAAAAAACATTATTGGAGATAGAAAACAGGAAAAGAGATATGCTATCATATATTCACTGATCTTGATATGTCCTTTGATTCTCTAGCTAGCAATTTAAGAGCATAACTGTTGTGGTAAAAGCTTTATGCTTACGGGAGCATGAACTGTAGCAAACACATTTTTCAAAAGCTATTGAAATGACACTAAACTTTAGGATTCATGAATATACAAACAAATGAGAACTAGTACATCTTTGTAAATATTAACCAATACTGCCGGCAGTCTATACGTCTAATAAAAATGTTACTTGCCCTCAGGAACAGTATAATCCCTTAAAAAATAGACAACTCAAATGATAAGACATTAAATGAAAAATACAGCACCTATAAATAAGCAGAATAAAAACCAAACTATAAATGCAAAATAGCAATAAAACCAAGCTACAGTAAATCATAGTATTACACTACTTTGTGAGAAGATTAATGTAATGGTAACGCATCAAACAGCTTAAAAAGAAGGGTGTCAGTTGTGCACTAGTAGTGTGTGCAAGTAGATACGAAATATGACCCCACTCATTGGAAACACTGAACACTCCTCAATCGCACACGCTTTGTGCACACGCATGTATTGACTGGCATGCGTGTACATGCACCCACGCAAACGCAAACACACACACACACACACGCACACACAAAGGGGAGGCAGTGGGCTGACAGGCACTGAGGGCTTGTGTGGGACAGGGAGGAAGTGATATGCCTTATAATTTGTAGTGTATACAGTAGAATTCAATGCAAAAGACTTACATCCCTGGATACAGGATAGACTGGAGGAGAGTGGTAACTACTCACACCAGGGTTGGGGTGAATTCACTTTCATGGCGATCAACAGGAAGTACAGATTAATCAGATACTGTACATTGCAATTCATTCGCCCTTTTCTTTTTCTTTTTTTTTTAAAGTCATGAATTTAATCAATTTAATCTTTAATTTAATTCAGAGTGAATTGACCTCGACCCTGACTTACATGCAGGCAAATACAAATGCACACAAGACATACAAACACACACACACGCACACACACAGACAGACAAACAAACATACATACACACACACTCTTCCTGATTTTGGCCTATAAAAAGATGTGTGTTTGTGAACAGAGAAAATTAGTTGGTGGTGCAGACACACACACACCCAGCAGGTCCAGTGCCGGGTAAAGCTGTGACGTGCACAACCTAAAAACAACAAGAGACACGTATAGTTTCACCATGTCAGACAGCTACAGTACTACGTGAATTCATTGTATCGTATTTCAACAATGCAACATTATTCCATTCTAATTGTTTTTTTGTTTTTTTCTTTTAAACAGTAACTCGTTATTCTCTTATTTTCTGTTCTTATTTTGTACTAATTAAAAATGCTTCCTAAAATTCCCTATTTTGTACTCTTTAGAGTCATTAGACTGTGCAATCTCTTATTGGCAACCAAATTGCAATATCAAAAAAAGAGATCATCCTTCATCCTTAAAAGAAGGGTTTAAGGAGGCAAAAAGAGGGTTCCTTCCTTCCTTCCTCTTCAGATGAGTGCGTGTGTTTGTGAGGAATTAAGAGATCCTTCTGGCCATCACATGGCTGTCAGCAGGATAGGATATGGGACACAACAGGTCAAAGTTTATCTTTCTTACATCAGTAACCATGGCAGCTCAGCCGGCAGGCCTTCCACTACCCTCTTAAGAGTGTAGGAGTGAGATAAAAAGAAAACATGCTGCCATTGAGAAGAGAACATACACACACACCATTCAAGGTGTGTATAAACACACGCACACACACGCACACACTCTCACACCCACACACACACGTGCACACTGACACAACCCCTAACATACAAACACGCACACACACACACGCAGTGAGTGAAAAAGGCAAAGGGTTTGTAACAGTCACTCTACAGTGTGAAAAATGAGGCGTCTCACTGAGTGAGGGGAGGTTTGTGGACACTTGGGAGGTGAGAAGAAGAGCGGAAAAAATCTCCTTTAAGAAAGTGAGAGTTCTTGTAAGAGAGTTCCTGTCTCTATCTATCATCTATCAGTGTCTATCACTGTGACAGCTGCTGTGTCAGGCCTTGCCTGTGTTACTGAGTCCAGGTTTCAACCCCAGCTGTGGGTCAGACCCCAGCTCAGGACTAACCAGTCTGGTGCACCAGTGGCTGGTGATAGGGGGAGGTACAGCAGGGCCGGAGGCCAGCAGGACGGCTAAGTGCTTTTCTCAGTACAAAAACAAAACTCAGTTAAAAAAAAAGGAGAGACACTTAAGTTCTCTTATTTTGTTCTTCTAGGTATTCAGTAAATCTTCTTTTAAGGGTTTTGCCAACCACTCTTTGTTTCTTTCCTCTTTTCGGAAAGCTTCTATGTAATAAAAATGGCTGCTGAGCTTGACTTTGGCTGTGTCCACTCTCCAACTGGAACAGAGCAGGAGGGGTCCAAGGTTAGAGGTCGTGAGGTTATGAGACGAGAGGGATGAAGGATGGTCAGGGGGAGCTAGAACTCCCACTCTGAGGGATCCTCTTTGCTGGCAGCCTTCTCCAGCCTGTGGATGATGTTATTGAGATTGGCTGCCTTCTTCTTGCGCAGATTGTTGTCCCTGGGGTTTCTGGCAGGGCCAGAGGATGGGATGTTAGTACTAGAGGCAGAGCTACTGGAGGATGCCTCTGTGAGGCTGAAGAGCCCCAGTCCTCCCTGTCCACAGCTGGAGCCTGGCCCGGCTAAGCCTGAGGTGGTGCAGTCTATCTGAGCAGGGGAGTTATTAGAGCCCCCTGCCTCAGAATCAGCCTCCATGTCGTGGTCTTTGCATGCTCCTCTGTGATCCTCCAGGCCGATGCCCAGTCCCTGGCGTGTCTCCACTGTGCCCTCAGATTCTGTCCCATCACAGCTGTCCCCCTCTCCTGATTTGGACCCGCGGAGAGAAGGGGAGCCCCCCTCACTGCCAGGTCCTAGCCCTCCAGCTGCCTGGATCTCCTCTATGAAGAGCTCTCGCCGGATACGTGACCTAGTAGAGACACATGAGTTCAGTCACGCTACTCAAATCCTGAAATTCAATTTGTCAGAAATAACACATCTTGAACACTGGAAATACTGTGCACTGCTCTCCTTTTAAAGGGGAACAGGCCGGTAACTGAAGGCCACGCTGGTTGTGGTACTTTTTTAAGCTATTAAACAATACAACAAGATTTGTTGAAGGCAAAAATATATTCGAGTAGGAATTTAACACAGTTAAGTTATAAACTGCAACAAAGACAAAAGCTATTTTTATATAGAAACAGAACTGCTGTCATGTAAATTAGACATAAATGATATAAGATCGCCTTTGAAGAACAGTTAAGTCCTGTCACACTCTACTTGGAAAGCAAACACTAGAGGGCAATAAGACAATATAATTGACTCATTTATCCCAAACGCTGACCTATAATTATGGAACCAGTTGATGACAGTACTGGTCTTCAGGTTGAGCTGGGAGGCCAGCTCCTCAATGGTTTTTGGGGAGGGATAGGGCTTCTGCTGGTACGCCCTTTTCAGGGCCTCCTTTTCCTCAGGGCCCAACACCACCCTGGGCTTCTTCAGATGCTGCTGCCCCGGGCTCTGTGAGCCCTGGACGTAATCTGGCCCCACTAAGCCCGTGTCCACAGAATGGTTATCACTCAAGGAGCTCAGCCGCCTCTTCATGTAAGCTGAACAGTCACACAAAAACAAGAGGGTCAGTAGAAAACACATTTATGTGACAAACAAGTATTGGGAATTTCAATAATAAAACTATATAGTATATGTAATATATGTAGCAGACTGGTGATCTACATTAGAATATCCTATTTAAGTCATTTGTTTAAACTAAATGTAGGAAACAGAGGCTAGTATCTTCCCCGATGTGCATGTAATTTGTCAAGCAATATTCATATATACATATATATATTAAGTAGAACTAATAAAGCCCAAACAGCCACTATGGACCACCTGATTAGGCTGTTTTGGAAACATTTTTAGCAGGGGATGCCTGTATACAATTTATTTTATTTTATTTTATTTTTTAAATCAGCAACAGTCAACACGGTGCGCTGGACTCAATTTCAGTGCTTAGCAGACTGTAGGTGGTAAACCCGTGGGTCATAAAAAGTCTAAAGACGTGGGTCAGAGTGTCTTTGTCAGCAGATCATCATCACAATATTTCATCTCTGAAAAATGCAAAACGTTTAGTGTTAATGATGGTGCATCAGACACTGTTGTGAAAAAGAATCCTGTCGGCATCGGTATCTGACACTAGGGGGTGCTATCGTCTTTCTCACGAATTCTAACAATGAAAGCATCTCTTCCATTTTATAGCAAACAAGTAGCACCATTCACTTCAGGCACCAGCGGCTGAAAATGAACAGCTCATGGCAGCTACGCATTGAGGTTGACATTTTCTCAACCCCAATACATGCTGCCAGATATATTAGTGTTGCAGGGGGGAAAAAAACCCTCAGAGCAAGGTTAGACCACTCTGAAAGTTGTGTGCTACCTCCCAGGCTTGTACCACAAAGGGTGAGAGGTCAAATGTGGTTACTGTAGACTAGGTCCATGTCTTTCCTCTGGGCTCTGCTGTTGGCCAGGACTATTCCCAGTTGCTATTTGGATGCATTACTTTGGGGTCAATAATCTAAAATGAAGTTGAACAGAGAGTAACCCCACACGTCCAGCCCCCAAACACACTGGCGTGAGGTCAGTTATGTTTTTTGCCCTTGTGCGTAGTTTGCGCTATCAGGAGGGTAAACTGATCCTGGATGCTTGTGCCTACTGGCAGGCTCAAATAAGTGTATCCTGTCTCCACATAGAGGGCTTCAAGTGAGCAGTCGGGGGAGGGGAGGGGGTCACTGAGGCCGCTAGGAAACCTCTTGGCTTCGCTGATTCTCCAAGTGCATCATGCGAACAGAAGGAGAAATCAGAATGATGGAGTGATAGAGTGGGCTATGGGCGAACAAATGATAAAAATACAAGCTTATAGACACTGATGATTATTATGATGATGACGATGATGAAGAGGAGTGCTGATGACTGTGAGTAAGCAGGCCCCCGGCAGTCCCATAGCTGTCACATCTAATACAGTATGTGATGTCTGCAGTCCTGATTGGTACTGACATCACACCAAGATGACTGTGATCTGCACAACATGCTCTGCTGTCCTGCACAAAGGATATTGTGTGTGCAGATGTGCATGTGTAATTCAAAGGCTGCTGCTTGTGTTTTTATACGAGTGTATTCATAAAATAAATGCATGCTTAAGCACATGACATGAAGGTTTTTCTGTCAGTCTTTTGTTTATTATTTCTGACGGCATGCTGCTCTATACGGAGTGTGCGTTTATTTCTCCTCGTTGAGCTTTGAACTACACACCTTTCTTCTCCAAGCGTTTCATGTCCATGAGTTTCTCCACACTGTGTGGGTCTTGGAGCCAGAGCTGCATGCGGACAAAGGGCTCCCTGCCCTTCAGGCTGAGCTTGTGCCAGGGTTTGGGCCTGGCCAGCAGGTCTGAGACAGAACCCTGAGTCAGACCCAGGATAGTCTCCCCAAACAAACGCTGACCTGATTAGGAGAGAGACAAGAGTAATGGTCATTTCAGACGACTGATTCATTGGTTAAGTTTAAGTTACAACAAATAAATCAATAAAGAGGGCACAGGAAAGGGATCGAGCAACCAAACTGCACATTTCTGCCTTTCTTACCAAGGTTATTATCAGTCAGCACCTCCTTAACCTTCTTGGTGATGGCGTAAGTATCAAGCTCAGGAGACATTGCAACCATCTCCTGGATGCTGAGACCCGAATGACCAGGCAGAGGCAGAGGGGTGCCGGGCTGAGACTCCCCACCTGAGGGATCCTCAGACGGAGGTTTGAGACTGGAGGACTGTGAAGCGAGCGGATCGCCTGTTAGACCGTTGACAGACTCCTCAGCTGAACTGAGGGGCGACTCTGGAGCAGGGCTGCAGCTTGCTGATGTCTTGGGAGTACCCTCTGCTTGAGGAGAACAGACAGGGCGAGTAAGATCATGCAGGTTAGCAGACATGTTACTATGTAAGAAAACAAGAGTTTCATCTCCTCTCCCTGCTGGCTTTGGGAGGGACTTCAGTCATACTACATCAACTAATTTAATTCCTGTTAAACAAACAGCAAAAGGTGCTTAAGTTTTCAGTTTGAAGCTTTTTTGGCTTCCTCCTCCTATTCCTTCATCTCCCTGTCTCTGTCTGTGTAGTACTGTTGTGCAGCTCAGCAGGCTGGAAGAGAGCAGTCATGAGGAGCTGTCAGTGTACATTAGCTGCTGTTTACACCCCCAGAGAGAAAGAGAGACACGCACACGCACACAAACACACACACACACACACACAGAGCTGCCATCTGGCGCTGCAACACTAACTTGTCTATGACATGACAAACCAGCAGCTTGCTGGCTGACACTGCCACAGCACTGGGGATGGGGGGATGGTGGGAGGAGTAGGGATTGGGGGTGGTGGTGGTGGTGGGGGGGTGGGGTAGGAATGAGAGAGGGAGGGAATGGAGGGAGAGGAGGGAGGGGAGGAAGGGGTGAGTGACAGACTGACAGTAACAACTAGCCACTAGCTCTAATCAGGCTTTCAGAGTAATGCTCTAGCCCAAGGAGCCTGGTTGTGTGAATCCATATACTTGATGTGTTGAAGCGCGTATGTGCATGTGATTTGTTTACCTTGGTTCTGAGCTTGCTGGATGTGTGAGTTTTGCCCCTGGTCTCCATTGAGCCATGGCTGCATGCGGAGGTATGGCTCCCTGCTCCTCTGGTTCAGCTTGTTCCACGGTTTGTGTCGAGACAGACTGTCACTCAATATTCCCTAAAACACACACACACACACCAGGAGGATAGGTCAGACATGCGACTGCTGTAGAGTGAAAACACAGTACTAAAAGCAGAAAAGGGGGCAAATAAACTGCACACAAAAGCTTTTGGTTTAGCTTCCCCTCACCTCTTTGGAGTCCTCCAGGTTGTGGTTCTCCTCTCCTATCTGGTTGGATACGCTCCTGCGGGGGTCTGTATGCATGTTGCTCCACCACTGCTCTCTCCAGTAACCCACTCCTCCAGCACTTCCAGAGCGGCCCAGCCCCTCGGAGCTCCGACTCAGCCTGAGAGCTCCGTCAGCCGACAAGTCAATCCCTGAAGAAGCCCTGCCCTCTCTCTTCACGCTGGAGCTGAAGTCCAGGACTGGAGACGGGGAGGAGGGGGAGGACAAGAGGGAGCTGGGAGGCTTCTTGAGGGAGAGTGCCAAGGGGTTGTAAGGGGGGAGGGGAGCGGTGAGCGGAGAGCTCAGGAGGTCCCTCTGAGATAGTGATGCTATGGAGGACGAGGATGAAGAAGACGAAGCTTTGAGGATGGGCTCCAGTGCAGCTTGTTGGGCCTCCATCTCTCTCCTAGCTTGCTCTAGGATGGAGCGGATAGCCTCATCTGATCCGCTGCCCCCTCCGCCTCCGCCTCCTACTCCGCCTCCACCCCCTCCTTTCAATCCTGCATATGAGGGTTGAGCGTGGGACAAGTCTGTTGAGGGAGGAGAAAAAAGGGCCGTCATGAGAGACACCGACAAACACACACAGTCACAATGCATCGTCTTCACAGCCTTGAGTCCCCTGGAGATGAGAGATTTACACTCACCAGCTTTCTGCACCTGCAGCTCTCTTTTGGCCTGCTCCAGAATGGACTTGATAGCCTCGTCTGAACCTGCCTCTGGGGTGCGGACACGGGCAGTAATGTTACCTGGAAGGAGAGAAAGAGGGAAAGGGAGGAGATGAAATATCTTGTCAGATTACAAAGCAGTGCAGGTAAAGAGAACAATAACGGAGCCTATAAGGACATCAGATAATTACACCATAGCACAGCACAAAGAACAACATTCCCAACACTGAGCTACAAGGCAACTACACTGAAGGGACTGTCATAATTTCTCTGGTCCCTTTGGAGCTCACACATGCACACATGCTACAGGGTTCGTACAGTAAAAGCTCCCTAAATACACATGCTGGCTTTTCCTTTGACGCAAGTCACTAACTGTGCGGTTACCTTCAAGGCACATTTATATCTGCGTGCTTGCCCGCAAATTAATAAAACGCCACAAACACACACACACACACACGCACGCACACACACACACACACACACACACACCATAGATACAGTTCACCCCAACACAAACATGCCACACAGACAGAACGTGCTAGAATCTCTGTGTGTGAAGGGGACAGACCTGTGTGTGAAGCTGTATTGGAGAGGGCTCTCCGCTTCGGAACATCCTGAAACATTCGGCTAAGCTGGGGCTGGCCTGAGCCCTCTGTTAAAAACAATATACCACACACTATGTTACAGCACTTGTGTGTTTTTTTTTTCTTTTGTTTTTTTTTTTAAACAGCTAGACTATATGGTGCCTTATAATGATCTGCAAATATATGGAATGCGTGGATACTTCCATCCAAAGCACATTATGGTACCATAAATGCATTGATCTTCACCATCTGTGGCCCCAGTAGGAATCAAACCACTAGCTCTAACAGGAATATTAAACTACTACTAAGACAGAGTAGTGTGGGATAAATTATTTAAAAGTACGTATTAAAAAAAGGAGCATACCAACTACAGCCTTATTTTTAACACTGTGTCTAGGACTACATGGTAGACTTTTTGTGTACCACTGAGACCACCTTCAATCAGAAATGTCCTGATGCGTTAACAAAAGCAGGCCCAAGCTAATCGAATCTACCCGTAGTTAACAGTACCCCTGCCTTCCTCCTAGTTCCCACCGATCAATACTATTGATGTGTGAAAGGTTTCTGTATTGACCACGATAGCTAGGAGAGGCTCTTGGGATCAGTGCGTGACTAGGAACTCACTCAAAAACACACAGGTGTGGCACAGGATGGGAGTTAGGAAAGAGAAAGAAAAATAAAAAGCTAGTCCATATTGACAAGCTAATCAATGGCTCTGTGCAGGGCTGTTCACATACACACACATGCTAGACACGCACTCACTCACTCACGCACGCACGCACACACACACACACACACACACACACACACACTGAAGATGCACAAACTCACCTCTTTGCCGTCCCTGGATGCTGCGCAGCGCTAGGATGTTCTGCTCATCGGCGAGGAACTGCCTCATCTTGTGGAAAGGCTCCTTTCCTCGGATGGTTAGCTTGTTCCACGGCTTTGGTCTGGCCAGGATCTCACTGACCGAACCCTGGGACAGTCCCAGCACATAGTGGCCAAACACACGCTGACCAATGTTGTGCTTGATCAGCTGCTCTTTCACCTGTCGGGCAATCTCTGCCGTGTCCATGTCCTCCCCGTCCAAAACGCTTCCTGTGGTAGCATCAGAATGGCTGGGTGACGGGGACGGGGCGCTGCCAGCTGTGCTGCTCCCATTAACAGGAGCCATATCTGGGCTGGCTGGAGGTGGCTGCGGGCTGCTGGCTGCCAGAGGGATAGCAGCAGACCCAGAGCCAGGGGTGGAGGTAGGGATGGAGCTGAGGGTTGGAGTGAAGGGGGTGAACAGTAGAGCCCCACTGGGGATTCCAGACGACTCCTGCAAGGCTTTGGAGTAGAAGGTCTGGAGCAGCTGCCGCTGGATCAAGGAGTTCAAAGCCATCTTACCACCCACCAGAGGGAACACAGGGGAGTAGAAGTCCTGTCCAATGCCCGTAGGAGTGAAAGGGTGCGTTTCGCTGCTGCTGCTGGTGGTGGTGGTGGCAGTGTTGAGGGGATCCGTATAAGTGCGAGACAGGGGGAGCTGGGAGGAGGAAGGAAGAGAGGGAGGGGGAGGAGGGGGTGAAGAAGAGGGGTCGCTGGGCATGGTCTCCTCCTTCGGTGTGGACTCTTCTGTCCCTTTTTGACCGGCTGGCCCTACAAGAAAGGTCAAACACACCATGCATTATGGGGGAGTCAACAAAAAAGGGGTTCCAAAAAGAGAGAGAAAAAAAATAAACAAAAGTTGAAAGTTATCTTAATCAAGTCTTTTTCCAAATTAGTGAACTTTGTTTTCCTTTTTTGCCAACCCCCCCAGACAAAATGCCCATGCATTTGTGATTTCAACCTTTCTTGTAAGCCACAGCCTGGAAGAAAAAAGGACAAACAAAACAATTGACACTGTGCCACTTAGGCAGATTAGCTTGGCCCAGGGCACAGTCTCTCTCTCTCTCTCTCTCTCTCTCGCAGGCAAAGTGGAAGTAACTGGACAAAATGATGTCCATAGATAGCCAATACACCATGTGAGTCCTCCTCCATGCTGCTGCAGTGAGTTCCTAAACACTGCTTTATTCCTTTATTCCATTGTAGATGCAGTACCATAGTCTTTAGTTCATAAAAAAAATACATCCAGGAAAAAAAATGAAGCAAATAAAACTCAAACATTGCTTTTGGCTGAACAGAAAACAGATGCATGTCACCAAAACCAGACTGTACAGCTCTGCTGACTCTGAGTAAAGGCTTAGTTTCCCTTCTTTCCCGAATAGAAACTTGGACTGATTAAATTAGTACATTTACCAAAACAAATATAGATAGAAACTATATTTTTTTTAGTCTTGTAACTACTAGAATCCATCCTGATGATAAGCGCTGCGAGAAATATTATTCTAATGCATAACCATTGAGACTTAACATGATTGAGTAAGACAGTAAGCTCCCCTTACTGTGAATGTTAATCAATTCAAAGCTATTCAGCTATTCAAGCCTAAAGCCATGACATTTCAAACCCATAAACACTGTTGCAGAGGGCAGGAGTCCTGATGTAGGGGGCATAGTATGGTGTCCTCATTTTTTTGTACTGCAACTTTGTTCCTGTTCAGGTCGACCTCCTGCTGAGGTATTCAGAGACACCACAGATGCCATCCTTTTCTTCTCCATGAGAACTAAAGTAACAATATTTCTGTTACATTTGCATTTTCAAACCATTTTCATTGAAGTCCCTGTATTGCAAATCACTTCAAAAAAACATGTTTAAATGGTTAAGTATTCTCAGAGAAAAATAATCTATATGCATGTATATCCACATGCATATCTGTGCAATCGCTACATTGCTATACCTGCACAGTCTTACCTGCAGCTGAGCCCTCATCTAGCCTCCCGTGAATATTGGACTCGACCTCTAGGGGGCTTTCATCCCCCCCTCAACCCACCCCACTTTTTAAAACCTTGAAGGTTTTATGAAGAGAGAGCCGGATCTGGTCAATGTCGATGAACCCAGCTCTTACGAAAACCTTACATACAGGCAGACTTACCGCTGAGCTCAGTGTTGGAGATGCGCATAGCGGCGCTCTCAGATTGTAGACTACGGTTCCTCTCCAGTAGCAGCACCTCCAGAGGTTTAGATGAATCCTGATTGAGTGATGGAGGGGCAGGTGGAGAAACAGAACAGAAATTAAACCAAGATTTTATGTCTCTGCTTACCTGTTTAAATGTTTCTTTTCATTGTTCTTGTTGTATCATTTTGTTTAAATCAATAATTCAATTATTTTTGTAACTGTCACTTTTACCTGCACAGAGTCAGAAGTTCCAAACTCCATAGACTTGAGGATACTGAGCAGAGAGGGAGAGAAAAAAAAACATTTTTTTTACATATAAACTCCCCACAAAGACACACAAACCCACACACACAACTACACTGTGGCATACCGGCTTTTCTATTTCTGTCTCTTTAAGGACAAAGAAAGGATAAAGGGGCAGTGAGAGAGAGAGAGACACAATATAAAGCTACAGACATACAAGCTTCACCTTCATAAGGGCAGTCAATTGAGTTACATATCTTAAATGAAGACACGCATCTTGTTTAACATCATTAAAGACATCAAACACATGCAATAAATAGATCTGCGCTGGACACACACACACACACACACACACACACACACACACTTTTCTGTGTTTGCTCCTCACCTCAACTCCTTCTTCACCTCCTCATAGTCAGCTTGCTTCTGCAGTTTCTCCTCCAGTTCCTGGAGATTACAAAGAGATGAAATGACATGAAAAATAGATGAAATAAGAAAAGCAATCCTTGGATCTTTAGATGTCATGCACTGATTTCAGTAACTTAACTCTAAGATTAAAGAAGATAGTGCATGTGTGATTATAGTTACAGGTGTGACCAGAATACAACAAAGCAGGAACAAGTAAAAGAATACAGAAATAGTCATAGTAGGAAGATTAATGGCTAAAATTGTACAAAATAAATTCAATTTTAAAAAAAACTGCAGCAATATGTTCTGTTGGTACCTTGAGAACGGCAGTCTTGCTGCTGAGCTGTTGCTCCAGCTGTGTGATCTGGGAGCTGGTGGTCTCTCGGAGTTTGGTCAGGCTGGCCTGCAGTCTCTGGACGTCCTCCACCAGCTGTGCGGTCTCCCTTTCTTTGGCCCTGAGCTCCGCCTCCAGACTTGAGTGGGATGCCACCTCCACTGTCTGTTCCTAAAAGGCCAAATAGAACAACAGTTAAATCCAGGAGCAAATGGAAACCTTACAGCTACAAGCATTCAAAAAAAAACACCCATCAACAACTGCAAACAATGTCGACTGCAATCAGTATTTCTATGCCAGACAGATACTGATAGTCAGATGTAATTCATCAACCAATCACAACCCTGATCAATGAAGCAGATACTTTTGTGTAGCAGTCAGTCTCCAAGGTCCAGCCTCTGCTAGACAGGTCCAATAAATCAATACAGTTAATCAATGCACCAATTATCTATTGATACCATGGCAACCTTTCCGTTTGAAATCAATAGATTACTCAACAAATCAATGCATTACTAGCGACTGACCTTGAAGATGAATGACCACACCGATCAATAAACTGTAGCTTTAATCAGCTGATCACCTTTGACATAAAAAGGCCAAGCTGATCTTTAGCCTATCAATACCTCTTCGTCAGCCGCGCAGTAAAAAAAAAAAAAAAAAAAAAAAAAAATCGGTGAAGCTGTGAAATGTGTTACCGTGTCGGGGTCAGCCTTGGTTGGGCTGCTGAGCTGCTGGGATTGGTTACTCAAGGACAGCTGCTCTCTGAGTGACTCCGCCTCTCTATGAGCTGCTTCTGCTCGCTGGAAGAAAAAAGGAGAAACGTTGAAGGAAAATCTACCAGTGGAGATTCTTACACTGTCAAACATGATTAATCTAATGTTCAATTTAGTTGCTACTGTGTAATGTCCTTTTTCTAGTGTACAAACTTTCCTTCAACTTGTGTCTGTCTTTCCTCACTTGGAAACTTATTTAATACATGTAGACTGACAGAAATAGCAGGCTAAGACCAAGAAAGCAAGAGTTCTCTCTGTTAAAAAAGTGCCAGCATGCCTCTTACTCAACATGTAATCTGTCTTTTGAGGATCAGTACAGAGAAGGTCGGTGATAAAACAACAACAATAATTATCATGATCATTAACATTTTCTATACAGCAGAATCCCTCTATATTGTACAATATAACAATTGTGCCAGTCGCAAATTTAAATAATTAAGTTTTCCGATGTACCATCCTCTTCTACCAGCCAACTGTGTGTCTGTATGGAAAGGAAGTCAACCCTCCTCCAGCATAAACAAACATATACGACAGAGTGGAGTATTGCAAGGAGAAATTCAAAGCAAAAAGTAATGGCATGACAGCCGAGGGTGGATTTTTCCTTCAAGTAAAGTCAGTGAAAATATTAAATTAACCCTGAGAATTGAGATGATACCGGCTGCCTCGTATTTATGGCCAAACTGCCATGCTCCAGTTGGGAATCATCTGCAACACTAGCCAACTTGCCATCATTAGGAGTTACAGGGAGCCGATTCCATAGTGTTCCTAATTGCAACCATATTGAGAGCTGTTATTGACTGTGTGGGAGTTGGACTGCTAGTCGCGAAAGAAAAATCCTGTTTTCCATTTTCTCCTTATAAAAGCGTATAAAAAGTCTGTGACTGAGCTGGAGGCCATGCTGTCATCCTCTGTAAACCTCAAATCAGAAGTGTGAATAGTGTGTGTGTGTGTGTGTGTGTGTATGTGTGTGTGTGGCATTATAGTTGGAGCGCTAACCTTTAGGCTAATATTAACATTACATGCCTATGCTACCCCTTTAGCCACAAATCATACTCTTGGGCTAATAATGAAAGTTAACAACAATGACATTAACAGATACCACAGGAATATTTACAACACAAGGGCAGAGGGTGCGCTAGGGGGCTTATTTCAGCTGGACGGGTTTAGTAGGTGTGTAATAAATGTAAAACAAACAGCAGCCTACAAAGTGATAATGAAGCCATTATTTGTTAATGTAAGCCACATTTTAGTCATTTTGTGCAGATAAGAATATTTGTACTTT